>QEPC01000373.1:2820728-2853197 GCA_003113815.1 Sphenodon punctatus
ACGTGCACTTGAGACCTCGCATCTTCATGAATGTTAGACCCCTTGTCTCTCCCTCTGTTCCCCTTCCTAAGTCTCTCCCCCAGCTCCTGTCTCTCAGATTGTAAGCCCTAGGTGCAGGGACCGTGTCTATTTTATTACTTTGTAAAGTGCCAGGTACACTGCTGGCACTATATAAATGTTTGTTAATAATAATAATAATATAGGACTGGGGCGGTACACAGTCACTCTTTCAGTGCTTTGAAGGCGGCATCTAGGGTTGGTGTCCAGGTTATGTTCTTTGGCTGTTTTTTCCCGGTCACATCAGTAAGGGGTGTTGCCAATGTTCCAAAATGGGGAACATGTTGGCGATAGTATCCTGCAAGTCCCATAACTTGTTGCACCTGCTGCTTGGTGGCGGGGGGAGGCCAGGCTTTTACGGCTTGTATCTTGTCCCATACTGGACGGATCTGGCCTTTCCCTACTCGATACCCCAGGTAGGTGACTTCCAGGAGCCCCAACCAGCATTTCTTTGGATTAGCTGTGAGCCCGGCGTCGGCTAGGACGTGCGCCATGCGCTTTAAGTGCTCTAAATGGTCTGACTGAAGATGATGATTTCATCAATGTATGCAGCCACATAGGCCTCATGGTGAGCCAATACCTTGTCCAACAAATGCTGGAAATTGGCGGCAGCCCCCTGCAATCCAAACAGCATTCGGACAAACTGGAAGAGGCCTAGCCGGGTTGAAAACGCCGTTTTCTCTTGGGCAGCAGGGGCCAGCGGGATCTGTCAGTAACCCTTGGTCAGGTTCAGGGTTGACAAGTACCGGGCCCTTCCCAACTGCTCTAGTAACGTGTCCACCCGGGGCATTGGATATGCATCGAATCTGGATACTGCGTTCACTTTGCGAAAGTCGATACAAAACCTGGTCGAGCCGTCCAGTTTCCCCACCAGTACCGGCTGACTGCGCCAGGGGCTATTGGACTCTTTGATGACCCCTGGCTGTAGCATCTGGCCTACTTCATCCTTTATTACCTGTTGGAGATGATAAGGGCTTCGTCGGGGAGGGTCCTGCACCACCTTCCTGGGCTCGGTCACGATATTGCGGTAGACTTGGTATTGTGCTAAACACGTGCCAGTAGGCGGCTATGAAGTCTTTGAGTTGTCCCTTCTGGGCGGGGCTTTAACTCCTCCCCTACTGGAATGTCAGTTTCTTTGGTGGTCCCAGAGTCGTGGGTGGAAAGGTCCCCTTCCAGGGCTTCTACGGGCTCGGGCCTTTGTTCCTTCCACCCCTTCAGGAGGTTGATGTGATAAGTCTGTAGCTTGGGCCACTGCCCGGACTGATGTATAGCATAGTCCACGGGCCCCTTTTGCTCAATTATTTCGTAAGGGCCCTGCCACGTGGCAAGTAGTTTTGACTCTGTGGAGGGCAGTAGCACCAAGACTCATTGTCCGGGGCCCAATTGACGGGCCCTCGTGTGCTTGTCAAACCACTCCTTTTGTCTTTGCTAGGCCTCTAAGCCATTCTGAGTCACCCATTTCCCCATCCGCTTTAGCCTTTCCTGCAGGAGGGTGACATACGTGACTACATTGTCTTGTGGGTTTGGAGTCTCCTCCCACCCTTCTTTTTCCAGGTCTAACAACCCCGGGGGTCGTTGCCCATACAGGAGCTTGAAAGGAGAGAATCCTAACGAGGCTTGGGGGACCTCCCGATAAGCAAACAGGAGGACTGGGAATATGGAGGCCCAGTTTTTGGGTTCCTCTTGGACAAACTTGCGGAGCATGGCTTTTAAAGTCTGATTAAGCCACTCCACCAGCCCGTCCGTTTGAGGATGGTACACAGATGTCCGAATATGGTGGATCTTTAATAAGCGACACAGCTACCGCATGAGTCTCCCTGTGAAATTAGTGCCTTGGTCGATTATGAGGGTATGGGTAAACCACGTGTAGGCGAACATTTTTAGCCGCTCCCGAGCGATTATCGGGGCTTTGATGGACTTTACGGGGACAGCCTCCAGATATCGAGTGGCGTAATCCACTGTCACCAATATATAGCGATACCCCTCTGACGATCGTTCTAGGGGTATGTCCATCCCCATTCTTTTGAAGGGCGTTCCCACTAGGGGCAAAGGGATGAGGGAGGCCAGGGCTACCCTCCATTTGGGGGTCAATTGGCAATCAGGACAGGAGGCACAGTACCACCTTACTGCCGCCCGGATGCCGGGCCAGTAGAGCTAGCGGTTAACCTGTCTAGGGTTTTCGCCTCGCCCAAATGCCCAGTGCAGGGCACCTCATGTGCCAACCGTAGCAAGTCCCCTTGCACCAGCCCTGGCGCTAACAGTTGACACACTTCCCCACTGGCCTCCTCCCTATCGATTCAATAACGCCGGTTCTCTGCCAATTCAAAATGGGGGTAGGGGGATCGGGCGGCCGGGGTTCTGGGGTTCCCCATTCACCACTTCCAGCTGCTCGTAGGCATGCCTCAACGCAGGGTCATTACGCTGCACCTGTATAATAATCAAAAGGCCTTACCATCCATGGCATTTTCCTGTTGCGTGGCATTCCCCCTTCTGTCCGTCCTGGGTTGGGGTTCGCAGACTCCCCCGGTGGTCCATCACCCTCCATCCCATCGGAGGTCTGCAACAAGGGGATCAAGGCCCCCCAGTCTTGTCCCAATATGACGGGGTGGGTCAAGCCGGGCACCACCCCGACCTGTTGGGTCACTACATGCCCTGCCATCCATGGCATTTCCCTGTCGCGGGGCATTCCCCCATCTGTCCATCCTGGGTCAGGGTTCACAGACTCCCCCGGTGGTCCATCACCCTCCATCCCATCGGAGGTCTGCAACAAGGGGATCAAGGCCCCCCAGTCTCATCCCAATATGATGGGGTGGACCAAGCCGGGCACCACCCCGACCTGTTGGGTCACTGCATGCCTTGCCACCCACAGGTTGATGATGCATGTCGGGTAGAAATGGACCTCCCCATGAATACATCGTATATCTATCTGGGGAGAGGAGGCCCGGGGTATTCCTTGGATCCCTGTGTATACTAAGGTCCTCCCACAACCCGTATCGACCAGGACCCCATATTCCTGTCCCCCTAGCCACACGGGAACGAGGGGTTTCCCTGAGCTTTTGCGCCTCGTTCCTTCCTCACCGAACCACCCCTCCGCGAATGTACAATCCATGAGAGGGCACTTCCCCTTGAAATGCCCTGGCTTCCCACACAGATAGCATACCCGCCCTACGGGACTAATCCCTGCCTTTCGGCCTGAGTTGGGGTCTGGCGGCTTCCCAAGGGGATGGTTTGACCCTACTGGGATCCCCCAGGGGGCTGGCCAGGCATTCCCCTCATTCCTGCCTCCTTCCCAACCCCGGGGTCCCTCTTCCCGGGGTCCCCTGGGCCCTTGGGCTGCCCCTCCCGGAATCCCCCAGGCTTAAGGGTTTTTCCCTCCCTGCCTGCGCCTTTGGACCCTTCCTGGCCTCCATATCTAGAGGCCCCCTTGAAGGTCTCATAGTGTTTGAGGAGCCGAGCGGCTTCCTCTAGCAAGGTGTGTCGATGGCAGGCGACCCAAGTTCTACTCCCTGGGGGTAGTATGTGGATAAACTGCTCGGTCATCACGAGCTCTACAATCTCCTGAGGTGTTCTTTGCTGGGGTTTCAACCACTGCAGGCAATGGATTCTTAGTTGCTGTGTCAGGGCCTGCAGAGATGACCCTGGCGAATACTTCTCGCCTCTAAACCGCTTCCTGTATGTTTCTTCTGAGATGTCCAACCGTCTCCGGATGGCTGCCTTGACCCTTACAAAATCTGTGGCCTCTGATGCTTCTAGCCTTGCTCGGCCTGCTTGGCCCGGAGGAGGTCGCTGCCCTTCACGCTCTGGTTAAAGAACCCGGCCAGCTTCCTCCCCCGCTCGATCAGAGAGCTAAGGGTGCCTGCCCCAATCCCCTTCTCCCCCAAGCCGAGAGCGTCCCTGACCACAAAATGGAGGGTGTGTGAGGTGCAAGGGATGCTGGTGAAGTCCCCCTCGCGGATGGTCCTCAGTATATTTGCTGTGTTGTTCATCACCACGCACCCCTTGGTGAAGGGCACGCGGTGTGACCCACTCTCTCACCATGGCAGTCAGGGCTGCCTCAATGTTCCTAGCAGTGTGTGGGCCATACATTACTTGTGCCTGAAGCAGGGCCCACCTGGACCCTGCTTCGGGACCCCTCCTGCCACTGACAAATGCTGCCTCCGGGTCCTGCCACCAGTGCATCGTCACCGCCAGGTATGCATGCTGTGCATTTCGACTGGACCACAGGTCAGTGGTGAAGTGTATGGTGGCACCCCCAGCCCCTGCCAGCTGCTCCCTCACCCGCTCCTTCAAAGCCCTGTACAGATCTGGCACCACCTGATGACTCAGGGTGGTGCGCGATGGCAGCTTAAACTGGGGGGACAGGAACTCAATCAGCCGCCTAAAGGCCATATCCTGTACCATGGAGAAGGGCTGCCCATTGAGCACGATCATTTTGCCCAACAGGCGCGTGGCTTTCACTTGAAAGCCATGCTGCCCTCCAGCTGCCAGTGGCCTTGGCAGGTGCCCCCACCCCAGCTTCTCCATGGTGGACTGATGCTGCTGGCCATGCTCCTGCTACTGTTCTTCCCCCCTAGCAGGAATACTACTCCTGCTGTTAGAGGCAGCTGTTGGTGCAGGATGCTTGCCCACTGAAGGAGGCGGACGACTGGCTGGCGTGGCCGCTGCAGTCGGGAACCCGCTGGCATCCACTGCCCCTGCCTGCCCGCTTAGCAGCAGAGCGCTGTGGCATGCCTTGAGGTGCCTCGCCATGGCAGTTGTCCCAAGGTTGGTGAGCACCTGCCCACGCTTCACCACCTTATTGCACACATTGCACTGCACCTCCCTGGGATCATCCGCCCGCACCAGCTTGAAATGTGCCCAGACAGAGGATTTTTTCCCTCCTGCCTTCTGGCTCGCACCAGGTGATGCACTGCTACTGCCAGCGCTGCTGGGAGGGCCAGAACTTGGTGGCGACACAGCTCTGGGAGGGACAGCCATCGCCTCAGCTCCAGACATCTCCTCCAGGTACTAGTATCTTCTTCTGCCTCACTGTCCCCAATCACAATGATGTCCCGTGAAGGGGAGTACTGGGACCCTGAGGCTTGACTGCCCACCATGCTGCTGCCGCTCTCCCTGTGCCCCCTAGAGCTGCTACTGCTGCTACTTCTCCCCCTGCTGCCATTGCCTGGGGATCAGGCCCTGTCTCTAGCAACCAGGGTGGGATCCACCAGCTCTGGACTTCTGGGGATCACCTCAACAATGGGGAAATTGGTGGCCCTGGAGGAACATCTGAAGCACCTGCTCCAGCAGCAGAGACAGCCGCAGCCTCATGTACCCCAGGCCTTCCAGTGCCCTGCGTGGCAGTAGAGGACGCTGGCAGGAGGCACCGCCGAACCACCCCCAGACTAGTGCCACTGCTGGGAGCCTGGTGGTGATGGGCTCTGGCTGCTGCTGCTGCATGCTGCCACTCCTCTGCCACGTGCCCCTACCACCTCTGCCACGTGCCCCATTGCCTGCCTTACAGGCAGCAGACTGGCCTCTCCTGCTTCCCTTCTCTATGTCTTCCAACCCAAAGAATGCACTTAAAAGTTTAATATATATTTATTTATTTATTTATTCAAATTTTTAATCTAATATTATATATATATATACACTAACTCTAGTAACTATTAACTATTCTAAAATCTATGTAACTAAATCTAATATCTACAAAGGCCTAGTCCTACAAACACACTATAAAACTGAATCACTACTACACTATATCTATATAACTAAGCTAACTCCTACAACTATATATATCTATAGTAACTATCTAATATCTATCTATCTATATTACACAGGGATGGGTGGGTGGGGACACACAGACAGCTCACACCAAACAACACAGGGAGGGATACAAAACTGAAATGAAAGCTAAATCAATCTAATGCTACTTTAAATAAATCCAAAAACAGGGGAAGGGAATTAGTGATGGAATATATAAAGGGAGGAGGGGAGGATTCAATGGAGGGTAGGGAATAGGGATAAAGAACACAGGGATGGGTAAAAAATAAAAATAACACCTAAATTGATCAAATCTAATCTAAATAAATGATACTAGTGAGGTAAATCTGTGGGATGGGTGAAATAGGAGGAAGATGACAATGGATTGAGAACACAAACTGCTGGGAGAGGGCGCCATCTGAAAACATCTGCTGACAGGATCAGTGGCTAGCTCAGAAGGTGTTGGAACGGGGGAAGGCAATGACTTTTGTTACTTGCTGCGCCCGCCTTACCACAAGCCCCATTGGCTCTGTGCAGCCTAGCCCCCCCGTCCCCCATGTCCAATCGCAGCCTGTCAAGCCAGTGGTCTGATGAGAAAAGGGCTGTTGATTGGATGGGCAGGCTGCTACTCCAAGCCTCTCCACCCCTGGTGCCTGGAAGTCTGCTCCTCAGCTGCCTTCCCCTCCCTGTGCCTGGCAGTCACGTTTTTCCCACCTGAACTCATCCGAATGCGGCCGAACTGTTCAGTCATTTTTAGGTTCGGATCGAGTTCGGTTCAGTTGGTTTGAGTTCGGTCCGAACTTCCGAACCGCGTTTGCACATCCCTAGTATTTTCTCAGGTGTCAGACAGGGTTGTGTACTGGCGCCTGTATTGTTTAATTTTTGTATAAATGACATGGTCCCTCTCATGTCAAGTGCCTCTCCCCCCCCCCACTAAAATAGGGACACATCCGGTTGGATGCCTATTATATGCGGATGACGCTGTTATCCTTTCTCAAACCAGGATTGGTCTGCAGAGACAGCTCGCTGCTCTGGGCAACTATTGTGAGTTGAACAAACTCCGTATTAACTGTATGAAGACAAAAGTCATGGTTTTTGGGTCGATGAAAAAAGCTTTTTGGTGATCAATCAATGGGTCCGCTATTGCCCAGGTTTATACCTACAAATATCTAGGCATACTTTTCCAGGCCTCCCTTAAGTGGAACCACCATTTTCATTTAGCTAACGCACGGGCTAGCAGCTGCTTTACAGCCTTATTGCACTACTTTCACAAGAGGGATGGTGGTTTCCTTTTGCCAGCTCTTAAGATATTGGATGCAAAGCCCAGAGACCAGCTCCTTTATGGCGCTGCTATCTGGGCCATCCAACCTCCATATGACCTAAACACTTTGTAGGCGAAATTCCTGTGTTCCTTGCTACAGGTCCCCAGTAGTGTGCCCTCAGCGGCTGTCCAATTGGAGACGGCCCAAACTCCTTGGAACAACGCACCTTGGAAGTAAACCACTGTTGTGGCTTTGTATCAATTTATCTCAAAATCCTGACTCTGGACTATTCTTTTTTTTGCAAGATGACCCTTATGTTAGTACTTGGAATGAGTCTGTAACATCTAAAATCTGCTCCCTAGGCCTTTCACTACCGGAACTTCTGTCAAAAGGTTTGGCAGCTGCCAAGGCCGAGATGTTTGGCAGACTCTCTGACCAGAGTACGCAGGTGGATTTTACTAGTATTTCTTCTTGTAGTTCTCTTGATTTTTATACTGAACTGACCCCTGGTATTGCGGCAACGGCCGATTACTTGTTACTCTCGTGCTCCTTTAGAAAGATACACATGTTTATGCTTGCCAGGTTTAATGCTTTACCATCTCAGTATTGGAGGGGAGGTACGGGGGGGGCTACCATACTATCCGAGAACTTGCCCTTTCAATAACCTAGAGACTGAATCAGTCAAACATATTATTTGTGATTGCCACCTTTATGACAAATCTAGGGCCATCTGGTTGGCCAAGATTTTGGACAGTTTTCCGGGTAGAACCTCTCTAGAGAAGGCGAGATACCGCCTGTTGGACAAAATGCCTGCAACAACTCAGGCAGTAATGTCATTTTTGCTTTTGGCTTTTCAGGATAGAGAAAGGTTTCTTGCCTTTAAATCAGATTAGCTGGCTGTTAAGATCTTTGGATGTTTTGAAGTGTGCAGTGTCCTTTGGTCTTCTGTTTTTATCTTTATTATGTACTGTTTATATTATTATTATTATTATTATTATTATTATTATTAACAAACATTTATATAGCACCAGCAGTGTACCTGGCACTTTACAAAGTAATAAAATAGACACGGTCCCTGCCCCTAGGGCTTACAATCTGAGAGACAGGAGCTGGGGGAGAGACTTAGGAAGGGGAACAGAGGGAGAGACAAGGGGTCTAACATTCATGAAGATGCGAGGTCTCAAGTGCACGTACTTGGCTTGGTTACGATGAGAATGACAGCAGGCAGGTCCATGTTGCAAGGATAAGGGTAAACCGATCGTAGGTATAGGAATAGTGGCTCAGCAGGATAAAGAGTCAGACAGAGCAGAGCGAAAGAGGTGAGTTTTAAGGAGAGATTTGAAGGTATGAAGGGAGGGGGCAAGGCGGATGTGGACAGGGAGGGAGTTCCAGGCATGGGGGGCAGCAAGTGAGAAGGGACGAAGGCGCTTAGGGGAGCAGGGAAGGCGTGGAAGGGTGAGAGAAGGGACAGAGGAGGAGCGAAGTGCACGGGCTGGAGTATGGAGGACTGTGGAACTCCCTCCCAGCGGAGGCCTGGATGATCCCAGACCTCCCTTCCTCCCAGCATATGAGTAAGACCTGGCTGTTTCACCAGACTTTTGGCGAGGGAGATAGGGTGTAGGGTGGCGGATGTGGGTTAGGGAAGGTGTGTGTGTGTTGTTGTTTTATTGCCTTCTCTTTTAATGTGTTGCTTTAGTTTTATATGCTTTTATTTGTTTATTATTATTATTATTATTTTAATTTTTATTTGATTTATTATTTATTAGCAAGCATTTATATAGTGCTAATGTACCTGGCGCCTTACAAAGTAATGGAATAGACATGGTCCCTGCCCTACTGCTTACAATCTGAGAGATGGGCGGGGTGCGGGGGAAACGAAGGAAGGGGAACAGAGGGAGCGACAAGGGATGTAAGCTGTCCTGAGCTGCCTAGAGTAGGAGGGGCAGGGCAAAAAGCTGTTTGTTAATTAATGAATGAATTAACCCTCCCCCACACCTTTTATTGGATTTAGACATAAATGTGGGCTGACCATCAGTGCCGTTAAAGATGGGGTAATTGTAAATATGTCAATGGGAGCTTTCTGACAACATTTTTTAGGTTTTTTACGTGCAGATATCGAAATTTTCAAATACAGAATTTTTAAAAAGTATAAATCCCTCTTTGTTTTCAGTTTGTTATTTATTGCATGACTTTAATTCTGTATATTCATCTGTGTTTCTAGAATGCCCGTTGTTGCAGTATCTGGGTGATTGACCAGAAATCCAGCCCCATTTATTTCACTACTGGCTTTCCCCCTTATTCCTAGACTGGTATTTGCTGCTTCTAGGAGTAACATACTGAGAAACCTTTTCTCACTTGGCCTCAGTTCATACTTTCATACCAAATTCAAGTGCAAGCTACCTGGTGGTTGCTTATATGAAATTAGTTGGTTATTTTCATCCATTTCTAATTGATAAAGTGTACCTGCCATGGAAATCTTCAGTATGACTGCCACTAACTGGCATATTAACAGTCTCAATGGAAATGACATGATTGCTGGAAAAGTCCCTGACTGTAAAATGACTGACTGACATTCTGCTTGAGAAAAACTGCTACGGGACTGCCACTGTGTCTTTTTTGTAACTTCATAATTGGAAGCAAGGATTTGTCCCTGTCAAATGTCTGTCAAACCAGATACCCTTAACTGCTGCACTTACATGAGGAGAATGGTTATCTTTCAGTGGTGACGGGTGTTTGGGATAGAAGGCATGTCCTTCTATCGCATAAATTTCTTTTTCTCATGTTAGTGTCAGTCTGGAAAGACTCCGTGACAACAAAACATGCAGCCATTTACCACCTGATGGAGAGTAGGACAGGTATCCATAGCTGAAGAGAGAGATATGGTGAAAATATACTTTATTTATTTATTTATTTTAAAAATTATCCTGCCGCAGGCAGCTCTGGGCGGCTTACAATCAACAATAAAAACACTTAAAACACTCAAAACAGGGAGGAATTAAAATATCCCTAACCACCCACCACCTAACCCATTCCTCCCACCCTCCCCATCAAAAGCCAGATGGAACAGTCACATTAAGAATTCTTTGTGCTTATATGAATGATTTATAGGCCAACTAAACTTAAGGCAAAGTATGCCTAAAGGAAAGGTATGTCACAAAGTGGACACCAAGACTTAAGATTTTAAGGGTGCTTAAGGCAGTGTTTCCCAAACTTTATTTTGTGGCATCATATGCCACAAGACCAGAGTTATCCACACCACCCCTACAGAAATTCCTGGTATAAGCTTAATTTTTAAAGAAGTATTATAATCTGCAGCATGGGCTTTCCTGGGGAGGGGAGCAGAGGAGAATGGAGCTGGAAGTAGAGAGAGTCCACATGTGCAGCCTTTTAGGTAATGACAGGGAGACAGCTGCATGTGCACTCTGCTTCTGCTTTCTCTCAGACTTGACTTTTACCTAGGCTTGGCCACACCTGGAACCAATCTACACTGCCCAGTTTGGAAATCACGGGTTTAAGGCATTTGGACACAACGGGTGTCTTTATGCATAACAGCAACATTTATGTTCTGGTGAGAGATGTAAAATTTCTGAAAATTTTGAAGTCATGTAACCCCCCACCCCCAAATATATTTTTTTGGGGAGGAGGAACAGAAATTTTGGGGAAAATTGAAATATATGCAATATTTATTTTCTTAGCACCCTTTACAGATCTAAATTCACTTTGCTACTTTAAGAACATAAGATGTATTATGTATTACTTGGTTTTCTCATAAAATTATCATGTTTGGTATATTTATTAAATTTAAAAGTATAGTTTATTCATACAATAATTACAAATTTACTAATTTTTACTTAATTGAAAATAGAGGAAACCATCAACATTATAGTAAAACAAAGAAAGTTGTTATGTATTCTGGAATTCCTTTTTGGCCTGCATTATTAATTTTTTACATCTCATTTGGCAACACTTATGCTCTTCCCTAGTTACCTCATTGGGACTCTCTTCCCATTTTTTACAGGATGCCTTTTTGGCTCCAATAGCCTCCTTCACCTCACCATATGAGAGATGAACAAACAGATCGGGGCTTGCAGAATATGCGAGGCTCTCAACAAACGCCTCCACACAATGCATCAGCATCCCTATGTAGAGGAGCAGAGTGCTTGAACCATAACACTGGGTGTTTTCAGACGTGACGGGGCGGCTTCGCCCCGTCCTGAAAACAACCCAGAGATTCCCTGCCGGGATCCCCCAGGCACGGAAAACAGACGTGCCGGGGATCCCGGCAGGGAATCAGGGAGAGGGCGGGGTTGTGCGACGCAACGTGCGGCCACACGGCCCTGCCCCCTCCATGCTGCCTCGCCGCCCGCCCTCTGGGGAGACGGGTGGTCGGTGAGGCCAATGCCGCCGCAGTGTCTGGCCGAGTTCACCACGGCCCGGAATCCGGCCGGGGATTCTGGGCCGTGATAGCCGACCAGACGTTACTTTTTTTTTATGCCCACCTGGAATCACTTTCATCACACTTCAGCTGATTTTCGCGCCGGTAGCCCGGGAAGCGTGGCGAAATTGACCCCAGGTATTCAGCATGGCGAACATCTGGCGGCCGCCGAACAGACGTGCAGGGCACAGTGACCACATGTAAGTATTCAGCATGGTTCACTGTGATCTCGTCACGTCTGAAAACACCCAATGTTCCTCGAGTCATTAAAAGCTTTCCAGTAATTATTTCATTGAATTTTCAATACAGCATTTTAAGTGTTTGAATGGATTTCCTTCCATTTATTTCTAGAAAACATGGTGACCTGGTTGGGAGGTGCCCCTTGTGGGTGCTGCTTTCACCTTCTCCAGCCTGGAACCTTACTGGCTCCGGGAGCCCATGCATTCCCAGGACCTCACCTAGGAGCTGCAGCAAGATGACTCTCACCCATGGGTTGGCACATGGAGCCCAAGCAAGCACTGCTCCACAGTAACACCTGCCTGATGCCCCCAAAACGAGACCAGCAGCGTAGGAGCTGCAGATCCCATCACCACCAGCCACTTCCAACAGAGAGCAATGGAACGAGGGCTCCAACTCCCATCTGCTTCCAAGAGAGAGCAATGGAGAGCGGGCTTCAAACAAACAGAATAATTGAACAGAGAACATAAAACAAACTTTATTGAGTGTGCAAATTCAAGGGAAAGGGTGAACCTGGAAAGTACAAACCAAATTTAGTTTTTATTGATTTATTTAAAGATTTGTTACCCCGCCCATCCTGCCACACACAGCTCGGGGCGACTTACAGTCATTAAAACATCGCAATAAAATATCATAAGAGGAGGAAGTAATATGTCCCACCCTCCAATACCCCCACCCCACCAGGAAAGGAAGTGGATTTGGTGGTCGCAGAGCTCTTTATAGCCCCGGCACAAGTTTCTGGCCTGCTGGTGACACTGATCCATGTCTCTGATGAAGCCTCCTCATACCATCTGCAATCTGCTTATAGATTGCCTCATTTAAGCATGAGGACTTCAGGGCCTCTTGCACAGTACTATTGCCCCATCAGTGAGGGTCTCTTTGGTACCTCAAAGATGCCTCTCCCCTGTTTTTTATAAGCATTTTCCTCAACCTGCAGGGTGTTGGCTAGATCAGTTTAGGTCTGGTTTTAGCTCTGGTTGTCGGTCTCCATGCTGGATTTATGGACAGGAAGTACATACCAGTTAGTGGCATATAGTTGGACAGGACGGACGTAGACGGGCACAGCCAAATCCCATTCCCCAAACACTGTACTTTGTGACCTTAGGACAGGATGTGGATGCGGACACACCATACATTGTGTATAGACTTAATGCCAGACATTTTTTCAACCTGAACACGTAAAGTGACCTCATGATCCAATCCTGTTTACTTTGCATGTTCAAAACCGGTTCAGTGGTGCGTGATCGGGAGTGTGATGGTGTATACACATAACAGTGAAATGTGTTTAGGGACTCGAACACCTGATTTTCATTGTGTGTAAAGACACCCTTAGTTTCCATTAAAATTAACCGGTAGGTGGTTTTTCGCATCTCAGCCGGAGTTCTTGAATGAATACTCTGAGTGAAAGGGTGTGGCATAGGAAGCAGATGCATCAGCATTTTTATTGAGCCATGAGAGGCAGGAGGGCATCATAATTAAAGAGGCAGCATCGAGTGATTTTTTTTTAGCACTTTGAAGAAATGTAGTCTCTTCAAAGTACTCACTGCTAGTGAGATGTCATTAACAGAGATGAGTCAGAACAGCAAAAGCATCTGGAAAGCTTACTGAAAGATGTAATAAGAGTTATTAAGTAATCTTCCATCCTTTACTGAGAATAAGCCTAATTATCTGTGAAAGCATTTCCAGGCAAAGAACAAAACTAGGGCAGGTAAAGAAAAAGAAATTCAAATGTGCAGGGTGTTTCCCTTGGTGAAGACTGAGGAAATGCTCGGTTCCAAAAGAATGCTTCAGAGAAAACATGGGGCACTGCCCTTGCCTCAAAGATATTGCATTCTAGACATGAAGCATGAGACAATGAGCGAGTGAGAAAGAGACAAACGGAAGGGTGGAGGGTTACAATAGCATGATTATGCATGTTCATACTTGGTGTCTCTGTGGAGTTTTTATTATTATTATTATTATTATTATTATTTTATTTATTTTTAAATTTATTTTAAATATAACTGCTAAATCAGACTTATTACATACATAGTATTATTGATTCACTCACTGTCTTAGGGATTTAAATGAGAACATGGTAGCAGCTTGGCTGATCAAACTAAGGAGCATGTTCCTAATGTTAATTAACAATTTCCTGTAGCTCTGTCAGGGTGTGTTGTGTATAAAGTGTGCTTATTGTTTCTAGCATAAAAGACAAGAATGGAAATACAAATCTTGGGTTTGAAAACAGCAGTGTTCAGCATTCTGGAATGTGGAGATGAAGAAGCTAAAAATTAAAAACAATTTAGTATAGACCAAATAGGATAAATAACAGTATTGTTTTATCTTTTGGTAATTGTGATACAAAAATCTCACCCCGAAAGGCTCATTAATAGTAGTATTTAATTTTTATAATACGGTAGCACTCAAGAAGCTTTAGTCAGGACTTGAAGTGCGCTTTGCAAACATAAAGATGTGTACTATTTTGCACCACTTTTTATTCACTTCCAGAATCTCAAACAGGCGCCTTCCGCCTCCCCAAAGTGGATGCAGGAGCCTCTGAACTAGCAAAAGTGTCAGTTCTACCGACAGATGGGGAGGGTTCTCCTAAGGACCCATTAGATTGTAGAGTGGAGTCCTTCCTCAGATGTAACTTTGATGCAGCATCCCTCTCTTGCAGAGCTGCTGCAACAACGCCAACCTTCTCCAGAGCCTTGGCGTTATGATGAAAGACCTCAATTCCATCGCCCCGTCCAAAGAGATCAAGGACGGCCTTAAGAAATTAGCAGTAACCACTCCTTTAATTGCAGATGTGACTCTGGACGCAACACAGTTTTCGGCCAGAGTCATGGCAAGCAACGTGGCCGCCAGGCGAACCATGTGGTTGAGGCCCTGGAGAGCAGATTATCAGACAAAAATGGTCCTCACTATAGCATCGTATGCAGGGGACAAGCTGTTCGGGGAACCAATGGATAAAGTAATGACGGAGGAGCCTGAAAAGAAAAAAGGCCTCCCGGTTAATCCACTGAAGAAGGACTTCAAGAAGGGGCCCTATCGTTGAAAAGTGCTGTCATTGAAGTGGATACAACAGGTCAAGGGGGCCTAGCAACAAATTCTCGGGGGCCAGCTCCAGACACATGGTGTGACAGGATAAGCTGCCAATGGCAGGAGCTTCCTGATTACGTGCCACAACCGTCCATCACAGTGGCCATAGGGGGTCGCCTCAGGCTATTCCAACAAGCCTGGCACTCCTCATCAACAGATTGTTAGGTATTAGAAACAGTGTCAAGAGGCTACTCCCTAGAGTTCATCACTTATCCAACTCCATTGTTCAAAATGGTTCCAGAGTTGTGTTCTCCAATCAAGCATGCCACAATGCTTGCTACCATAGATTATCTCCTGAAGTTGGGGCCATAGAGCTGGTTCCAGTAGATCAGAGATTCTATGGGACTTACTCTGTCATCTTTACCATCCCAAAGAAGAATGGGGATGTAAGGGGCATCCTGGACCTGAAAGGGTAAAACGATTTCTGAGGCCAAAAAAGTTTTGAATGGAAACGTTCCACTCCATCCTTCTGACCCTGCGTCTGGGAGATTTCCTGGCTTCCATCAACCTTCGGGAGGCATACCTCCACATACCTGTGCATCCCAAGCACTGCAAGTATCTGCGCTTCGCTTACGGCCACCGCCACTATCAATTCAGTGCACTGCCTTTTGGACTTGCCTCCTTGCCAAGGGTCTTTACCAAAGGCACTCATGGTCCTAGTTGCAAACCTCAGGCAAGAAGGGGTTGGCATATTTCCCTACCTGGATGACATCCTCGTGAGGGTCAAGTCGGAACAAGAAGACCGACGGGACATCCAGAGAACATTGGACGTCCTTCAAACTCACAGGTTCATAATAAATTGGGGGAAAAGCTTGCTGGCCCCACAATGACATCTACTCCATCTTGGAGTCCTCTTGGACACGGTCCAAGACAGGGTTTTCCTCTCACCAGACAGGCAACAGAAAACAAGGGAAGTGATCTTGTCTCTACTTCATCACAAGCAAGTCCCCATCATGTGCCTTGAAAAAGGTCTTGGGCTCATGGTATCATGTCTGGATACAGTCTAGTGGGCTTGCTGCCACCTGAGACCACTGAAGCTATACCTCCTTCGATGGCAGAAACAAATAGCAGCCAGACGCAACATACTAGTCCAAGTGCCACCGGCGGTCCAGACTTCACTGACTTGGTGGCTTCTCCCAGATTGCGTCTTGTCAGGAAAACTTATCCAGGATGCTCTCAGGATGTTGGTTACCATGGATGCCAGCCTGCAGGCGTGGGGAGTCCATTGTGAGGGGGCAACCGCCCAGGGCAAATGGATCACGCAAGAGATGAGACACTATATCAACTGGCTAGAACTGCGTGCCATTCACCTCGCTCTTCTCCATTTTATAGACCAGGTCAAGGATTGCCATGTCCTCGTACACACAGACAGCATGACGGCCATGGCGTACGTCAAGAAGTAAGGAGGAACCAGGTCGAAGTCTCTACATCAGGAGTCCCAGGACCTCCTTTGTTGGACAGAACTCCATCTTCGATCATTGTCAGCATGACATGTGAAGGAGAACGACCTAGCGGACTGGCTGAGCAGGCAGACACTAGACTCCAGCGAGTGGACATTGCAACCAGAAGTGTTCAGGGACCTCGCTCGCAGATGCGGACAGTCGAAGCTCAACCTATTCGCCAGGGCGGACAACCACAAGGTTCCCAGGTATTTATCCAGGTTGAAGGACCCATCAGCAGTGGGGGCAGATGCTCTGCCGCTACCATGGCTGCGGCATCAACTTCTGTACACCTTTCCACCAGTTCCGCTACTGTCCCTTGTGCTCAACAAAATTCAGACTTAGCGAATGGGAGTGATATTAGTGTCGTCCCACTGGCCGAGAAGACCCTGGTATGCGAAGATCCGTCAGATGCTCCTCCAACCAGGATGGCCACTCCCATTGAGAGAGGACCTGTTCATGCAGGGACCCAACAAGCACCTTGGAATCCACACGCTCCAACTGACAGCCTGGAGGTTGAGTGGCAGCAGTTAAGCTCCTTCGGCTATTCAGAGGTAGTCCCGAAAACTCTACTATCTGCCAGACGGGATTCGACCAATCGGATCTACAGTTCCACCTGGTAAGCTTTTGTCAGCTGGTGTAGGCCCCGGAACATGGATCCCCTCCTAGCTAAGACCAGCAATGTTCTGGATTTCTTACAGAATGGGTTGGACAAGGGCTTGAGCTCCAACATGCTATGGTGACAGGTATCTGCTCTGGCTTCTATCTTGCTTACTGAAGCCAACACTCCTCTGGTGAAACATCTGCACCTACAGAAGTTCCTGAGAGCAGTGTCAATCTTGGCCCCACTGGTGAAGCGTAGATTTCCTTCATGGAGACTCAGTGTAGTCTTACAAGCCCTGCAGGGTCCACCTTTTGAACCCCTTCATCAAGTTTCGATTAAGATCTTGTCATGGAAAGTGGCCTTCCTAGTCACAATTACATCTGCAAAGAGAATGTTCGAGTTATGTCGGTTTCACCAAGACAAGCTATCACTTTGTCTGCATCCTGCTTTCCTGACCAAAGTTAACTCAGCTTTTCACAGGGAGCAGGAGATTGAATTGCCCTCTTTTTTCCCTAACTCCACTCACCCTAGTGAGGTGGTTTGGAACAAATTAGATGTCCGCAGAACATTAAAAAATTACCTAACTAGGACTAGAGAGTTCTGGGTAGACTCAGCTTCGTTCGTGGTCTTCCAGAGAGGGCTATGGGGTTACAGGGTCGTAAAGCTTCCAACGCCACCATAGCAAGGTGGCTCAGGGCATGTATCAAGCTAGCTTATTCGTCTACAGTCGTACAGGTACCTTCTGGTGTAACTGCTCATTCCCTGAGGAGTGCTGCTACAAACGCGGTGCTGCTTCAGGGAGCTTCGGTTGCGGATATATGTGGTGCAGCATGTTGGTCTTCTAGTCACACCTTCAAGAGGCATTACAGTATCCGTAAGTGGGCCTCTGCTCAGGCAGCCTTTGGTTGCTGAATTTTGCAGAGAGTCCTCACTTCTGGTTCCAGCCCAGCTAGGTTTGGGGGACAGTTTTAATTATTGGTCTCACCCCTTTTTGGTGGTTGTGTTTGTACCTATAGGGGGGTTTACTGCTTGGGTACGTCCCAGCAGATGGACTGCCTGCCTGAATCATAGACAGAGAAAGGAAAATTTGTAGTCTTACCTGGGTGAATTTTCCTTCTTGTCTATGAGGCAGGCAGGCAGTCCGGCCCTGCCAGTCCTGTCTCCTAGCCGGGGTTTTATTTTCTTTTACTATCTGAGGGTAGCAGGGTGCATAATCCTCCCTATCTAGGTAGGGTAGTCTCTGATTTTTGTTCTTCCCTGTTACGTTTTCCTTTTTGTCCTTCCCCCCTTTTTAAAGAGGGCGTTCAACAATGGCACTCCTGAGTGTCTTTAACTATTATGATAATTCTGTTCTCCAGTTCTGTTAAACTTAGTTGCTACCTAGAAATTGTCAGTCACAGATCTGGGGCGGCCTCAGCCGGGGTGGCTCCTCCCCCAGCACAGGCTGCCAATCAAGTTGGATCCTGCCTGGTTCTCAGGGGAGGGAACGACACCCAGCAGATGAACTGCCTGCCTGCCTCATAGACAAGAAGGAAAGTTTACTCAGGTAAGACTCCAAATTTTCCTTTTCCTCAAGTCCAAGGCACATGTTTGACTATGCTCACCTTTTCCTTTCCTTGAGTTCTTGAATTCCAAAATTACATGGTCACTTCCCAAAGTTCCACTACTTTCACCTTATTGACCAAGCCTTCACTGTTGGTTAGGATCAAGATAGGTGAACCCCTCAACTTTCAGAAGGTGGAGGAAGGTATGAAGTTGTCAGCAAGGCAAGGCAAGAATTTATTGGACATTCCATGCTTAGCAGTTTGTCTTCCAACAGATACCTGGATAGTTGAAGTCCCCCATTACTACTACTACTTGCCTCCTTGTTAGCAGTTTGTCTTCCAACAGATACCTGGGTAGTTGAAGTCCCCCATTACTACTACTACTTGCCTCCTTGAAAGTTCTACAATCTGTTTTAGGGAAACATCATCCACATTATTTATTTATTTATTTATTTATTTAAATTTTTATCCCGCTCTTCCCTAAAAGACTCAGGGCAGCTAGCAATATAAATAAAACATAAAAATCCATAAAAACAATCCAATACAACCCCCCCCAAAAAACACCCTAATCATCCCACAGCCCCCCCACAAAACCCACCCAATACCACCTCCCCCTGTCCCATTCCAGTCTACCCCAACTCACCAAGCGAACTCCACATTCCTTATCCCTGTCCACCAAATGCCTTTACAAAGAGAATGGTCTTACACTGCCTCTGGAAGATGCTCAGGCTCAAACGAACCACCGGGGGAAGGGAGTTTCAGAGCGTTAGGGCAGTGACCGAGAACGCCCACCTGCAAGCCCTCATCGTACTAACAAGACAAACTGATGGCACCCACACAAAACACGGTCTCAGTCGATTGCAGGGGCCACTTACTCCAACCCACTGGTCACTGTCATCCATGCTTTCATCACTTGGAGGCTAGATTACTCCAATGTGCTCTACATGGGACTGCCCTATGTGGGGCATGGAAGGCAAGGCGGTTTCTCAGATATGTGGGGCCCAGACCGTTTAGGGTGTTAAAGGTCAACACCAGCACCTCGAATTGTGCTCAAGATTCTATAGGAAGTCAGTGCAGACTACGGCGCACTGGTGTAATGTGCTCAGGGTGCCTCAATCCCGAAGGGAGGCGAGCCACCACATTCTGCACCAGCTGCAGCTTCTGAATAGTCATGAAGGGCAGCCCCACATAGAGCACATTGCAGTAATCTAGCCTTGAAGTGATGAAAGCACGGATGACAGTGACCAGATCTGAGTCAGAAAGACTGGGTGGTCTTGGGGGAGTGTACGTCTTACCCCCCGGGACCTCACGTGTGGAGTCCCACAGGGTGCCATTCTGTCCCCCCTCTTGTTTAACATCCAGATGCAGCCATTAGGGGAGATCGTGAGAGGGTTTCAGGGCATGCAGTGTCATCAGTATGCTGATGACACTCAGCTCTACCTCTCTTTTTCCATCGACCCAGGCCGTGTAGTCTCTTTATTTTCCCAGTGCTTGTTGGCCGTGGGGGCTCGGATGAGGTTGAGCCATCTGCAGCTGAATCCTGACAAGATGGAGGTGATATTGGTGGGTGAGGGCCTGGGGGGCCTGGGAGTGGTTGAATCTCCTCTTGTGTGTGTGTGTGTGGGGTATTCACCCTCCCATGGTCTCACAGGTACGAAGTCTAGGTGTGCTCCTCAATTCACGGCTCAGCCTGGAATCTCAGGTTGTGGCCGTGGCGGGGAGTGCGTTTTGGCAGTTACATCTTGTCTGGCGGCTTCGGCCGTATCTCTCAGACTCTGACCTCGCCACTGTCATCCATGTCTTCATCACCTTGAGGCTGGATTACTGCAACGTGCTTTATGTGGGGCTGCCCTAGAAGCTGGTCTGGAGGCTGCAGCTTGGTGCAGAATGCCACAGCCCGTCTCCTTACTGAAGCGGGCCACAGGGAGCACATGACACCTGTGTTCTGGGCTCTGCACTGGCTGCCTATAAAGCACTGGGCTAGGTTCAAGGTGCTTTTTTTGACCTTTAAAGCCCTTCGCGGCCTGGGCCCTGCCTATCTGTGGGATCGCCTCACTCCCCATGTGCCTGTGCGACCCCTGAGATTGTCCGTGGGGGCCTTTTTGGAGGTTCCCCGGACAAGATGGGTGGCCACTGATGTGAGATCTTTTTCGGTGGCTGCCCCCGTGCTGTGGAATTCGCTCCCGGAGGAGGCTCGGTTGGCCCCCACCCTCCTGTTGTTTCGACGTTTGTGTAAGACCTGGCTGTTCCGCCAGACTTATGGCAAGGGGAGGGTAGGGGGGGTTAGGGTTTGGGAAGGAAGGGTGAGTTTTATGATTTGTTTTAAAATTTGTTGATTTGTTTTTAAATGTTTTATTGTTAAAATGTTTTATGTTGTTCGCCACCCTGAGCTGCCTTTGGGCAGGAGGGGCGGGACACAAGTTTTAAATAAATAAAATAACGTAAATAAATAAAAAGCGCCGCCGCCTCCTCACCAGATGGAGTTGGTAAAAAGTGCTCCAGTCTTGGCCACTGCTGCAAACTGACAATCCAGAAACAGCAAGGAGTCCAGAAGCACTACCAGAGGGGGCTGGGCCCAATCAATAAGAGGAGTCCCAATCCCCATTAGGCCACAAGACCAGCCAACCATCATCACTTTGATCTTGTCTGGATTCAGCCTTAATTGGCTCACCCTCATCTAGTTCCCAAAGGCAGCCAGACAACAGGTGAGCACCAAGATTGGATCAAATGAAAAGGAGAGGTAGAGCTGGGTGTCATCTGTGTACCGATGGCACTTCACTCCAAACTTCCGAATGACCTTGTCTAGCAGCCTCATATACATTGAACAATAGGGGAGACAGAATGGAACCCTGCGGGACCCCACAAGGGAGGTACTGAGAAGTTGACAAGCAATCGCCCAACACCACTCTCTAGGGCCTTCCTCACAGGAAAGAGCAGAACCACTTGAGTGGTTCCATGCACCCCCACCAGGTCCTGTGGTCATGTGAACAATACCTCATGATCAACATTATCAAAGACCACTGAAAGATCTAACAGGATTAACAGCGCAGAATTCCCCTTGTCAATCTCCAGTTGCAGGTCATCAACCAAGACCATAAGCACGCAGTCTCCATGCCATACCCAGGGCGAAAGCTCGATGGGATGGGTCCAGAAATCCAATGATATCGAGATGAGCCTGGAGCTGTTGGGCAACCATCCATTCAGTAACCTTCCCTAAAAAGGGAAGGTTAGAGACAGGCCGATAGCTGGCCGGGGAGTTACCATACAAAGATGGTTTCTTAAGCAGGGGCCGGACAACTGCAGTTCTAACTCTGAAGGGAGGCATTGAGAACCCTAGCCAGCAATGGCCCCAGCATCTCCCAACTGGCTCTCCTCAGCCAGAATGGACAAGGATCTAGTTCACATCTGGTCGCCCTTACAGCCCCAACCACCTTCCCTACATCAATGAGCAATACCGATTGAAACTGATCCAAATAAACAGGACAAGACCAAGCTTCTGTATCCTCAGACTCTGACTTCTACTTGGTTTGGTGGTATGTAGTAGTCTCCAACTGTGATATCATTTTTCTTTCTTGTTTTATTTTTATCCAGATGCTCTCAACAGAATTTATAGAGAGAAATCCAGAAACTGTCATGGATTTCCATGCAGGTGTATACATTTCTGACATAATGCTACTCCCCTCCCAGTCTGTTGCATCTGTTTTGTTCGAACAAGTTATGTCCTTCATGAGGCATGTGAATGTTTAGCATGTGTGCAAAAGAGAAGTCACTTGAAAAAGTAAAGTCAAGAAAATGCTAGTTCCTTGCTTGCCTATTAAATTGCTCTGGTCTATTGCAATGTAATAATAAGATGAATGTGTGTCTAATATGCTAGCTCTCCAGATTTGATGGGCATCCTGGGAAATGTGCCAACTGGAAAATATAAATCTACTCTCTGGGCAGCTTTAATTTGCATGACCTTCCCTTACTCAGCACATCACTACTGTACTGTTGTCAAAGTCAGTGAGACCCTACAGTGAAGTATTTTGAGAGAATCTCTTCTTGAGCAGTGTGAGATTTTTTTCAACACCAATCTGGGCTGCCTTCTCTCTCCTGTTTGTCTTCTACAAATATTTACTGTAGCAATCAAATGGAACATTATATTCTCTTTCAGTACCATAGTTGATTTTTGCGTTTACCAATATCTCGGGATAGAGGATACATGGAATGTACGGAATCTTGTGACTATTACTTAACACTCTTCGGGTATTAGTGCTGAAGCATTAACTTGTAGTGTTTTCCTGTTTCTTCATTAGCAGAGTTTTTCTAGGGCTAGAATAACTGTCAGTGTGCCATTGTACTACTTTACCATGGACTAGATGCTTAGCTCAGTGTACCACAGAGTCAACAGGAATGAATATGCTCTTTCTAGGACACATTCAGTCTTTCTGCCTGCTGCTAATTGTTCTTGATGCTCCTACCTGCTCTATTATTGCCATGTTAATCTTAGAGTGCAAGAGAGAGAAGATGGTTATGATGGTATTTCTTGCTTCCCCAATTTCTCTTGCTTCCCCATGTTGCTCTTTGTCTATGTTTTGTTGACCCCTTGAAGTATCACAATTGCTGTTCATTTTTTCCCCAAATCCAGTCTCTATTCTTATGTACCCTCACAACATCATTATTATTCCCATTTTTACAGATGAGGAACTGAGGCTGAGAAACAGTGACTTGCCCAAGGCATCCCAGTGAATTCTGGCTAAGTCAGGATTTGAACCCTTGTCTCCCAAGTCCAAGTCTAACACTGTATCCACTAGGCTCTTTGATAGTATATAGCAGTAGTGTACAACATTTTTGGGAACAAGGCTTGGTTTTATGTGCTCAAAGAATTGAGTAGTGGTTCCCAAATTATGATCTGTGTAGCACATGGGGATCCATGAGGGCAGGGTAAATTATCCACAACTGGTTCTTGGATCTGTTTTAAACAGTAACATTTACAGTTTGAGTGAGAAGAGGACTATTGAGCTTGTAGCATCTCTCTATGACACCCAGTCACCTTCTTTGCTGTGCTATGTGGAACTATCCCAAAGTGGGCTTTGATTCCTTTTGCTGAGCTAGTAGCATAGCTAGGTTTTAAAAAGGATTTTTATTTATTTATTTATTTATTTAACACATTTTTACCCTGTCTCTCCTGCCAAAGCAGCTCGGGGCAGCTAAATAGTACGGAAGTTAAAAATACAATATAAATATAATATAATATAATACATACATACATATATCTATATCTATAACCATAAAACAATACAGTCCACTAAGGGGGCTGAATAAAAAAAAGAACCCCCTAACCCTCAACCCTCCCACCATACCCATCTCCCTCATGAAAGCCTATTGGAACAGCCAGGTCTTACATTATCGCCAGAAGGAGGGGAGAACTGGGGCCATCCGGGCCTCCACTGGAAGGGAGTTCCACAGCCTAGGCGCAGCCACCGAGAACGCCCTCTCCATAATCACATACACCCCCCCCCCCGCTGAGCCGCTAGAAAGGCGCTCCTGGCAGACCGCAAAGGTTGATCCAGAAGCCAGGGGGTGAGGCGGTCCCACAGATAGGTGGGGCCCAGGCTGTATAGGGCCTCACTTATCTGGATTGGATAAGTTCTTGGAAGATAGGTCTGTTAATGACTACTAGCCAACCAGGCTGGGAGTCTGTCTGGAACTGGGTGAACAGTAGGGAATGGATTACCCCATTACAATATATTGGGCACTTTTCTGAAGTGACTGCGAATGGCCCCTGTCGGAGAACAGGATGCTGTGCTTGATGGATCATTGTTTTGACCCAGTATGGCACTTCTTAAGTTCGTATGCTTCCCCTCCCCGGCTCAGGAGATGACCACAAAGCCACTTGGCTTTTATATAATAGAACTGAAAGTTCATTTCTTTTTTGTTGTTGTTCTTGTCGAGAATCCAAGTTCTTGATTTCTCTGATTCACGATGAGAAACAGCAAACAACTTTTAAAAAACCCCAAATAAAATAGTAATAATAAAGTTTAAACTCACAGTGAGCTCTAGAGGGGGCTGGCCTAGCCTCAGTCCCATCGGTGAGGGAGCCTCCATTTCTCCTGAAGGGGGTTGCTTGGGACTGAGACTGGGCCTCCCCCTCTCCCCCAGAGCTCACAGGGAGCTTAAACTTTATTTTTTATTTTATTTTTTTAAATACTCCATCAAGAGTTCTTATGGGGAAAAGGTATATTTTATTTTTTTAAATAGTTCATTGAGAGTTCATACCATGGAAAATGTATATTTTCAGTGTTAGAGTGTTTTCCAGTGCCTAAGAAAATCTAGTACAGTCACATCCCTACCTAAATCTGTTATTAAAACCTTTCCTTTAAAAATATATTATCTGATAGGCTATGCCTTCTCTCCACAAAAGGCTATTTAATTGAATGCTGCAAAACATTTAATGAATTCCTTTTTTGATGAGAACAACCAAATTTTGTCTCCCTGCTGATGTTCATAGTAAATGTACCTGTTAGTTTTCTTTATTTTAACAGTTCTAAGCAGTTTGATTTTCTTACCTTGTTTTTTTTTCTGAGGAGTCAGGAAGCAAAGTGGCTTCTTTGAAAACAGTTAACCAAACAAGTGATGAAAGGGAGAAGGTATTTACTGAAAGGGTTATCATTCATCTTACTTCCATAGAGTGAATTCTACTAGCTATATCAGTGAAGAGAAATTATACAACATGATTAATCTTGTCTGGTTAAAAGTACATGTTAAAGAAAACTTGCAGGTCACAATCTGTTTTCCATGATGTGAGAAGAGATTCCAGAGAGGGACAAAATAGTAGATGCAAACTGAGGGAAGCAAAAACCCTTAAACTGTTTTTCATCATTTGCACTTGGACAAGCTTCTGATGAGTTTGTATTTTTAACTGGAACAGGTGCTCACGGCTAGGTTCAGAGAACCTGATAAAATGCCTTACTAAATGCTGCCTCTAGATTTCCAATGATTGCCTCCCTCTAGAAATATGAGTGTTATAATTAAATCAATCCTTCCTTTTGAACACACAACTGTAAAAGGATTGGTGTTCAGTGCCACCTGGCCTAGAGTTTGCCTGGCAGTGGTTTGGGAAGGCTGATTACGTTCTGGCATGAAACCTGAACTACTGCCTGCGGCTACAGTACAGCATATCCCCTCACCTTCATTTACATAGGCATCGATATTCCAGCAGGACCAAAGTACATGAAACTTGCACTATGAAAAATACTGAACATCTGGTATACTTGCCCTGGAATACTGCATCAGTACACACGTGAGAGATGCACAGAAAGCGGGCCCAAAAGCACATGCTTGTGCTCACTCACAATGCTGTGTGTGCAGCTCTGTGCTCTATCAGATAGCTTTGCATATGGGCCCATTGTGCTGATGTGCACCCACTGGCTTTAACAGTAACAGCAATGCTATTCTCTAGTGTGCCGGAAAAGTTCAAGAAGGAAGAAAATCCTTTTTCTCCATTTGGGGACTTATATGAAGATGTTTACCAAAGAGAAGTTTTTACAAATACCATAGACACCATCCTCTGGCTCTTGGAGCTGGTGCTAGCATTCAACCCTGGTGTGAATTTAAGTGAGTGAGACTTTCATTGACAATAATGGATAGTGCTAGATACTAAACAGACAGAGGATTGCACTGCCCATCTACTTTTAGGTGAGTGAATGAAAACATTTTGGCTTACAACTAGCATTTTTCTACTCCTTTCTATTTGCAGAAACTGGATTAATAAACCATGGGCTTATTAAAGGTATAAGAAGAAGCTTCTTTCAAGTGCAAACTGAAAATGTCTCCCTCGACAGCTGCAATAAATAAGAATCAATTTCTTCTCTTTTTTTTTAAAGGTATAAGTCTGTTTGAATAAATGTCCAGTCATTTGCACACACTATAACAGCCTTGGTGTTTTTTATTTTAGATGAGGAAACAAGAATCTTACAGCTTGAAGTCTAATCTCTGCATTCTCGTGCTGGGCGTGGTTCGTATTTTGTTTTGGTGGTGGCTGGCAGAGTTGATGATTCATCTTATGTATATACATGCCATCTGCAGCAGTTCTCCACTTCTGGAATCAGTATCTTATTGGACCTTAGGTCAGTGTAAAAATAACTTATTTTAAATATGTTTGACAATTATAGATTGTTTACGCTTCTTCACTGGGTAGTTGGCGCCCAGAATTAAGGCCAGATGTTCTGCAAATAAAATAAAAGGACAAGCAGTTCCCTCAAAGAACTTGTAGTGTCAGCTAGTTGAAATTTTGATGAAATTTGGTATTTTGAAACTAAGAAATTTATGACTTTTAAAAGGAATATTTTATCCTCAGGCCAAGTATAAGGTCCTGAGAATCTGAAATTTCAAATAAATAAAAAAATACAGAAAAAAATTGATTATTGCCCCCACAAAATGCTTTTTTCTTTTTTGATAAGTCATCTTTAAAATCTAGAAAAATCAAACAAAGTAAAAAGTTAGAAGAAGGGGTTCTGCATGAAAGCAAGCTAATTAGAAAAGGTGTTTGTCCCCCCCCCCTCCCAATTCTGTTCTGTAGGCTAGCCATGTGAATTAGATATACAGTTTAACTAGCTTGAGATGTTGAGGAAATACTGAAGATGGGGAAGGGATGGTGAGAACTAGGTTGGATCTGGAGACTAGTGGTGACTGGGTGTTTGTGGAACCTGATCCGGTGTCAGGAGGAAGATAAATGAGGCTCTATGGGAATTGGAGGGGGCGTTGCTGGGGTAAGTGGGGTTGGAGTATTTAGGGAGTTGAGGGCTACCTAGGGCAGATGGATGAGGAAACTGGTGAACATGAAAGCCAAGAGAATTTGGAAGACTTTAAATAAGAACATAAGCAGAGCAGACTATGAAGAACTACAGAGGTATCTTGCACAACTAGGTGAATGGGCAATAAAATGGCAAATGGAATTAAATGTTGATAAGTGCAAGGTAATGTTTATAGGGAAAAATAATCCTCACTTTGCATACATGATGCTGGGTTCTGATCTGGGTGTAACCACTCAGGAAGGATCTGGAGGGTGTCAAATGTAACCCCGATATTTAAAAAGGGATCCAGAGGTGATCCTAGAAACTACAGACCAGTAAGCTTGACATCTGTGCCAGGCAAAATGGTGGAAACCATCATTAAGGACAGAATTACAGGGCATGTTGACAAACATGGCTTAATGGGGAAGAGTCAACAAAGATTTAGTAAAGGTAAGTCATGCCTCACTAACCTGTTGGAATTCTTTGAAGGTGTAAATAAGCATGTGGACAAGGGAGAACCAGTAGATATAGGGTGAAAACAGACATGATGCTAACCACCCTTTAACCACCCTTGGTGGTCATTTATGCATGTTTGAGGGCTGCATATGGCACCAATACAGCCCTGCAACATGCATAAATAACCATCAAGGGTGGTTAAAGGGTGGTTAGCATCATGTCTGTTTTCACCCATAGTGTACCTGGATTTCCAGAAAGCATTTGATAATGTCCCTCATGAGAGACTCTTGAGAAAGTTAAAAAGTCATGGGATAGGAGGTAGTGTCTTACTATGGATCAGAAACTGGTTAAAAGATAGAAAGCAAAGGGTAGAACTAAATGGTCAGTTTTCACAATGGAGAGATGTAAAAAAATGGTGTTCCTCAGGGATCTGTATTGGGACCAGTGCTTTTTAATGTATTCATTAATGATTTGGAAAAGGGTGTTAAGAGTGAGGTGATCAAATTTGCAGACGGCACCAAGTTATTCAAGGCAGGGCTGTTGCGACAGCAACTGTTACCACTCCGCAATTCCATTCCTCAACCTCGGCATCCCTCGTTGCGCCTCGCAGAATTCCGCGTGGTACCCCGCGATTCTGCGATCATTCCGCCGCAAGAATCCGCATCTGCGGTCTTTTACCGCGTTCCGCCAGTTTCATATATGAGAGACAGGTCAGGCAGGATGAGCGTCTATCGCGGTTCCGTGAAGGGAGTGGAGTTGCCTTAGCTATAGCTAGCTAATAATATGACTAGGCTGCTGCTGTGCTGCTGCTCTGTGTGTGTGTGTGTGTGCTCTGTTGTACTGCAGTAACTGCTCCTGCTTCTTCTAAATACATGCATGGTGTTTTTATTATATGGCAAATTGATATTGTATGGAAACGTAAATTGATCTCCAAAAAGTAAAGTTTTTCGAACAAAACTCCTGGTTACAGCTTAAAATGACTACTGTTGAACAAAACTCCTGGTTTGAGTTTAAAATGACCTGTGTATTGGCAGGCTGACCGAGTCATTTTGAATTTGAATTAATGAAGTGTGCTCTCACTGCTCATGTGCTGTGTGAACGGCGCCTGCCCCAGCCCAGTTAATATATTACAGACACTAGAGTTCTCTGTACTAGTACGTCACAGAAGCCTTTGCCAGTTGTTGGTAAATCTCACACCAACATAAAAGCAGCACTGAACAACAGAACTCTGTTGGCATAGTGGTTAAGGTCACCGCTTGTTGTAAATTTTTTACCTGTCATTACGCGGGTTCAAATCCCTGTTGTTCTGTGTATCTTAATTTTTTTTTAATCATTACATTATTGTTCTTGTTTTTTAATAATACAATTACTGCTGTCCTGTGTTGCTCACGACATACTTTCTATGCCCCAAAAGCAGCTTTCTTATTACATTAACCTATAGAAATAAATTCACATATCCGTGGTGAAACTTTAAGCAGTCTGCGTTGCTGCTAGGCAATGAGCAACAACACAAGCCGGGGAGGGAGATTTAAACTGGGTGTGCTCAGTGTGTGCACTGTGTGCACCGGGGGTCCGTGACGTGTCATGATGGAGCCAGGCGGGAGTGATATAAGGGGAGATATGAGATAACAAGGAGGAGGCAGCTGCGGGCTCAGCGCTGACAGCACCACTGTCATCCTTGTACCCCTGCCTGTGCAGGGCGGCGCACAATCACCTCTCCAGTCTCCCACCCCTCTGTGTTGGCTGCCAGTTGTGTTGGGTCACGTAGTACAGTACACTATGTACACACAACAGCACTCCCTCCCTCGCCTTGTGTGTAGCAGCGTCCCACTCCCTCCCTGCTCTGTGTGTTGAATCTGCCTTCCTTCCGCCGGTATAACTGCAGAAGGAGCCTCAAAGCAGCAAAGCCTCAAAGCCGGCGGCGACGGAGCACATGGACTAGTGGTGGTCTGGGAATTGCATGGGCCGGGGAAATACACATGGACTAGGGGTCTAGGGGAACATGGACTAGGGGAAATAGACATGGACTAGGGGTCGGGGTTGGGATTCGGGGAAGCGATGGGCCGGGGAGGCGCTGCCAGAGCTGTAGGGAGTGGGGGACTCCGAGTCCCTGCTCCATGCTCGCCGTTGGCTTCGAGCCTTCCTCGGCTACCGGGAAAGAGCAGACAGAGTCTTGCCCACACCCATTTGCACCTCTATAACTGCCCCACTGACCACACATCCCTGGCTGGGTGTGTGTTGGGGGTTAGTGTGTGGGGGGGCACTTCAGTCAGTACTGGGGGACAGGGTGGCCTGGGAGGGGTCAGTCAGTAATGGGGCATGTGGGGGGAGGAGGTCGGTCAGAGTAGTACTGGTAGCCCGGCCCCAAGCCCCTCTGCATTGAATGTTATCGTAATGACACATCTTAGGCTTTGAGAGAGAGCATAGCCATAGCCAGCTAGTTACACTCATACCTAGTTTATTAGCATAACTGCCCCTGCCCTGTAATCCAAAGACAAGTCCTCTCTCAGCCCCCCAAAGGACTATTAACTGGACTCATTATAAGCCCCTTGGGTCTTGTGTCAAGCCGTCAGGCTAGAAAGGGGCCCACAGCTCCACCCACACTCCACCCCTACCAGGCATGTTTTACAAGTTTCAAAACCAGACCCCTGCTGCATTTATTCTANCCCCTACCAGCCATGTTTTACAAGTTTCAAAACCAGACCCCTGCTGCATTTATTCTAGAGAAGGACTGAGTTGACTCAACAACATGTAGCTGGGCTTATCTACTGTCCTTATCTACTGACTTATCCCCTTCCTCTCCCATCCCAGTTAGCTGCTGGAGTGCTGGACCCACATGACTGAGAGCGCGATCTGCCTCCAGTAGGTGCCTGCCCTTTCCATGGTGGTGGTGGGGGCCCCGGGTGGGTTGTGGAACAGGTATGTATCCCCTTGGTTGGGCGTGTGCGCAAGCACCCATGGGGTGCATGGCCCGTGGGGCGAGCACTGCCCACCCCCGCATGGGCGCGTGGCTCCGCACCCTCCTTGTGCAGCTGGTTGATGCCAGCAGCCATCAACCCCCCCACCCTGCATGTTTCCTGATCCGTGGCCTTGGAGGGCTGATTAGTTGGTATGTGAGTGCTATTGTGTTGTGCAGCCGTGCTGGGTCCGACTCGTTCACACTCCAGTCTGCACCCCATGCCTCGCTCTGCTGTGCTAGAATGTTGCGGGCCGTGGCCGCTATTCCTGTCCTTGGGAGTCGGGAGTCGGGACCCCTGTGTACCTCGGTGTACGGTGTAACTCAGTGGCAAGTGGGCTGGCTAGGCTACCTAACTGTAACATGCGGCTAGGTAGACAAGGCGGGGAGTTGTGTCAGTGGACTCAAGTAGTATCCCATCCCAATCTCAACGAACCCCACTGAGCCACTCCCAGGTGCATAGTTTGTTATCTCTCACTTTGAGAACGCAGCCGCATAGCCGGCCGGCTAACAGGTTTCTCTACTTGAGAAGCCATCCTGCCCAGTAGCTGACTTTTTGCTTTTCAACTTGAAAAGCCATCCCCCCAGTAGCCAGCCCAGTAGTTCTAGTGGGCTACTGCTAAACTTGCCAGGCCCATCCACCTAAGTGAACTTGCATCCTGTCTAATTACTGTGGATTCACTATAAGCAACTATAATCCCCTTCTGGCAAGTTGCAACTATAATCCCCTTGTCTCTTGTTTCAGCCTAAAAAGCACCATGCACACAGCCACCCCACCCGAAGTGTTTCCCTTCCCCCTTCCCCTACACTACACTCCTTCCCTTCGGATGGGGTTGGAGTTGAAAAAAGTTGTAAAACAGGATTGGGGGGGAGTCAGTTCCTCCAAATTTCCTTGACTGAATCTGAGTAGGTTCACTTCACAAGGACTGGAGGATGAACACATTGTACAGTAGCACACACAGTCCCCTGATGAGTCCCTTGAGAAGGTTTGCTGGCCACAGTGGCTAGCTAAGCTAACTACGGGGGGGCGGGGTGCAGGGCAATCGGAGACTGTTTGGAGTCACAGCACAGTTTTCTTAGAATCCAATTTTTAAAAAAAACAAACCCAAAAAAACCCCAAACCTCCCTCCCGACTCCGAGTCCCAACTGAAATGCTTATTCACTCCCGAGTCCCGAGCCGAGTCCCAATGCTTTGAAAACCATCACAAGATCAACGCTTTTAACGACACATTTGATCATCTTGGAAGAGCACTATCAGATCTCAATCCTTAGTTAGATAGTTACTCCCTTTGGGGGGCTAAAAGAGAGGACTAGTTTTTGGATTCCAGAGCCAGGCTAAACAATGGTGGTATTGTTAAGATAACATACAAATGGATCCACCTGGGCTGGCCCAGCCTTTTTAGGCTGACTGCCTGAAGTGGGGGAGGGGACGTTTGGCTAGTTGGAGGAGCTGGAGATAGGCGGCGGCTAACTAGCTCTAGTAGTGATTTATTGAACCAAACAGTTTCCTTCCTCCAACTTTTGCGGGTGGTGGCGGGGTACTACAGCAGTCCTCAACTCCACTCGGCTCCCTCTTAAAAAATGGCTTGCGCTGGCCACACAGTTATTGGCCAGCCAAGCAGTTAACTTGGGTGGCAAGTTACAAGTCTAGTTAAGTTTATTAGTATTATTTAAAATTTGTATTTTTTACTATTAACACACTTCAGCCAGCGCCTTCTGGGGGTGGGGGTGGGGTGTACTACACTCAACTCGCCTACATCCTAATCACTGGCTTGCGCTGGCCACACACCTTTTAGTCATCCAGCCACTTAAAATGTCCCTCCTGTGCAACACAGCAAAGCACAACACAGTTTTACAACTTGAAAAGCCATCCATAACT
>QEPC01000373.1:2874691-2937479 GCA_003113815.1 Sphenodon punctatus
GTATTGAGCGTGATGAACATCTGGCGCACGCCGTTCAGACGTTCCGGGCCCTTTGGCCCCGCGGGGGGGTTGAGCGTGGTTCAGTGTGGTTCACCGTGATCTCGTAACGTCTGAAATCACCCTCTGTTGACAAATGAAATCCTCCCAACCCTAAGATTTGAAAATGTGCATATCTAATCAGATCTGATCTTGTCAGGAGCCCATTTAGCAATGCAGTGACACACCCCCCCCCTTGGTGTCTTGATTCCTATTTTGGGACCCTTGCTCTAGAGCAATCGTGGTTTTTAATATAGGTAAGAAATACTTGTTTTTGTGGCAGAAATAATAGAAAAGACCAGAAGGTGGTGGTAAGCACCGTGGATTTTTCCATGATTACATACGGGAACATGTCTATTATTTTTTTAAAGATAGAATGTTTACTTACCTACCATGTATGTACATTGTCTGTAGCCTATATTTTTTTTAAAAGAAAAAATCAGATAGGCATAACCTACCAGGAGAGCATATGAGAGGAGGTCTGATTTATATTCCAGAAAGGTATATCTTTCAAAATGAGATTTGTAGAACTGTGCATGCAAAGATGCATAGACAATTCCTGTGGTTTCATGTGCAGTTAAGGTCCATGTAGGTCAATGCCCAAGGATTTTTGTTTGTTTGTTGTACATTTTTGTGCAGTGTTGCATACCTGATTCTGAAAGTCAAGATCAGCAATAAATAGTCTTGTTTTATCAGTGCATTTCATCCTAGTAATGTGCTTCAGCCTAGATTTGGCAGCCTAAGCAAAAGATACTTTAGAATGAATTGCATTACTTTAAAAGATTCCATATTCTTTTACTAACCATCAAAAACAATCCAGACTTCCCTCTTCTTTACTTTTTTATTCTAGACTGATTCTAGATGTGCTTCAATGCTCTGCAAAAAGAGTAGAGGTGTGCACCAAAGACCCATGTCATTATTCATTTTCATTTTTTGTTTTCGTTATTTAAATCTTTTGTTTTCATTTTCGTAAATATCAATTTCGTTTTCAGTTTTGCTTTCGTTATTGATTTCCATTGGTTTCAATGGAAAACACATTTTTGGCTGTAACTTTTCTATTTTACATTGTATTTTGATGAAATGTGGAGGGATCTTACCTCCAGCATAAGGCATAATGTGTACCAATTGTCAGAAAGATTGGATAAAGTAATCCGATTTTATAACCAGTTGAATTATGTTGTTTTGCAAAAATCTGTATATACATTCCTGGCTGTCACTTCTTTGTCTCCCATCTAATGTGAATGATACTTGGCAAGTTTATACCCCTCCCCAAGTTTACTCTCTATGCCAACTTTCATAAGGATTAGATAAAGGATCCTGGTGGCATAAGCTATTATTAGCATTAGCATTAGCATTTGTATAGCGCCAGCTGTGTACCTGGCACTTTACAGAACAATAAAAAAGATGAGGTCCCTGCCTACAGCTTACAATCTAATAGACACAAAGGGGGAAGACAAGGAGAGGGGACATAGGGAGTGACAAGAGATAAATAACATTCAAGCGGATGCGAAGTGTCAGGTACACGTGTTTGGCTTGGTTGCAGTTAGGCAGGAGTCTGCGGGGAGGGCAGGCAGTAAATATTGAAATGAAAGTTCTAACAGGCATGTGGAAAGGCGGCGAGGAAGAGGTGGGTTTTGAGGAGAGATTTGAAGGTGCGGAGGGAGGGGGCAAGGCGGATGTGGGCAGGGAGGGAGTTCCAGGCATGGGGGAAAGCAAGGGAGAAGGGGAGAAGGTGCTTAGGGGAGCAGGGGAGATGAGGGAGAGCAAGGGAGGGGGAAGAGGAGGAGTGGAGAGTGCGTTCAGGAGTGTGGCAGGAGACCAGGGCTGAGAGGTAAGGGGGAGCCAGGTTATGAAGGGATTTATAAGTGAATACCAGGAGTTTGTGAAGGATGCGCTCGTGAAGGGGGAGCCAGTGAAGTGAGGAGAGGAGAGGCTGCACATGGTCGAAGTGATCGGCAGAGTGGATGACCCTAGCAGCAGACCTTTGGATGGAGATAATGGGGGACAGGTGAGAGCGGGGGAGGCCAGCAAGGAGGAGGTTGCAGTAGTCAAGGGAAGAGATGACCATGGTGTGAACAAGGGTTTTGGCAGAGGAGACAGAAAGGGGCAAATCCAAGCAATGTTGTGGAGGGCAAAGCAACAGGACTTGGCAACAGAGTCGATGTAAAGTTTAAAGAAAAGGTGAGTATCGAAGATGAAGTCCAAGCTATAGGCTTGGAGAACGGGGCAAATGGTGACCCCATCAATAAGAATGGACAGGGAAGAGAGAGAGGAAGGGTAGGGAGGAAAGATAAGGAGCTCAGTCTTAGCCATGTTGAGCTTGAGCTGACGTTGGGACATCTAGGCGGAGATATCAGAGAGACAGTTGATGAGGTGAGCTTGGACAGAGGGGGAGAGAGAAGGGGTGGGGAGATAGAGTTGAGTGTCATCAGCGTAGAGGTGATATTGGAAGCCGTTGGAGGCAATGAGTTTGCCAAGAGACAGGATGTAGATAGAGAAGAGGAGAGGTCCCAGGACAGAGCCTTGGGGGAATCCCAACCGAGAGGGGGAGGGAGGAAGAGTTGGAATTGGGAAGACACACATTAAAGGAGCGATCAGAGAGGTAGGAGGAGAACCAGTCAAGGACAGAGCCGCAGAAACCTAAGGAGCAGAGAGAGTCCAGTAGGAGTGAGGGGTCGATAGTGTGAAAGGCAGAAGAGAGGTCAAGGAGAACAAGAATGGAGTAAAGGCACTTAGATTTAGTGACAAGTAGATCATTGGTGATCTTGGCAAGGGCAGTTCAGTGGAGTGAAGGGGGCAGAAGCCAGATTGGAGAGGGTCCAGGGAGGAGTTGGTAGAGAGGAGATCCAGGCAGTGGGAGTAGACCACACGTTCCAAAAGCTTAGAGGCAAAGGGAAGGAGGGAGACCGGCCGGTAGCTAGAGGGGTCAGTGGAGTCAAGGGTGGACTTTTTGAGGATGGGAGCGACAGTGGCATGCTTGAAGGTGGAGGGGAAGGAGCCAGTGGAGAGGGAGATTTTAATGACATGGAAATGGGGGAGGGGGCAACAGTGTGGAGCAATGGAGGTCAGGAGGTGGGAGGGGATTGGGTTGACAGGGCAGGTGGAGGGGTTGGAGGAAGAGAGCAGGGAGGATATTTCCTCAAGGGGGGAAGGAGGAGAGGAGAGAGGGAGGAGGGGGTGGTGAGGGAGCGGGGAGAGAAGATCGGTGGGAAGCAGTGTCCTGGCGGATTTTGTCAATCTTCGTGGTGAAGAATGATGCAAGATCCTGAGCAGAAAGGGAAGAGGGAGGGAGGGGGGCTTGAGGAGAAGAGAGTCAAAGGTGGAGAAGAGGCAGCGAAGGTCATGAGAGTAGGATTCAACCCGGGAGGCATAGTAGTGTTGCCTCGCATGGGAGATAGCGGAAGAGAGGGAGGAGAGGGAGAATTTATAGTGGAGGAAGTCAGGGTGGGAGCGGGATTTGCGCCAGAGGCATTCAGCAGTCCGGGTGCAGGAGTGGATAGCAGGGGTGAGCCAAGGATGGGGGTTTCAGGGTCAAACGGGGTGGGAGGAGAGGGGGCAAGAGAGTTGAGGGTCGTGGCAAGAGAGGCATTAAGAGAAAGAGATGGCAGTGTCAGGGGAAGAGGAGGAGAAGACAGGTGGGAGGACAGGGGAGAGGGAGGAAGCAAAATCTAAAGGGTTAATAGCCTGCAGATCACGTAATGGGCGTGGAGTGGAGGAAGAAGATGAGGGTTGGTGGGAGAGGTTGAAGGATGTGAGGTAATGGTTGGACATGGGACAAAGGTCACAGGAGAGGTCAGCAACAGGACAGTTTCTGGAGAAGATGAGGTGGAGAGAGTGGTCGTCAGTGTGGGTGAAGGAATCAGTCCAGAGGCGGAGATCAAAGAAGGAGGTTAGGGGGGAAAAGCGAGAGATGAGGGCTGGGAATGTGCGTCAATATGGATGTTGAAGTTACCAAGAATGAGAGTCGGGGTATCGTCGGAGAGAAAGAAGGTAAGCCAGGATTCAAAGTCCGGGAGAAAAGAGGAAAGGGGGCCAGGGGGATGGTAGTAGGCAGGGACCGCGTCTTTATCTTTGTTCTGTAAAGCACCAGGTACATGACTGGTGCTATACAAATGTTTATAATAATAATAATAATAGATGACAGCGGCATGAAGGTGAAGGGGGGAATAGAGACGCACAGAGTGCGCCTCGAAGGAAGGGAAGAAGAGGGCTAACATCTTTGTAGTGCAACCAGTGTACATAAAATTTGGAAGGGCTGTATGTCACACCTTCAGGATCATCTCTGCCAAGTATTGGAGAGATGTGAAAAGGGGTCCCAATTTTATAAGCCTGCACAGCATATGCAGAGAATGAGCCTATGCCAGAGATTCTCTTACGTGTCACTGTGGTATAAGATCTATTTGTGATGCCAATTGGCCAGCAGAAATGTCAACTGAATATCCTCATTCTGTGCTGTGATCACCCCAGCTTCTCTCCGCCACTTGTTACTGGGAAGTTGGAAGCATCTGTTTAGGAAAGAGCCAAAGTAGATTCTCTTATGTCCTTTGTCACGGTACTTCAGGATGTGATTGTGATGATAATTGGCCAGCCTCGATGTGTAAACCATGTCTCCTAATTGCTGGGATGCTATCCCCAAAGTCCCAGTTATGTCCCTTCTATGCCCGCCTCAGGGCCGCCCCCTAAGCCCGCCTCGGAGCCACCATTGGTCCTGTAGAACTGGAAGCATGCAGTAATTGACCAGTGAATGTGTCTCTAAGTCTTTTGGGTTGCTCCCCATCCTCCCTCCTACAGCCTCCCTCCCCCTGCCATGCCAGGTGCCTGCCTCTGACTGGCACTGCATGTGCTGCTATTATCTGAATAATGGTCTTCAATGGGATAACTTCAGTTGCTTATAAAATTGGGCCCCTTTATCAAATTGTCCTGTTGTTTTGCAGAACTGACAGGATGATATGTGATACATTCCTGCCAAATGTCTTGTTAAACAGGATGGAATATAAAAATATTACAGCCAGAAATGCATTTTCAAGTTAATGTCTTTTAACATCAGGACCCTTTATCCAATCATTCTGAAATTTGGCAGGATTGGTAATCTGCCTTCCCAGGTTTCATGCATATTAGATGGAAGATAAAGAAGTTGTAGACAGGAATGTGTATGCAGCTTTTCTTAAAATTACAACATTCAATTGTTTATAAAGTCAGTTTCCTTTATCCAATCTTTACAAACTTTGGTACACATAGTGTCCTCTTCTTGGAGTACAATTTCCCAAGTTTCATTAGAATTGAATAAGAAACAAAAAATGTATAGCCGGAAATATGTTTTTCAGTGTTTTCCCATTGCTTCGAAAACTAAAATTCTTTTTCTTTTTGTTATTTTTCATTTTCGTTATTACAATAATGAAAAAGAAAGTGTAAATTTTGGTTTTCATTATAACGAAAATGATTTGCACACACCTAAAAAACATGTGTTCACCAATAGCTTATTGTCCTGATGTATAGATGTATATCTGCAGTGATACCTGTGCACAGAAATGTTATTTACAAGCTCTTAAACTGAGATTATTAATTAATTACTTCACTGTATCAGTGCAGAATGTCTTTGGCAAAATCCACTTCTTTTATGAGTGGGAGAAGCTATTGTTTACTGTTGTTTTGCTGAAATGGCCATGAATACTTCCCATGATAAATTCATTCTTGGTGTCTGCTATGGCTGGAAAAGAAGGAATATGAGATATTATCGCCTCGCTAACAGATAGCCCTATAGGTTTCTTTAGTGGCATAGGGAGGGGTACAATGATTTAATGTAACTTGCCTAACTTACTACCAGCTCACCAAAACTGAATGGATAAAGGGGGGAATAGAGAACAGAAGCTTAAAGGAGACAGCATTACAGCCAAGCTCGAAAATGTCACTTGGGTTTTATAAATCCTGGATAGTGATGTTATATAATTTTAAAACCATTCAGTTTCAGCCAGCCTATTTATTTATTCATTTATTATAAAATTTGTATGCCGCCCCCTCCTGCTAAAAGCATCTTGGGGCGGCTAACAACATATTAAAACGGATGAAAAAAAGAGCTATAGCTGGGTGTCATCAGCATATTGATGACATTTTACACCAAACTCCCTGACAGGATCCAGCAGTACCAATCTACCTGGGTAGCCCGGGTATGCAAGGGCCCTTTATCTGCCACAGGGACCCCCCCGCCTGCGAGAAAGTCACTGGAAGCGCCGTCGGAGTCGGTGCAAGTGACCCCTGCGCCACCGCCAACATCTTAGGCAGCGAGGGGACCTAGCAGTGCAGCAGGGGAAGCTTCGCCCTGCAAGGACGCACATAGCCCAACAACTTTGGCCACGCTCCCCACAGCGTTCCTGCGGTGCTCAGAGCGCCAGCGCCAGCGTTGTCTTCCCACACGCCACCCATAAAAGTAGCCTTCTGAGCACTCAGCATTGCTGGTGATCAGTGCCTAGTGCCTGTGAGTGCCCCCCCCATAGGTCTATGGTGTTTTGGTCATGAGTACCTGCTGCGTGGAGTTCAGAGAGAGAGAGAGCGACTGTGGAGTGATAGCGGTGTGCCAGTGAGTATTTGTGTGTCCCTCGTGCTTTCAATACCCTTCCCTGTACCGTGGGTGACCAGGGTTCTCCCCCCCTCCCCAGGTGATTGTCCAGTCCTTCCTTACCCCCGTTTACCTGGGACTCTGCACAGGACACCCCCCACAATCCCTACCTAACCTTCCCTTGGCCCCGTGCAGGTTTGTGCCCTTCCTTGGGCCTGGCATTACGCTTGCCTCCCGGTGATGATCCTGAGGGATGCACCAGGTAAATTGATAGCGCTATAGAAAGGCTTGCTAATAATAATAATAATAATATATTACGAGCTAGCGCTAATTGCTGGGGTCCACGCTCATTTCCCCTCCGGGGTTCCCCGAGTCCCCACACTTAACCAGCCAGAATGGGCATGGATCTAGTTTACAACAGGTGACTCTGACTGCCCCCAAGAACATCCTCCACATCAGTGCGGGTCACTGACTGAAAGTGATCCCACAAACTAGGACAAGGTGGGGCTTCCATAACCTCCAGTTTCCCCACTGCAAAATGTGCACCATCGAAACTGTGGTGAGCCCGAGAGATTTTATCCGCAAAATAATCCACAAGCATGTTACAGTGGGCACAAGATGACTCCACTCCAAGGTAGAGGGAGGCCGGAAAGACCAGCCCCCTCACCATCCAGAAAAGCTCCACTGGACGGGATTTTGCAGACACTATGAGGGCAGCAAAAATCTTGTTTTTGCTGCCCACATAGCCACGGCATAGGCTCGTAAACTAGCTCTGTGTCGCAATCTGTCAACTTGTGAACAAGGTCACCGTCACTCCAACCACCGCCCCTCCCACTTCAGCACCTGCAGCTCCTCCAAAAACCAAAGAGGCCTATGGTGCTGCTGTCTGGGAAGCGGATGCCTTGGAGCCATCTGATCAATGGCCTCCGTCAGCAAGGTGTTCCACATCACAATGAAGTAATCGATGAGACGGTCATCCAGATCAGAAGGTATCTCACCCAGAGCCTCCTGGACCCGCTTTGGTTCCCTCCATCTCCGGGGATGAAGCATTCGAATTGGTTCCACACCCTTCAGGGGCAAATGTGTGCTAGGAGTGAAGCCTACAGGAGGTAATGATCTGTCCATGACAAGGGTACAGCTGAAATCTCCCCCAGCAACAGACCCCGCCCCCCCCGTCTCAAGACCGGTGCAAAATACAAGGTTTAAAGTATGCCCCCCCCCGATACGTTGGGTCACTAACCATCTGGTGACAGACCCATGGTTGCCATGGCGGCCATGAACTCATGCTCTGCACCTCTAAGGTCGGCATCAGCATGAATGTTGAAGTCCCCCCAAACTACTGTCTTCAGGGACCACAACACCACCCCTGATACCAACTCCACTAGAGCATGTAAGAAGGCTGCCGTACAGGTAGGCGTACAGTATACAAGCAGCACTCCCAAACTGTCCCCTGCCAAATCAAACACCAGATGAAGACCTTCAATCCCCAAGCACCGGATACCTCTGAACAGCCCAAGACTCCCTAAAAATCATGGCTACACCACCACCCTGTCCGTCTGACCGTGGCTGATGCTGCATGGAATACCTAGTCTGAACAAGGTCAGCCAAAATAGGCCCTGACTCGGTGTCCAGCCAGGTTTCCGTGATACATACGAGGTCGGCTGCATGGTCCACGAACAATTTCTGGGCAGTTGTTGCCTTATTAGCTACCGACCTTGCATTTAACAGCATCAACTCACGATCAGGGGCCTTCTGATCCTGAACCACCTGCCCAGCTGCTAAGGGGGAAGTGAGCAGGACAGATAACAAGCATCTGTCCTGTCTCACAGATCTCATATTCCCCCAATATGAACCATATTTTCCTCATCCCATCACGACCCCAATGGCCATGTCACACACCCCCCAGCCCTAGCCCCAGCCCCCCTCTGGCTGCCCCAACCTGGCCAAGGAGAGGATTCCCACCCCTGCCCTCATAATCCCCAACTCTCTCTCACACCCCTAACCCAATCCCTATCCATTCCCCCCCCTGCTTCCCCCCACCATCAATTGTAACTGCCCTCACATAACTTCCCACAAATCACCCACGAACTCACTAAAAATATCCCACACCCCAGGCCCCACCAAGGACCACAATCCTTAGGGGTGCAGCTGCAGTGCTGTAAGGTTGGGGAAACCTTACACCGGCCTGTAAGGGGGGGGGGCGCCTTACAGAGGGATCGGGGGTCAAACAGACAGACGGAGTCCCAAGCGCTACCCACCCAGGAGAGTATAGTTGCAAAGCAGTGCCTCGGATAACTACCCTCAGGATAGAGTAGGGCCTTAGAATCCAAGGATCCCCAGCCTAGATCATCACAGGGTATCTGGGTGGAGCGCAAGCCTTGAACCACTCCTGGGTGCCCAAGCGTTCGGGGGGCCCAGGTCCAGGGGAACACCGTGACGGGGAGTTGGTGCAAGGGCAGCGGGGGAGAACCCTTAAGGGATACAGGGAGGAGGTCAGGACAACCACACGACGGGTCCCAGGGCACCCTAGTGCCGGGAGGCCAGGGACACTTACCCCACGCACCTTGCCTACTTGCTCTCACTCTCCCAAGGTAGTCCAATCAGTCACGCAGTCGCTCGCTCTCTCTCTCTCTCTCTCTCTCTCTCTCTCTCCACTCTCTCTTCTTAGGTCAATGCAATAACACACGTAGTCAGGGGCCAGTCTCACAGGCAGAGCACTGTTCACCAGCAAGGTGAGCTTGTCTCTGCCTGCCTTATAATCCCCACAAGGGGGAAGGGGCGGAGCCGGAGGCGCTCCGAACGTCGGGGCCCTCCCTGTGTAACAAGTTCAGGGCCTACAGCTGTGTGAGCTGGCGCCGCCCTGGCCTCGGCATTCTGACGCTCTGCAGGGGGCGGGGCCAGCTCCCGTGGTGCGTGCGGGGGCTCGGCTTCTCCTGCACTTCCGGGTTGCGTTGTCAGTGTTGCGGGCGGCGGTCCCGCTGGCGGCTCAGGTATCGGGTGCGCCGGGGGGGTTTCTGCTGTGTGCAGCGTCGGGGGCGGCCCTGCAGGGGCCCTTCGTGTCCCGAGGGGGCGAGGCCTGACAAGTGCACGCCAGTGGCGCTGCCAACAGACACATTTATTTACGATGTCATCTTATTTACATGTTTATGCAGGCTGCCTGATCTGCCGGGCCCTATTCTTGTACAATGTTGTTCCCCTTAAGAGATGCTTCCCCCCGGCCCCCCTGTTCTTTAGGGTAACCATTCGCCTCCTGGGCACGTCTGCACTAGCCTCTTGCAGGCTCTGCCTCTTCCTTCTCAGGGTTTCCTGTTTCTAAAATATGTTGCTTGGACTTAACTGGGACAATGCCTCCTTAGCTCACACTGGTGCTAGTAGTTAGTTGCTGGTTAGCCCAGCATCTAATCCTGCAAAGACTTACCCTGGTCAGTACCTGACCACAGAAACCTATACAACTGTTTATGTAAATCATATGTACAATAAATATTGCATCTAGAGTCTTAATTCTCTTTCCAACAACCACTTGGATAGGAAAGGAATTTCTGAGTTCAGGCTTTAAAAAAAAAAAAAAGCTCACTGTTTTCCTGTTGAACAGTTGGTGTCTGTGCATCCATCTAAATGGTAATGAAATACTAACAAAGTAATCTGTTTGATGTTTATTTTCGTCCTGTAAGACGATGATAAAGAAGAAAGTGATAAAATATTTGGAATCAGATTTCTATTTTGGAAACACAAACACAAATCAGAAAGCTTAATAAGATTTTCTTTCCTAAAAGATTGGGCAATTCACTGCTTTATAAAAAAAGTAGCAGCAGAAAAAGGCTGATTTTTTTTTCTAAGCCCTCCTGCAGACGAGACATCCGGATACTGCTGGCAGTTAACCTAGTTTTTTTGTTTTTTTTTACAGAGCAAAAATATCTTGTAAGCATGTTTTTTTAAAACCAGTGCTATAAATATTGTTGATTCAGGGATCAATCCTGCATATGCTGATGCTACTCTATGGCCCTTTATTTTATTTAATTTATTTTATTTCAATGCATTTGTAGCCCACTCCCTCTTGCTCACAGTAGCAGCTTGGGGCAGCTTTTCACACTGGCTGGGAGGAGCCGTGGTGCGGGGGGGGGGATGGATGTGCGCTGCAGTCTGTGGGTGGCGTGTGGGCGGTCAGCCACACAGATGCACACCCATCTCCACCCACCGCCACTGATCGATATGCATGGATGCACCTCCATTTTCTCTGATGCCTCCATGCATGGGGGATAGGTGGAGATAGGTGGCGCATGAGAGCGCACACGTACCCCACTCTCACACACCGGTGGTCGCACAGATGCCCCCACCCATCCGCACACCCAGTCACTCACGAGGGTGGGCGGCATCCCATGTGAAAAGGGTCTATTATTACCCAGACTATAACCACATCTTCCAGTAGTCCTGTCTTAAGTGGGACTTACCCACTTTTGCATGAAAATCCTATGGTCCTGCCAAAGGTGGGAAATGTATTTTTAAACTTTTTTTTGCCTTGTGGTGGGTGCCACAGGAGAGCTGGGCAATACACATAGGTGCCACTGGAAGAGCTGGTTGTCATTTGAAAAGAAATTGTGAGTGCCACCTGCTGCCACAAACAATGCCTCCAGGTGAGCTTGTCTGTGAGTGACTGAGGCTGCATGTGTGGGCTTGCTTGTAAGTGAACATGCATGATTTCTAAAGTGTGGGTAAAAACATATTACGGCGGCCCACTTTGGTCCCCGGGCCACCAGCACATCTGTTGAGGCACCACCAGATGTTGGCTCGGAATTGTCCCAGGCTGTGTCGATGCCAAGCCAGGGCTATGACCTCAGAAAACCATCAAGGTCCAAGCCTGGGTCACAGCCCATCCAAACAGGTCAGAATGGACTGTCACATTTGTTGTGGGCCGCTATGGCCTGGCCTGGATTGCGTCCACCAAGGCGGGGTGCTGGAAACCTGCACATTTTATTTTGCTCCCCAGCCGTGATCGTGTGTGTCCGGACCTCTGTCATGTCGCCCAGGATTTTCCGCACTGGGGTGGTTAGTGACAGTGGTGTACTGCCATAATGTGTGTGTATTTGTGGGCACGAACAAGCATGTGTGCACATGAATGCTCATGAGAATGATTACATATATGAGCCTGGACAAATTTATGAAATTAACCGGCAGCAGACTTAACACACAACCCCCCCGCACACACACTCAATGTACAGTTAGTCTGTGCAACTCATTGCCAGGTTATACTGTGAATGCCAATAGCATAGCTAGTTTCAAAAAAACATTGGATAAATTCTCAGAGGATAGATCCATAAGTGATGATTACAAATTTGCTGACTTTCTCCACTTCAAGTTTGCGCTCTCTGCATTTAGCGATGCCCTTTCTTTCCCTTGCCAAAGACCACTGTTACACCACGTTAGTTTAATCCCACTCCCTCAACCCACACCATCTCTTTTCCACATTTGCTTCCCTCCTGAAGCCTCCCTGTCCTCCCCGCCTTCCTCACTCCCTGCACAGGATATTCTCCACTTTTCAACAAGATTGATAAACTCCGCCTTGCAATCACTTCTCAACCCTCTCCCTCCTCTACCTCATTCCCTGATGTTCCCCCTCCTGCCTCTCTTCTCTTCCCCTTTCCCCAGCTTCTCTTGATGAGGTCACTTCCCTCCACTTTTCATCCAAGCCCTCCACTTGCCCCCTTCCCCTCTCACCTCCTAACGTCGATTACCCCCTCCGCTGCGCCTTCTCTGCTGCACATCATCAATCTCTCCCTCTCTACTGGATCATTTCCATTGGCCTTCAAACACCCTACCATCTCCCCTATCCTTAAAAAGGGTACTCTTGACCCCTCTGACCCTTCCAGCTATCGCCCCATTTCACTCCTAACCTTCCCTTCCAAGCTCCTGGAGCGAGCTGTCTGCATGCGCTGTCTGGATTTGCTCTCTTCAGATTCCTTCCTCGACCTCTTCCAGTCAGGCTTCCACCCTCTCTGTTTGACTGAGACTGCCCATGCCAAAATAACTGATGACCTTCTCTTAGGCTGCATTCACAACTGCAACAGTGAGACCTGTGAGGGAAGACATGGCAGCAGGAAGGAGCTGGAGAGCAGAAGAGCTGGTGTGAATGGGGATGTGCCGCGGCTTCTCTCTCCTGCATGTCGGGCAAGGTTCTGCGCCCTGACATGTGCGAGGGAAGCGGCGACACATCCCCATTCGCATCAGCTCTTCTTTTGCCCTCTGGCTCCTTCCTGCTGTTGCGTCTTTCCTCGCGGGTCTCGCCGCCGCAGTTGTGAATGTGACCATAGCTAAGTCTAAGGGCCTCTACTCTGTTCTTGTCCTCCTCGATCTTTCTGCCACATTTGACACTGTCAATCATGGCCTCTTCCTGGATTTGCTATGCTCCCTTGGTTTCTGGGACAGTGTTCTTGACTAGTTCTCTTCATATCTCTCGAACCACTCCTTCACTGTTTCTCTTGCTGGTACCTCCTTTACGTAGCTTTCCCTCTCTGTGGGAGTTCCTCAAGGCTCTGTCTCTTGTGCCCCCTTCTCCCTTTACACTCTTTCTCTGGGTAAACTCATTGAAACTCATGGCTTCCAGTATCACTTGTATGCTGATGACACACAACTCTGTGTCTCCACTCCCATGCTCTTCCCCTCTGTCCAGACTCATATTACTGACTGTCCTGCTGACCTCTCTGCCTGGATGTCTCATTGCCAACTCATGCTTAATATGGTCAAGACTGAACTCCTTTCCCAAAAATGCTCCCCTCCTACTTCCCTCTCAATTTTCATTGAAGGAGTCACCATCCAGCTGGTTCCTCAGGCCCGTAGCCTGGGATTCATCTTCGACTCCTCCCTCTCCTTTAAGCCCCAGATCCAAGCTGTTGCTAAATCCTGTCACTTTGCTTTGTACAATATTGCTAAAATCCAGCCTTGCCTTACAGTTGCCACTGCAAAAACCCTAGTCCATGCTCTAGTAATCTCTCACCTTGACTACTTTAGCTTCCTCCTTTACTGGCCTCCCTTCCTCTGATCTGGCCCTGCTCATCTCCATTCACCACTCTGCAGGCAAAATCATCCACCTTGCCCATCGCTTTGACCATGTACAGTCCCTTCTCCCCACCCTGCACTAGCTCCCACTACAGGAACGCATTCAGCACAAGCTCCTGGTCTTCACCTTCAAGGCTCTTCGTGGCCTTGCTCCTCTATATCTCTCCACCCTTGTATCCCGCCATGCTCCTGCCCGGGAGCTATGCTCCTCCTCTGCCCCCACCCTCACTTGCTCACAAACTCCTCGCTCCTCTAAACGTCTTTGCCCCTTCTACCTTGCTGCCCCTCATGGAACTCCCTCCCTGGATACGTTCACTCCACACCCTTCCTCCCAACTTTCAAATCCCTCCTGAAAGCTCACCTCTTCTGTCAGGCCTTCCCTAACTTGTCATGAGTGGTATTGAATCCTTTCCCCCTCACTCAGAACCTAATTCCCTGTAACTAAGTAAAGCACGTGAGCCTGCAACTTCTCAACCTCATGAATGTACTCTTGTCTTTCCTGATGTTTACCTTTCCCTTGTTTCTCGTATTGTAAGCCCCTTAGGGGTAGGGACCTGTCTCTGACTGGATTTTCAGCTTGTGCTATAATAATAATAATAATAATTAATAATAAATTAATAAGTTAGTAATAATCCGTCTGGGACTGGAGCTGAATAGTAGGATATAGGCCTGTTGTGCATTTCTCTGAAACAACAAAAGTTGGCCACATTCAAAGATAGGATGCTGGCTGGCTGACCATAGCTCTGACCCAGTGTGTCACATCTCGTATTCTTAAGTCACTGAAAGGCAGTTACCAACCTCTTTGAATACCTTGCCTAAATGAGGGTGTGGGCTTATCGCAACTTGAAACGTTGGAGGTGTGGACTAACTAAACTCTATACTCAGAATTAACTTTGGAGTTTAAAGGTACCTCATGGGTCATCTAGTCAAACCCTCTGCCCTGATGCAGTAAGCAGGCCTAATAGTTATCTACTTTGTTGTTCACAATTCAGTAAATTTGTATGTATATATGTAGTATAATCAGCAATCTGAAGGATGTATTGCATTGATTCAGAACTCAGAAACCTAGGGGTAAGCTGGAAGTACTGTGAAATTCATGCAAGTCAAACTTGCTTAACTAGAATTTACTTTTAAGTTGAACTGCTCTTCCCTGCATCTCTTCCTCCTACCCTAAGCCAACTAAATTTGCTATATTTTTTTCCAGGGAGAACTCGGTCTCCCCTATCTAATTTCCTAATATCTCTTTACCAGTCTGGGACTTAGCAGGATTGCACCTTGTCCCCACCCCCTCCCGATATTAATTACACTTTTCATTTAGAGCTGAAGGTGAGATTTGAACCATTAAGCTGTGGGTGTGTAGGATGAAAGGCAAACATGTTATCTGCCACCTAACAGGATTTCAGAGCAGGTGGGAAGGGAGGAATCCTGCTTTCAGGACTCAGCTTTTCAGCTGATTAGGGAAGCTCTCCCCCAATCCCCTCTGCAAGATCATATTTATTTATTGTTTATACTTTTACCCCACCCCTCTCGCCTAATGGCAACTCAGGGCAGCTTACACAATATAAAACGATACACCATTAAGACATAATCATCATAATAAAATCATATAAATAATAAAACCATACCAAACAATTCTGCGCAAAAATATAAATACTAATTCCACCCCCTAACCTATGCCCCCAACCTATGCGTTCCACAGCGATGGTGTGGCTGCTGAGAATGCCCACATGTCCATACGGACCCGCCTATAATGTGGGACCTCCAGGAGGAATCTCTGGGCAACCGCAGGGGCCACCCAGGGGCCCAGGAAATGAGGCGATCCTTCCGATAAGCAGGGTCCAAGCTGTATAGGGCTTTATAGGTCAAGACCAGCACCTTGAATTGGGCTCGGAAGACAATAGGCAGCCAGTGCAATGCCTGAAGCACAGATTTGATATGCTCCCTGCAGCCCATCCCTGTAAGCAGGTGGGCCGCTGCATTTTGCACTAGCTGCAGCTTCCAGACCATCACTAAGGGCAGCCCCACGTAGAGCTCATTGCAGTAATCTAGCCCTGAGGTCACGAATGCATAGATGATAGTGGTGAGAACAGAGTCTGAGACATATGGTTGGAGCCTTTTCACCAGATGTAATTGGCGGAAGGTGCCCCCGGCCACAGCCAACACCTGCAAATCCAGGCACAGCTGCGCATCCAGGAGCACCCCCGGGCTCCGTATAGATGGAATCAATGGAGGGTCTACCCCTCCCACAGATCTCCGACACCCCCCGTCCCCCCACTAACATCATCTCTGTGTTGTCAGGATTGAGGTTCAATCGGCTTGGCCTCATCCAATCCCACACAGCAATCAAGACACTGAGATAGCAACAAGACCGCTGGGACTGAGTCGGTTGAAAATGATAAATACAGCTAGGTGTTGTCCACATATTGATGACAGCAGTTTGATATACACATTGAATGAATGAGAGGTGACAAAATGGAACCCTGAAGGACCCTACATGGGAGACCCCCCAGGGGACAATGTACAGTCCCCTAGTATCACCCGCTGATATCTTTCTGCCAGGTATGAATGGAACCGCCATAAGACGGTACCGTCCACCCCGTCCAGGTCCCCCAGGCAAGTCGCCAACATCTCATGATTCATGGTATCGAAAGCCGCAGTTAAATCCAGTAAGACCAACAAGGTCATATGAACCCTGTCCAATTTTACTAGGAGTTTGTTGACCAAAGCCACAAGTGTGTTCTCTGTGCCATAACCCGGACAAAACCCAGACTGCATGGGATCAAGGATTATCTCTCTTTGTCCGATTTTTGTCCTTTGTTATTGATGTTAAGAATGAAAATCAACATGCTAATTTCTAAGCATGAGCATTTTTACAGTGTTAATAAACATTTTTAATGCTGTTTTTAACACTGGATGACATACAGTACCAAAGACAGGTCCATTTCTTTAAGGTTTGCTGAAGCTGAAATTCTGATAAATCTAAGTATTTTAGATAGCCCCCTAAAGTTGAGTTGTGCAGATTCCACTGTAGCTTCATTGGTGTCAATATTAGTATAAATCTAATATAGATGAGATCTAAACCATTCTCTTTATATAGTCTAATGCAGATTAAACACGTTAAAATTGTATTTTATTTTCTGCTGTTAAGCACATAAAATACTGGTGTAGGATATAAAAAAGTACAAAAGTGCACTAAGTAGACATTTAACATGACCTTGGCACATTGATATAGGTGCACTTTTAGACTCTGAAGTGTCCTGCTGCTGCCTGGAAGGCTTGTAAGTGCCTTTTGTAAATCTTTGCCTGTAAAGGTCTCCGAAGCCACAGGCTCTTGTTGGATTTTTGGGAATTGGTGTTGAGAGAGAGAAGGGATGAGCTGTCAGGGAGCCAGCAAGGAATCTGTTGAGAGAAGTTGCTGCTGTGCTCCTTTTATAGTCAAAAGGCTTGATTTCCGCCTTCTGTTACACAAGTTTTATGCTGTTCTGTATACTGATCTCATAAAACAGAGAATGGCCTGCAGAATCTGGCCCAGAGTGGTTTTTGTTTTACAGTAAAAGCCATGGAAATCCAGTTCTTAAGACTGTTTTAAACATGGTTATGATTGCTATACTGATGGTGTAAAGTAATAGTAATGTTTTGTATTTATCCAGAGCAACTGTGGTCTGCAGCCAGATCAAAAAGGGCTTATACAAAGAGTATCTATTCACACTAACAGAGATGGGTAACTGACTACCCCAAATACCGGTTATTAGTGTAGTGATGACTTTCTATCTTACTGACCCATTCCTGCTTTCTGCATTGGGGACTCAGTGAAATTCTAGGCAGAAATCCAGATAGCGGATGCTGTGGAAAGCTAAATTAACTCTCTTGTATGACTTCTATATTTGTACAAAGATGGGATTCAGTGCACATCAGTACTGATTCCATAATTGGATTTGGGGGATGGGCAATGGAGAACCAACAGTTTGAGGTGAGAGCGTGCAGCTGCAGATTCTTAAAGCCCCAGCCCCCTTTCTGTCATGTTTTTATAACCCTCTCCCTATGAGGGTGCGATCGAGGGTACACGTCCCACTCCTGGATTTAAAGTAGTGGGGGCTGTTCAGCTCACTATGACAGGATCACCCTGTTTATGTGTACCTGGAGATGAGAAAGGAGATACCTAGGGATAGCCAAAGATTAGAGCTCCAACCATTAATTGAACAGATTAATTGATTAATCTGGGTAAAACCGATTAACATTTGTCCCCCGATGAATCTGTTAGCTGACAGGACCTTGACTATCCATACTTCTGAGTCCATAGCTCAAGGGGACGAGTTCCAGTTAAAGGCAATTTTACCCAGTGTACAATAGATTTGCATGAATCTATGCAAATGTATGTATATTTATGTAACTTTATGTAAATTTTAATCAATTAATTGATTAATTGACAAAAAGGCTTAATTGATTAATCAACTAAAATGTCTAATTGGGTTGCAGCCCTACTAAAGATCCACTGAGATGTGCTTAATTTCCCCCAGAGACCCTTTCAATGGAGAAGTGCTGTGTGTATGGTGTGGGCCAAGGTTGTTAAGTGATGCATCTTGTCCTTTCCATTGTGTGAGGTTGGAAACCCTTGTAGAAGAGAATCTTGCTCTAAATTTATGAGCCTGTTGCTGTGATTTTTGGAATCTTTTCCCCCTCATAGGCCACCAGATGAAAGCTGTTTAAAAATCTGGCCATATCACCTCTTAACTGTGTGTATCTTCTTCTTTTCTTTTTTTTTGTATAATATTTTTATTATGTTTTCAAGTTTTGACATTTAACACATTATTTTGCCATTCTGGTTATGGACCTTGGTTACAGAAGCGGTCCCAGCCTGAAAAAATTATAGTGTGTCGTTTCTCATCCATTATACATTTAACACTAAACATTTAACATTCTTTACATCTCGGTTATACAGATTGACATTTTAGGTTGGTCCATGTTGATTTCTTGCGTCAAGAGGTTCCATACATTAGTCCATACTGCATAGAAGCTTTCTAGTTCTTGATGGATTTCTGCTTGCACACGCCCCATGGTAATGGTGTGCCAGATTCTTTGTATCCACTTTTTATATGAAGGCTTTTTCCTAGCTTTCCAGTTACACACTATTGTGTGTATGGCTGCCGGCCTTAGCTGTTGGCAGGCTAGTGTCCTTTCTGGAGTTAACTGCAGGTCTGAGAATATGCCCAGCAGTGCGGTTTCCGGTTTCTTCGGATTTCACATTTCGCCATATTGCTCATTTGACTCCACACTTTGTCCCAAAAGTCCTGCACATGTGGGCATTCCCACCAGCAATGGAGCCATTTCCCTTCCCCCCTGCACCCCTGCCAGCACTCTGGAGGGTAGTCTTTATTCATTTTATTTAGTTTGTAAGGGGTGAGGTACATCCTGTATGTCAATTTAACCTGTGGCTCCAGTACTGATAGAGAGCGCGACAGTTTTGTCATGTTTAGCCATACCGTATTCCTTTCTTTTTTTTCAATTTCTTTTTGTAGGTCCTTTTCCCATGCCTCAAAATACCCCGCATCCGGTAAATGTATTATCAATTGCAGCACTCTGTATATTTTTGAGATCTCATGTCTCCGACTCTGATCCCCATACATCACCCTCTCGAAATCTGTCACTGTTCTATTTACTTGTGCTTTTATCACTTTGTTGCTAAACCTGCTCACTATTTTTGCATATACCCAGAAATCAGGGGTCCCCTCCAGTTTTCCTTTAATTGTTTCTAGGTTCATTATAGCGTCTCCCACGAAAATCTGGGCTGCCCATTTTAGTCCTTTGTTTTCCCACTTGTCCGCCACCTACCGGGATATACCTGCCCTCTTGCTCCATTCTCCGAAAATAACTGTGTGTATCTTCAACAGATACACACATACTTACAGCATCCCTGTTTACTGAGAGAAACAGGTGTTTGCAAGGAATAAGACTGTAGGGCTTATGTAGTTGAGAGAAGGAAAACTTCTTCTGTTGTGATCAGTAGTATAAGGGGACACCTTGAATACGAACGAAGTGCTCATTAATATTCATGAGGTGGGCTGGGATGAATTTACATATTCATGACATCATACCCACATGGCCAAAAACGGATGTGACGTAGCCAGAAAGGCAAGTGATGTACCTGGAAAGTCCCCCCTGAGTGGCATAAGTGGCGTAGAAGTGGGTAATTCTTCCAGGGCAGGGCCGGGGGTGGAACCAAAGGTTCCAGCCCCCTCCCTGACCCCGGAAGGTCCTTACGCTTACTTCAGATGATTATTGACCCCCTTCAGAAGTTCCACCTGAGGGGCGGAAGTGACATAGAAGCGGGTAACGCTTCTGGGTCAGGGTGGGGCATGTGTGGAAACGAAGGTTCCAGCCCCCTCCTTGACCCTGGAAGGTTGTTACATTTACTCCAGATGTTTACTGGCCCCCCAGAAGTCCCACCTGAGGGGCGGAAGTGACATAGAAGTGAGTAATTGTTCTGGGTAAGGGTGGGGTGTTTGTGATGGAACTGAAGGTTCCAGCCCCCTACATGAACCTGGAAAGTTCTTACGTGTGATTGGTAGATCCACTTATGGGTTGGGGGGGGAGGTCAAAGTTTCCCCACTCCCTGACCCTACAAGGTCCTTGGATGAGGGTCATCTGACCCATCAAACTGCTCAGCTGACAGAGCTGGACCAATGGGTGAAGTTCCCATCTTCCTAACCCACCCTGGAGACAATTGGTCAGATAGAGTGCCATTTCTAACATACGCTGACTTTCGAAATGGGGGTCATGTGAGGCTCAAACAACTCAGGAGAGCAAGCTGAACCATCAGGTGAAGTTTGTATCAGCCTATCCCCTTCTGTTGCTGAGATCTGGACCTATGGTGTGAAGGAGGTGTGTAGGCCGGAATGGTAGAAGTGGTCATGTGAGGTCTCAAACCACTCAACCATGCCACCCCGACCTATCAAAAAGGTTTTCAGACCCATAGACCCACCCTAGGGGCATGAAAGAAGGTCATTTTCTGAGAGGGTAAACGAGAGGCTTTTGCTACCACCTTGGCTTCTTTTACATCAACGGCCTTGCAGAAACGCTTGCAGGAAAACCACAAGAAAAGTAAAAATCCCATGGCACCTAGAAGAAGACACTGTATAGACAAAAAAATTGCTGAGACCAGAAAGAAAAGTGTCCAGCCGCCTATTGAGGAACCTGTTTATGAGTCTATGGATATTCAAGCCAGCACTCCAGCAGAAGACCCGTTGGTAAGTCACAGACATTCAGGGCTGGGTGCTTTGGTTGGGTAAAGAGAAAAGCGGAGATGCAGTGATGTATCTTTATTTTTTTATTTCAACAGGTAAACAGTGACTTTCTAAAGGCTTTCGAAAACCTGAAACTGGGAACACCTGTAGGGGGTAAATGTATCTTGCATGTCCTGCTTTTGCACATGCTCGAGAGGAAGTAATCAGCTGGATTGCTGCAAGGAGAAACAACTAAAGCCAAAGAATAAAATGTTTGTTTGAAATGTCCTTGGTTGTTGTTTCTGTTTTTTAGCCGGTAATTTTAGAATCATGTTCTGTAACCTGGCCCCGGTTCTGGGGCCAGGTTACAGGCAGGGAGGGGTGTCCCAATATCCAGATGATGCTACTCTAGCCCCTGGACCCACCATCATGGGTCTGGGACCATCATTTCTCACACAGAGAGCCTTTTTCTGAACGCCCGAACCGAACTGAACACGACTGAACCGAACAGCCGAACCTGAACGTGGCTACTGAACTGAACGGCTGAACCGAACGGGCGAACTGAACCAGACAGAACCGGACGGCCGAACTTGAACCGCGATCTGTTCGCCTATCCCTAGTGTTTTGTCATTTTCATCATTGTTCATGTAAAATAGGAGGGATCATGGAATAATCAATGGATAAATGGACAGCAAAGCAGTAAATTGGTAACTTGATAAAACAGCACAACATAGAATAACAGTTACCTGGCAATGGTAAAAGGGTAACTCAGTCATTTGGGTAACTCGTTGGGCACAGAATGGATACTGTTTAGCTAGTACCTAATTCATCCGAGATTGTTTTGGTACCGCAATTTCAATGGGTGTCCTCATTTTTGTGGATACCCATTTAGCTCTAATATGGAATGTGATACTTTTTTATTGAACCAGCTTTTGTTGTTGGGCATGTACAAACCTTTGAGCTTCAAGGAGCTCTTCAAGTATTGAAAAAAAAGTTTGTGGCCTGAGCTTTGAGTAGCTTAACCTGCTCTCTTGAGTTGCCTTCAACAGCAGAATCTCTTATTAATAGAGGGAGTAGGGACTCTTGCTGAGGGCAAGTCAAAATAGCAGTTCTTTCCGTTTCTTAAGAAAAGCTTTGAGAAGCTTAAAAGCATTTGTACATTCACTAACTGAGTGTTGGCTCAATAAAAGAGATCACCTCACCTACGTTGGGTGTTTTTAAAAAAGATGGGCGGGCAGGTCCATGATCAGTGCAGGGGGAGGGTGTGCGGGCGCCATGCACTGGGGAGCACTTCACACACAGCCGCCCTGCCCACACACCGCCCACCCTATTCTGCATGGGGCACTCTGTCTTTCTGCCGAAAGCCCGGGGCGGGGGGGGGTGGGGGGGGGGGGGGGGGGGGGGGGGGGGGGGGCAGGGTTGATGCGTGGAGGATGGGTGGGCATGGGAGTATGCATCGCCCCCGACAGAATTTAGATGAGACAGGCCCCATGCAGGGACAGGTGATCTTTGTGTGGGACCATCCCATTTAAAAACACCCATTGTATCTCTCTGATTAGGGTCAAGGGAATTTATTTGTTTGAGGTTCTAGAATAATCATAAACTGATGGCAGTTGCTTTGCATCACTATAAGGCACAGTTAAGTTTGTTCAGGTGTCTTAACTGCTCATTTCCATACCTTATCATACTTTTGTTTCTTCTAAGATTAGCCATATCTCCAAGTTTCCTAAATTTAATACTCTTGGATCTGGGATAATTATAACATCCATGTAGCATATTTTAACCCTTATTACTGGTATGTATTCTCAGTCACAGGAGATGAAAAACTTGCCATAAGGTGTTTCCCCAGGGATTTTTGGAATCGTGTGAAAGAATTAGACCACAGGATGTATTGGCCAATGACATACAAGTGGGAGGAGGTAAATGTAGGGTTTAACAATCAAGCTGTTTTCCTCATACACATTTCCAGCAATGTGGGGAGGGGAAGCTTCCTTCCTTTAGCCTGCCAGTCTCATAGGGTAAAAACAGTTGCATTGCTGGTGTGGCAGCTCACCAACCCAGGATGGGGCAAGAAACAGTGGCCACCCCTCCTCAGGTCGGATTGGGGTACCAAACTGAAGTGCCTGTGTCCGGGGAGCTGTTATGCCACCCACATGGCTGGGTAGGGTGAGGAGCACAACAAATGTGGGCAGCTGTCTCTGCGTGCGCCCTACTCTGTGCCCCACCCTCACCATGATGGACAGCCATAGTAGCCAATGAGGCACAGCCTTGGCGCCCCCCCAGCCAAGGACAGATGTTTAATGCTGGAACAGACATGCCAGCCCGCTGTGGTCTGCATGGGCAGCCCTTAGCCTGGACTGTCATCTCTGAGATTGTCTGGAGTTCACAGCCTGGGCTAGTCGCCAATACTCACTGGGGCAATCCCAGGCTGACATCTGGTGGCATGTGTTTACACGTGCCGGTGGGGCCTGTGGCACTCTATAGCAGTGGGGCCCGTGCCTGCTGCAAAGACCAAGAAAGACCAAGGCAAAGTGTGGGTGCATGGAGCCTAAGTTGTAAGCAAGCACAATATGTGAGACGGTACAAGGTCTTTACTACTTGCATGACATGGAAGTCAGCCTTAACTTAAATTTCCATGCTTTTTGGAGTATGGTTGAATTTGTAAGGGCCTTAACCTCTCTCTAAAACTTGAAGGTGTAAGTATTATATATAGAATTTCTTTGTTTTTTGAGAGGATTTGCAATACAGAAATATTTGCAATACAGAAAATTCTTCCTGCTGTGGCACTAGAATAATGAGCAATGTAACAGTAAAATTTCAGGATTTCAAAGGCTCACTGTATACTAAAATGTGGCTGCCTCTGGGGTGGGCATGACCATAAAAAATCCTAAAATCATGCAGATCCAGCTCACATGCACAGCTCCCCCACAGCTCTGTACACATATTCACACAGGTACAAACAGACATACATACACACACACAATTTCCCACCCAGCTTCATACATACACACACTCACATGCACAACTCCCCCCACACACATTTGCACATGCGCAGCTCTCCCACCACATACCACAACCAAAACCTTGTGGGTCCTGATCCTGCAGCCAGATCTGTGTTAACAGATTTGTTCACCAGAGTGGAGTCCCACTGATTTAAATAGGTCTCTCCACAGGCACAAGTGTTCAAACACTGGAACCAGGCTCCCAGGGGTAGAATCCCCCCACGCTGTATCCTTTTGCATGGCAGTAAAAAGTAGGGATCCCCAAGACAAGCACATGCCCCAGGAGTTCTGGCTTCCAGCCCCCCTGATTTCACTCCCCTCTCGGAGAACCCAGGAGTCCTGGCTCCTCTGCTCCCACCCACTAGTCCCCACTCACCTCCTAGAGAACTGAGGAAACTCTGGCTTTCAGCCCCTCTTACTCAAATGCACAAGCCCCCACTCCCCTCCCAGAGGAACCCCCTCCCCTTACTCTAACCCACTAGCCCCAATTCCCTTCCAAGATAACCCAGGAATCCTGGCTCCCAGGGCCCCCCTGATCTAACTCACTAGCTCCCACTCCCCTCCCAGGAGTCATGACTCCCAGCCCCCTGCTCTAACCCACTAGCCTCTACTCCACTTGACTGGTACCATTTTCTCACTGCTCCCTCCTGTTAAAAATCTCTGCCTGTGACATTTTACTACTCAAGGTCATTTCCCTTCCTCTTCCCTCACTTTGTCTCTTAGTTTTCAGGACAATTAGCCCAGTTATCCTAGCTCTCAGTCCCACATTCCCTGATGTAACCCACTGGCCCCCATTATACTCCTAGAGAACCCAGGAATCCTGACTCCCAGCTCCCCTGCTCTAACCCACTAGCCCCCACTCCCCTCCCAGGCGTTCTGGCTGCTCTAACCCACTAGCCCCCAGTCCCCACTCAGAGAATACAGGAGTCCTGGCTCCCAGTGCCCCTGCTTTTAATATCTCTGCTTCCACAGTGGCTGGAGATTCAATTCCTTTTGGTACCATGTTTGGGCGTCCCCCTGCATCAGATCACATGGTTGGTTTCTCCCCTGGCTGTTATTTTGAAGGTGTGATGTCATCAACATTAATCTGTAATAACTTTATTCTGGAGGGACTAGACGCTACTTGATTTCTGGTGTCATGTCTGGGGGTCCCTTTATGTATCCCAACAATTGGTTTATCTGTGAATGGTCATTTTCCAGGTGCTGGAAAACTGGGGGCTTTGCTCCCTAACTTGGCTTGCGGGGAGGGGTGTGTCAAATTGCAGCCAAAAAAGCATACTTGGGGTTGGAGAAGTCTCCTCTATCAAATGGTGGTCTTCTTTTACCCCCGGGGTACCCCCTCCCCCAATGTTCCCAATGTCTGCCACTGGGGGTTTTGCCCCCTAACTCAGCTTGGGAGAGAGGGGTTGAATCGGAGGGAAAAAAAGCATATTTAGGGGCAGAGAAGTCTCCTTTAGGAAATGGTAGTCTTTTCTTTACCCTGAGGTGCCCCCATTTTCAAAATGGCCACTGCTGGGGGTTTTGCCCCCTAACTTGGCTTGGGTGCGGGGTTGAATCCGAGTAGAAAAGCATATTTGGAGCTGGGAGAGTCTCTTCTATCAAATGTCTGCGTTTCCCCTACTTTTAGTGTTGTGCTAAAGGATACAACCTGGGGGTTGCTGCTTTCTGAAGCTTGCAGCTGCTGCATAAGCAATGAAGTTCACATCTGAGGTGATGTCTGGGGGGTGGGGTGGGGGGAGAGTCCCCCCTCCCCTTCAGGGTCCCCATACTAGGAAATTCTAATTCACAGTTGATCTTGGAAAGTTCCCCTGATGATCCACCTGCTCCCAGAACTCCTCACCTACAAGTTAAACCCTCCTAGTCACCCCTGCACAAGCTGCCTTTCAAAGTCCTGCCGTCAGAGGCCATCTTCCCTGCTCACATCTACCTCTGCTTTCTAGCAGAGGCTACTGCACATGCATGACGTTATGATCTTTCTGATATACTAATATGGGATTTTTAGAAGTTTATAACGTTTAAACCATGGGATAGATTTTGAAAATTCAAAAAACGACAAGAGCAAGGAAGCCGCCCTGAATTATCTAACATGAACAGAGGTTAGTAAGATATTCATATAATAGACTTTCTAGTTTCCGTGTGATATAAAAAACATCTTAAACCTGGAAGTACTCCAGGTTTTAAACAGCAGTAACGTTTTTGTTTTTTTTCTGATTTCCATGAAATTTATGCAGATGGTACCCCTCACCTGAATGATCCTCCCTGCCAATGTTGCTCCTTGGTCTCAACTCCATAATAAGGTGCAATTGTTCTCTCCTGCAGAAAATTTTAAAAACAAGAGTGTATGCACCCATAGTTTTTGTAATTGTGTCCAATTTGGACAACCAGGGTTTAGTTTTAGATTTCTCCCTTGTTATTTATTACTTTATATCAGGTAGTGTTTACATAATAGGAAACCCTTTAAATGCTTTTTTTTAAAATATGTCATTTTAATCCTCTTTTAGCTGAAAGCAGTCTGTTGGCTTGAAAACTGTGCTAATTGAGCTGCTCATGAACAAGCTGCATATGTATATTTATTTTGATGCAGACATTATTGTAGGATGCCTTAACTTATCTATTATTTACACTTTGAGGGCAGCAAATTCTGTGAAGGGAACATTGCGTAAGCTGCTGTAACTTTCAAGATCAGTTTGTGCAGCTGACAGTCAGAATGTAGACTTGAAATGAAAGCTGTCAGTGCAAAAATAAGAAATCGAAGAAGACAGGTCTCAAACTAGAGAGCTGACATAATAGACCACTTAATGGCAACCCAATTTGTTGCTAGTTGGCTAGTGCCCAGCCTCTACTTCGATTATTTGTTTTACTCTTGGGGGGAAAATATGGCTGAATATTAAGCTATTATGAGGAAAATAGTGTGTATTTCATTTTAACTACATAAACATACAATTCTAGACTGCCATTATGCCTGTGCATCATGTTCTATTTTATGTTCCAATTCCCTAACGACTCAAAGTACTAGCATAGCATAACATTGTAAACTTCTTTTTAAAAATATAAATAGAAGGATTTTTAAAAGGTTGTTTTGTTGCTGCCTTTTAATGTGTGGAATACTGTTCAAGTCATGTTTATTAGTCGTGTATGTTATATAAAACAACAGCAGACAACATTTGTCCTTTAATGGATTGTAGCCTGGAATTTGATTGATTTAGCTCAGGTCTAGTCTTTTAGAAGGTTTATACTGAGGCTGCATCAAATAGGCAATCTAGACTCCTTGGAAGTAGTACAAAATAAAATTCTCAGAATAATACTAGGAGTTCCTTGTGGTATTCCCTCTTCTGTGATGAGACCAGAAACAGTTATTCCCCCAGTTGCCTTGAGAATTAAATCCCTACTCTTGGGTTATTGGCTACAAATCCAGGATATGGATGTCGGTCGCCTCCCAAGCATTTGCTGGAAAGAACAGTCAAATATGTTCATGGAATACAAGTGGCAAAACGCAGTAGGTAGGTGCTTGGTACAGACTGGACTTACTACACTAAGCCTGATTCAATACGCCCGGCTCCAAGCAAGGCTGATGATTAAAACCAGGTCAGCGGATGTTATTCTACAGTCAGGAAGAGCGGCACTAGCTGAACAAAAAATTGCTGTCTGGTACCCTATGTTTAAATTAAGCCCTGAATTTGAACCATATCTTACCGATATATTTAACTTTAGAGCCAGGAGAGCACTAACAACATTAAGATTTAACATGATGGCTACTAAAGTAGGTTTTGTCTTTGTGGACAATCTCTGGTGGAAGACCTTCAACATTACCTTCTTTCCTGCCCTTTGTACAGCAGTTTACGGGAAGGGGTTTTGCGCCAATGGTTTGAGGGAAAGGAGCATTGGGACCCTTACCTTCAAATTTTGTTCTTGCTGGCTAATATCAACAAAAACATTACTAGTAAAGTTGCCATTATTGCACTAAGGATGGAAATAGCAAGGAGGAACTTTATAGGGGGAATTTTTCCTCATGCCTAGTAGGAGAATTTAAGTTAATAACTTGCTTTATCTCGATTTGTTGGGGTGTGATGCTTTATGGCAAATTAAAAGGTCTGTAACATTATTCAAGAGGTGGATGAAGGTACTGGACTTTATAATTAAAACATTATTTTGGTATGCCAAGTTCGTTACTTGTTATGAGTTTATTGTTATACTACTGATGTTTGGACTGTATGGAATGCTTGAGGAAAATAAGCTGTTCATTTTATTATTTATATTATTTGAACCATTTTGTAGCTTTGGGGGCAATATTGTTAACATATTTGATGATGAGTATGACGTTAAATTGCTTGATTTTGCCAAGATAGGTTTTTAGATATGGTATAACAATTTGAGAGGTAATGAAGTCTGATGAGGAGTCAGAATGGATTATGTACAGTTCTGTTGATATTTTAATATGTATAATTTTGTTGATATGTTTATGTTTGAGGTGTATGGCTAATGGTATGATGTTTTTATTATTTTATCTCTTCTATTTTAAATTCTGATTGGTTATTACTTATTTTGTTGTTATAACCATTGGTTAAGACAATAAATTGCTATTATTATAAATAGGCAATCTGAGTACTCTGAGTTCTGAAGTTCAAAGTACCATATCCAGGTACTCAGTACTTAGAAATCAGAACTTGGAAATCTGGACCAAACTTTGGAACTTAGAAACACTTTAATTAAGCTCACATTTAGGGAAAATGCAATAGGAAGCTTGACCAGAAGTACAATAAACAAGCTTTACTCTCCCTAAAGAAATGAAGGCCCCAAAAAACAGATTGTAAAAACAGTGTTAGCAGGTTGAGGGCAACATGTGCAATGTCTTTTCAGGTCATGGTAACTCGTTAGTGACCCAAAAATTCAATAACTCAGTTACAGTTCTTATTGTTTTGTTTTCCTATTGTCAGGGACCCTTGTTTTCCCAGGGAAACAAATCCTCTATTGTTCAGGGAGCTGAAAAATGCTTAAAATAGCTTACAAAGTGCCCCTTTTCCTCCCCAGTATGTATCAAAACCATTAATTTACAAGCCAAAGTCTAGAGTCAGCTCTAATTTGCATGCAAGCACAAATAGCAAATTGATGGTTCTTTTTGCCCTAGAAACTCTCTGCTCATGAAAGCTACAGGACTCTCCAACTTCCCTGATGATCCATGCCCTTAGTTCATCTTCTTATGCTTTCCCTCTGTCAGGCCCTCGGCTTGAACTGGTGCCCTTGGGACTCGGAACATGGCAGCAGGCTCCACAGCACCACCACGGTGGCCAGGGTCAGGCCTTTGATCCTGTCCTGCCAGCTTGCTTACTTGCTTGCTTGCTTGCTTGATTGATTTATTTAAAAACTTAATACCCTGCCCCTCCTGCCGAAGCAGCTTGGGGCACCTTACAATATAAACATAATAATAAATAACCATATAAAAACAATCTTGAACATTAAAACCAAATATTGACAGGAAGAAGATAAAAACATACAGAACAACCCACCCACCTTAACCCTCTACCCCCCTCCCTTTACCCATCTCCCCCACCAAAGGCCGGGCAGACAGCCATGTTTTGCATATTCATCAAAAAGAGGGGAGGTCCAGGGCCAACTGGGCCTCCACCGGGAGGGAGTTCCACGCCCTCTCCATCGTTGCCCCCTGGAGATTAGGGAGTCCCGCCAATAGGTAGGGCCCAAGCCATTTAGGACTTTATAGGTAAGCACCAGCACCTTGAATTGGACCCGGAAGACAGCAGGCAGCCAGTGCAACAAAGAGAGCACAGGTGTAATGTGCTCGCGGCAACTCGTCGCTGTAAGGAGACGAGCCACCGCATTCTGCACCAGCTGCAGCCTCGGGACTGTCACCATAGGCAGCCCCATGTAGAGTGCATTACAGTAGTCTAATCTTGAGGTAATGAAAGCATGGATGATGGTGGCCAGGTTGGAGTCTGAGACATACAGCTGGGCATCCAGGTGGAGTTGGGAGTCAAGGAGTACCCCCAGACTCCGAACTTGAGGGACCAATGGGGGACACCCCCCGTCAATAACGGGGGATGTCACTCCCATCGCCTTACGCACCAGCATTATCTCCATCTTGTCGGGATTCAGTCTCAGTTGGCTGGACCTCATCCAATCCCCCATAGCTGTCAGGCACCAAGTGAGCACTGAGACTGCCGAGTCTGGGTCGCGTGAAAAAGAGAGGGAGAGTTGGGTGTCATCAGCATATTGATGTCACCAAACATCAAACCTTCTCATGACCTCACCTAGCAGCTACATATACGTGTTGAACAGGAGAGGGGACAAGATTGAACCCTGTGGGACTTCACACAAGAGGTTTCGGGGAGATGACAGACAATCCCCAGCATCACCTGCTGAGTTTGGCTCCGATGTCCGGATAACTGATGGAGTGCCCCACCCACCAGGCCTTGGTTGGCTCTTGGTTGTGCCTTGTGATATATAAGAGGCACATGACAGGAAGTGGAAGACAGGCAGAGAAACATCCAAGTTTCCTGCATGTCCTGACTCGCACTGCCTGTGCATCTTGTCTCCTGTCTCCTGCCTCCTTTGTGTTCTGCCTCCTACCACCTGTGTGTCTATCTCCTGTCTTCTGTGTGTCCTGCCTTCTGTTCCTGCCACAGTCCCAGTTTCAGCTTGACCTACTCTCTCACCTTGGACAGATCTCTCCAGCTTCACCCTTTGCTTGATCTTGACCATGCTCTGGGTAGTGCCTTGATATAGACGCCTGTCTAGCCCTGATCCTGCTGCAACTCCTGCCTGGTCCTGATCCTGTCACCACTCTTCCCTGATTCCGAAAGGAACCTGACCATTAGGCAATTTCTGGACTGGACACTCCTAAGCTTAAGTGCTTCCAGCTGAGAGACTTTTAGCATGGCTAGCCTACTGACTCTGAGCCGCATTCTGCCAAGGCTTAGAGACAGCATCCTGTAACACACACAAGGACTGAACCCTGCCACAGACTGCCTAAAGCCCTTACCTGGCTTAATGGACTTGCCAGTATAGACGGCAAGGCAGGAGCGTTTTGGGGGGACAAGCAAAGGGATGTATGTAATAACACCTTACATGCTGTGTATTGAGTTTGTGTTTTGGCTATCATGAAGGTTTATTGTCCCACTGGGTAAATATTTGTTTCTCAGATCAATACGTTTTGATTTCCAGCTCCACAGAGTCAATTTTTCTACATTATATCACTCCAAATCTGGAGGTCCAAATCGTGATTTTAAAAAGTGCAGCTTCTAATGCTTCCATGTGCCCTTCTGCGTAATGCATGCTATTTTATGCACATTGGAGGCAGTAGATTATAGATTTTCTGTTGCAGAATTAATGTATTCAACAAAAATATTAGTTTAGTTTTTAGTTTTATTGGTGGGGAGGGAATCGGTAAAAACATCCGGAAAATGTGCTTCATGAACCTTTTTTTTTTTTTAGGTGGCCTGGCTTTAGCTCAAGTATTATTTTTTTATGTGAAATACCTCGTTCTCTTTGGTGTTCCTGCCCTTATCATTCAGATGGATGGACTCACTCCGCCAGCCTTACCTCGTTGTGTGAGCACAATGCACAGCTTCAGTGGGATGTGGAGGTCAGTTTAATTTATTATTGAGATATGAAAGTAGATTTTTTCATAGTGTGTGCTACATTAATTATGTGTTCATGGGTGACTGTTATGTAGCGCAAACAAAGTAACAAAATGTACATGTGTGTATTACAAATGATTCTCCTTTCCAGTCTTTTAAATGTCCATCAGTTTGGTAATTACTTTTTTCATGCCACAGAGATGAAGAGAATCATGCCTCTCAGGATTTTCATCCTCTCAGTGATTAGAATTAGATCCAGACCACTTAGCTCCACTAAGCTGATAATTATTTTACCCAGATATTTATTATTGTTGCATAAGAACACTGGGGAAAAAGAGGAGCCATAGTTAGTTGTTGGGGGATGGGACAGTTTTGGAATGTTAAGCCGACCTGGACAGTGACTGGTGCATTTTAAAAGAGCAACTAACCAAGGTGGACTGTTAAAGGAGAGAGAGGGCAGAAGGGATTATAGGAGCTGTGACTTGTCTTGAATCGATCTTATCTGTTATCTGAACTTGAAACCTGAACTGTTACCTGTTCTTTATATATAATAAATGTAATTGTGTTTACACCTAACCTGGAGGCTGGGGTACTGTCTGTCTCGCCCCTGCTTGGCTACAACGCTGCTAATAGGGGATCACCACCAGGAACCAAGTCAGGAAAAGGTGAAACACCACTAGAGAGGGACTAAACCTGGACCAAGGGTCAGGCCTGTGGGCCCTTGGAGAGTGAGGAGTAACAGACTAGTGGCAGTGAAAAGTCCCAGAGTCTAAGACCGCTTTTATACGAGGTGCTCAAAAGCGCCTCCTGAGTCACGCGTTGAAAGAAAAGCCACGCTGTTTACATGTTCCCTGCGCTGACGGAACTGACATGCTCCCCACTGCTGACAATGGGGAGCACGTCACTTCTGACAGTGCGGGGAGCATGTAAACACTCTCCACGTGGCTTTTCTTTCAATGCGGGTCTCAGGAGACGCTTTTCAGCGCCTTGTATAAAAGCGGCCTGAGATTGGAGGGAAAATAGTGATGTTCTAGAATAGCTAAATCTCATCTGAGGTACTATCAAGAGACCTCTTTAAATTGAATTCTTCTTTTAGGTTGTGAATTGAACTTTTGATACTTCTACTTAAAAAACAAATCTTTCTGGGTTTTTTTCCTTTTTCCTTTTTTCGCCAACCTGTCTGACTGCAATATCGTTTTGCTGGGCTGGACTTTGACAAAGCAGGAAACCTCCAATACTAGCTTCAGAGCTGTTTTCAACTATTTGTCTGTGGAATTGTCGTCTTGTTCTAAAGGAAAAAAGACAAATAAATGAAAACTAACACAAATGCAAATTATAAATTACTAGAGGTGGGACCCCAGGCCCATTACCGGCTACCGGATTTACCGGTTACCGGTTCTCAAAGAACCGGATTACCGGATTAAATCCGGTATACCGGTACCGGTTTTATTTCATTGATTTCAATGGGGCACTGAAATGGATTTCAATTCCTCCCCCCTCCCCCTCCCAGGCTGCCGGGTGGAAGGGGGGACACCCCCCACCCACCCTGGATTTTTGTTTTAAAAAATAGCCCACCCCCCCGCACCAGCGGCCGCGGCGTCCCCGCAGCCGCCGGTGAGTATAGACCCGATCCCTGGGGGTGGGGTGTTTAACACCCCCCCAACCCCCCAGGGATCACCCCTAAAGTTGAGTGCTTGCTTAGCTTTGCGGAGCTCCGGGTGCGGCGGCGGCGGTGGCCGATCCGGCGGCCTCAGCGCCGGCTGTGGCTGCCGGCATCAGAGACGCTCTAGGCCTTCCAGGGAAACCCGGAAGTTCCCCGGAAGGCCTAGAGCGTCTCTGACGCCGGCAGCCACAGCCGGCGCTGAGGCCTCTGGACCGCCCGCCGCCACCGCCGCCGCACCCAGAGCTCCGCAAAGGTAGGTAAGCACTCAACTTTAGGGGTGATCCATGGGGGGTTGGGGGGGTGAACACCCCCCCCAAGGGATCGGGTCTATACTCACCGACGGCTGCGGGGATGCTGCGGCCGCTGGTGCGGGGGGGTGGGCTTTTTTTTTAAACAAAAATCCAGGCTGGGCAGGGTGGGGGGGGGGTGTCCCCCCTTCCACCCGCGCAGCCTGGACTCGGGGAGGTTTTTTTTTTTTTTACTTTTTTGGTGGGGCTTTTTACATTGCAGCCATTTTTAAATGGCTGCAATGTAAAAATATCCGGTAACCGGACCGGATTTACCGGGTCAAATCTGATAATGCCGGTACGCTCGGTACCGGCATTATCGGATTCCGGATTTACCGGTTTTCCCGTGCCTATAAATTACTACATTTGGTAATGCATGTAGGCCATGAAAAATTGTTGCAGATTATGAAAACATCCAAGGAAGGAGGTTTCACAACCTTCATGGGCAACTTATTCCACTGTACAACAATTCTTACAGTCAGGAAGTTTTTCCTGATATTTAATCAAAATCGACTTTGCTGCAATTTAAGCCCAATTCTTTCTATGACAATGGAGAACAAACGGTCACTTTCTTTTTTGTGGTATACTTTTAGATATTTGAAAACTACTGTCCTGTTCCACACCAACCCCTCCACCCTTAAGTCTGGTTTTCTCTAGGCTAAAATAGCTGATTCTTTAAGTCTTCCCTTCTCTTCTTCTTGCCTTCTCTTCTAACACCTTTATTATCTTAGTTGTTCCTGTCCAAATCGTCTCCAATTTGTAAAAAAATCTTTTTTTGAAGCATGGTGCCCAACATTAAACATAGTATTCCAGGTGAGGTCTCTTCAGCTCTGAGGAAAGGTGGCATTGCCATCTCCCATGTCGTGGGAAACAATTCACTTGTTAATGCAGCCCAAAATGGCATTTGCCTTTTCTTTGACAGTGTTGTATTGTTGGTTCATGTTCAGGTTGAATGACCGCCTCTTCCCCTATGTCCCGTTGTGACCCCTTAGGTCGGCCAAGGGTGCCCTCTTGTTTTTTTCATTTTCATTTCATCTTTAATTTATACCCCGCACTCTCCCAACCAAAGTCGGCTCGAGGCGGCTCACATCAATAATAAATACAATATTAGGGTTTTTAGCCCATGCAGGGGAAACCCAACACCAAATACATCATAATACACAAGAAAACCTTACCCTCCCACTTAACATTTCAATAATAATATCTAACAATATGCCTTACTAACCCATCCCAATACCCACTCTACCAGTATCAAACCATCCTCCTTCCATCCCCTGCTGTGAGTGAAGTTGTTACAATGAGGGGACGCAGGGGGGTGTTCTCGATTGCTGCCCCAGAATTATGGAACTACCTCTGCTTGGGGTCTGCCTAAGCCCAAGCTTGCTTGTCTTCTTGAGGAGATGTAGGACTGTTCTATTTGACCAAGTGTCTGGCAGACAGAAATAGGGTTGGGTGGGATTTGGGGGGGGGGCTTGGGGAAGGGGATTGGTAGGTGGTAGGTGGGTTTAAAAGAAGGGGTGAGTGGTTGGTTGGGATAATGTTGGGGTTCTAAGAGATTTTAACATTTTATTGTATTTTATATTTATAATGTTGTAAGCCACCCTGAGAAGGGCGGGGTAAAAATGTGAAAAATAAAATAAAACAAAATAATATGTGTAATACTTTGCATCTGTCTTTGTTAAATCTCATTTTGTTTCTTCCTGCCCAGGGGGTGATCCTCATCCATTAAAGTCAATGGGAGCTGAACCACTGATTTTAGTGAGGACAGGCTAGCATCCCAGTTGTCTAGTTTATCTGCATCATCATCTGTATCCTAATCGTGTCTTCCATAGCGTTTAAAATCCCTGCCAGTTTTGTGTCATCTGCATATTTGATGAGTATCCTCTCCACTCCCTCTTCCAAATCTTTAATAAAAATGTTGACGAGGACTGGATCCAGGACAGATACATGTGGAATGCTATTTGATACCCCTTCCCAATATGATACCATTCTATTAATTATTACTTGTTTAGTGTGGCTTTTCACCCAATTGTGAAATTGCCTAATGGTCATTCCATCCAGCCCACATTCTACCAGCTTTCTTATGAGAATATCATGTATGACCATCATCAAGGCTTTTTCCTGAAGTTGAGATATTACCTGCACTGCATTCCCCATGTCAGTCCAGTTAGCTACCCCGACAAAGAAGGAAACTAGATTGATCTGACATGATTTGTTCTTAACAAATCTAGGTACTAGTTATTACTCCATTTTTGTCAAGTTTCTCACAAATCCTTTGTTTTATAATTTGTTTGAAAATCTTCTCGGGTACTGAAGTCAGGCTAATTGGACTATAATTTCCTGGGTCTTCCCTTTTCCCTTTCTTAAAAGTTGGCACAATGTTTGTTCTTCTTCAGTCCTCTGGGACCTCACTTGTTCTCAATGAATTTTCAAATATAACTGCTTGAGATTTCTTCAGATAATTCCAACAGGATCCTAGGGTGCAGTTCATCAGGCCCCACCATTTTAAATTCATTTAGGTTAGCCAGATATTCTTCGATATAATCTTTTGACCTGCATCTGCTCCCTCACATTGTCTATGTTTTCTTTATTAAGCATCTAGTTGCAGCTTTCCTTTTTAGAGAATACTGAGGCAACGTAGCTATTGAGCAATTTGGTCTTCTGTCTGTTAACATCACACCTTCCCCTTTAATCAGAGGACCCACTACTTCCTCATTCTTCCTTTTCCTTTTAACACGGGTGTAAACAGATGGACCGCAGCCCCGGTTCTGCTCTGCCTCAGCCCTGGGTGACCTGTCTGTCTAAAGGTGGACTGCCAGATGTACAGACAGAGCAGAAGCAGAGCCAAACTCTGAAGCGGAGCCCTGACCAAACTCGGGGTGCTAGGTCGAGGTGGAGCTGCGGCCCATCTGCTTGGCAGATGGTAGCTGCAGCTCTGCCTTGTGCTGGCGGTTGCCCCGGGCAATACCATAGAGTTGCGGGTGGTAGCCTAGAGCATCAGACAATCTGCCCGCAACTCTGTGGTGTAGCGGGGGTGAACTGCGTGCCGGGGCTGCCGTAAGGTCCATTTAAAATGCCCCCGGGGGAGGGGGCTGGGCATGGGCAGATGAAGGGGTGCACCCCCGGAGCAGCTTTCTCCACAAAGCTTTCTCCGCAAAGGTTTTGCTATACTTTATCAACAAAGCTTATGTAGTATTTTTGTATCATATGCATAGTTATATTTCATAGTATGTATTGAAATCTTGTAAGTTCATTGCTACTTATGTTCCAGTAGACTTAAGGTATGATCCTTACTGTATTGAAGTCAATGAGATTTTTGTCGTTGAGGTCAGTGAAGTCATGATTGCAGCCTTAGATTGTTTTAAAGAGAAAATTAGAGAAAAATTTGCACTATTTTTATTGAAATGTTGCCTAGACTTTTCAGTCATTGATGTGCACAGTAAACACTTGTTGCCAGAAATAATTAAATATTACACCAATAGGATTTATGTGTGCGTTTGTGTGTTAGAAATCAGTTCATGTTCAGTTGATTTGATTTCTTGCTATGAAAACTGTGAGAGTGGTAAATTTTTCCCATGGCTACTAGTGAATTATGGGTCCATTTCAATTATCCAAGAAATTTTACAAGCTTGCCCTCTGCTTCCCCTGAATTATGGTTCTTTCATGCCCTTGCAGTTAAACGCATGAATCACTGCTACCCATGGGGTTGAAATCATTTTTATTTGCTTGGTGCTTTCTATTGGAAGATCGCTATTAGTGGTGGAAAGGAATAAAAACAGTCTCTGCTTTTTGACTTGTCGGTGATAACATCCTAGGTGCACCTGGTCAGCCCACCTAAGAATTTAGAAAATCAGTGTGTCCCTCCTGCATTCAGGTTGTCAAATTGGGTTGCAAAGCAAAATAGGTTTCATTGTGAGGCCCATAGAATGCTGATCAGTGTCATTTTAGTCTGGAAGATGATTGTATTTATTTGATTTGATGGTTATCTGATTTAAAGAGTTACTCCCAGCAACACTGTGTCAGTATCAGATGTAGCTGGGTCCAGGTCAGAAGCAGGGCAGAATTAGGACCAAAAGTAGGTCAGGATTAAGTCCAGCATGAAGTTGGGTCTGGGATGGGTGCAGAGCAGAGCAGTCCAAGGCAGATACAGGTCAGGGAACAACAAAGCTGATCAGGTCAGATTCAAGGCAGAACAGAGGTTGTTTTTCAATGAGACACATCCATGCATGGCTCCCCACTGACCATGTGTCCCAACTGCTCATGTGAAGGTGATGCATGGGGGAACGTGCTCCCATGAACTATGCAGCAGCCACTCATGGCCTCGCACAGAGCACCTCTGAAAAATCAGGAGTGCTCTGTGTGGGGCCAACCACACGTGTGGAGGCTGCCTCCGTGGCCGGGGTAGCCATGCTGGGAGTCGCTTGTATGAAGCACTCTCCACACATGTCACTGTATGAAGCACTCTCCACACATGTCGTTACATGAAGCACTCTCCACACATGTCGTTACATGAAGCACTCTCCACACTCCCCACAACCGTGCCACTCAGCGGCCATGGAACCCCCTGCCCACCTTGCTCGTTTAAAAATGCCCAGAGTGGATCAGATTGTAAATAAAAGATTTGAATTAAAGTTTGCCTTTATGGAAAAGAATCAAAATGGAAGAATGACAAATACTGTTAGGGTTTATAGTGAAGAAAGCAAAAGAATAAAACACATAAAATAGGATAGTGGTGAAAAAGAGGAAGTGTGTTGGCAGCCATGGTGATATAGAGGTGACATTTAGAGGCAATAAAATATTATAGAATGATTCAGAAGTGCATGAGAGACTCACACTTGTGCAGCCTTCATAAAAAGATGAAGCAATGGAATGAGTTAGTATAGAGAATAATTGCAGAAATGCTGATGATGTCACAAGCACAGCAAGGATTTTGTTTGTGCAGAAATTGTTGTACCCAGGACAAGTTGCCATTAGAAATCCCAGATGTCCAAGATGCAATAAAACTGTGACTGGGTTTAGACCCATGATTTGGGTACTATTTTTTCTTGCTGCAGTGCCTCTGATAAAGTGTTATTTATGCTCAGTAGTTTAGATGGGTTGGTTTTGCTCTCTTGCAACCATCTGATAGACTTTAAGCACAGCAACATAGTTCCTAGGGTGGCAGACCTATGCAGGGATTCCTGGTAATGATTCAATTCTTTCCTGTCTCTCAGTGGGGTAGAACAGGTAGCAAGTCTTCAGACCAAGGAAGTGAGAAAAAATATGTAGTAGACCTCTATGAACAAAGAATGCACAATACAGCATGATTGTCTATATACCAGCTGTTACAGCATGCTACTTATATACAGAGGACAGTTATAGTGGAACATGTAAGTAGATTTATATTTAGCAAACTTTTGTAATTTGAACTTTACTGATCCAAACATTTTATGATTTTCATAGGAAAAATAACAGGCTCTTTCCAATTAATTAATTCCAAATTAATCCCAGTTTATTTAGATATCTCCATATTTCAGCCCCCAATCCCATTCTTCACTCCCATCACCTCGCCCTCTCTCCAAACCTTATCCCAATCCCCTGTCTCCCCTCACTCCCATCTCAGCTGCCCTTCTCTTGCACTCTCTGGAATTAGCACTCTTTCCTCAAGAAAGTGCCATTCACCTATGATCTCTTCCTGTCTCGCTCCCTCCAACTCCTTGCCCTTACAGAAATCTGGATTCCCCCCTGTGATGCTGCTGGTCCTACTGCCTTCTCCATTGGCAACCTCTCCTCACACTATTCTGAAGGTCTCAGTGGTAGTGTTGCCCTGTTCCTTGCCCCATCTTGCCAGTTCCAACCCTTTAGCACTCCTCCCTTTCACTCTTTCTCCTCCTTTGAGACACATTGCATTCTCCTCCACTCCCCCCTCCACCTGTTGCTGCCATCGACTGACCCCTAGGCTCCCTTTCATCTTTCCTCTCTGACTCCCACACCTTACTTACCTCCTTACTTTCAGATGACATTCTTTCCACCCTCATTCTTGGGGACTTCAGTATCCATGTGGGCACACCTTCTGACCGGCAGCTTCCCACTTCCTTTCTCTGACCTCTTCTTTTGACCTTCGTCTCTGGACTCGCTGCCCAACACACCATGATGGCCACTCCATTAACCTAGTCTTTTAAAAAACCTGTTCCTCTGACCTCTCCTTTGACGTCCTGTCTCCGACCACCACATTGCTTCATTCCATGTCTCCCACTCACCCGCTCCCCCTTCCCCAATATCTCACTCCTTTCATGACCTTCAGACCATCAACCCTCTGGATTTTGCTTCCTCCCTTCTCTCAACTGGCTCCTCTTCCACCTGCCCTGACTCCACTGTCTCTGCCTTTAACTCATCCTGTTCCTCACCCTTGACTCCCTTGCTCCCCTTTCATGCTGTCCTGCCCATCACATCAACCCTTGTCCTTGGCTCACCCCCATCATTCACCACTTCCGTTCCTGCTCTCATGCCGCTGAACGCTCCTGGTGGAAGTCTCATGAACTTGCAGACTCCCTCCACTTTAAGTTTGCCCTCTCTGAATTTAGCAATGTCCTTTCCCTGGCCAAATAATGCTAATACTCCACTTTGATTGAATCTCATTCCCGCAGCCCATGCCATCTCTTCTCAATCTTCGCTTCCCTTCTGAAACTTTGCTGTCCTCCTCTCCCTTTCTCCTTCTCTACACAGAATCTCCTCTCATTTTTCAAAGACAAGATTGATAAAATATGCCTTGACATTGCTTCTTAATCCTCTCCCTCCCCCATTTCCTTCCCTGCTCTCCCCTCTTTTACCTCTCTTCTATCCACTTTTTCTCTAGCTTCCCTTGATGAGAACTGCTTCCCTTGATGAGAACTGCTTCTTTGCTGCTTGTACTGCCACAGTATAGGCCTTTAAACTGCTCTTATGCTGCAATCGATCATACTTGTCGTGAGTCCGGCACCACCATCACTCCAACTGCCTGCTCTCCTGCTTCAAACACCGCAGGCCCTCAGTAACCAAGCAGACCCACAGGAGACTCGGGAGGGCAGCGGACACCTGGGAGCCACTCTGTCAATGGTCTCAGCCAACAAGGTGTTCCAGAAGGCTATGAGATCATCGACAGAGCGGGTGTCAAGGTCCAGGGGAAACTCCCCCAGAGCATTCTGGAACCAATCCAGGTCCATAAGTCTCCGGGGGCGGATCAATCTAATAGGGCCTGCACCCCGTTGGAGACTGACATGCACCAGGATGCATGCCTTAAGGAGGTAATGGTCAGACCATGACAAAGGCTCCACCCACCTGACTTTTACTAACTGATCCCCCGTCTTAAGGCCGGTGCAGAAAACCAAATCCAGTGTATGTCCCTTCTCATGTGTGGGGCTACAGATGATTTTGCTCTGGATATGACGGAGGCTGATTCCATAATAAACTGAATTAAACTGATTTGGGACAGGCCCATGGTTGTCATGGAAGCCATGAACTCATACCTCGCTCCTCCAAGATCGGTGTCAGCGTGGATGTTAAAATCCCCCAGGACCACTAATCTAGGGGTCTGGAGGATCACATCTGACACCAGATCAGCAAGAGCATGTAGGGATGCTGCTGGGGAATTCGGTGCATGGTACACCAGCCACACCCCCAATCTGTCCCCAGCCAAATCCAACACAAGATGGAGACACTCAACACCTGGTGGAGCCTTCCACCCTCTCTACTCAACTGAGACAACTCTTGCCAATGACCTTCTCTTAGCTAAGTCTGTGGGCCTCTATTCCATTCTTGTCCTGCTCAATCTCTCTACCACCTTTGACGCTGACAATTGGCTGCCTCCTGGATTTGCTTCGCTCCCTTTGTTTCTGGGATTCTGATCTCAACTGGTTCTCTTCCTATCACTTGAACTGCTTCAATGTCTCCTTTGCTGTTACCTCCTCTGCATTGCTCTCCCGCTCTGTGGGATTGACCCAAGGCTCTGTCCTGGGCCCTCTTCTCTTCTCTTCTCTCCTTATGCTCTTTCTCTGGGCAAACTTATTAAATTTCATGGCTTCCAGTATCACCAGTATGCTGATAACACTCTACTATCTCTCCCCATCCCTGCATTCTCTCCCTCCATCCAGTCGTGTATTGCAGACTGTCTCTTTGGCATCTCTGCTTGGATGTCTCACCACCAACTCAAGCATAATATGGCCAAGACTGAATTCCTCATCCCCGCACACAACATTCCCCGCCCTCTCAATTTCCATTGAGGGTGTCACTATCCGTTCTGTCCCTCATGCATGTAGACTAGAATTAATCTTTGATTCCTCCCTTTCCTTTACACCTCAGATCCAGGCTATTCCAAGTCCTGTTGCACCACTCTGTATAATATTGCAAAAATCCGGCCTTGCCTCACTGCTAAAACCCTAGTCCATGCCCTTGTCATCTCTCACCTTGACTACTGCAGCTTCCTCCTTACTGGTCTTCCCTGCTCTTATCTCGCCCCCCCTCATTCCTCTTCAATGCTCTGCTGCCAGAGTCATCCGCCTTGCCCTTTGTTTTGACCATGTTCAGCTCCACCTCTCCAGCCCTGTCTTCCATTCCTAAAATCACGGCGGAAGCAGACTAGTCACATCAAAAACCCTGTGCACGTAAGCAGGACTTCATGTGACCATCTGGAGCTTGCATCCCTGCTGCCGTTGCTGCTGCTCCTGTTGCTGCCCCGATGGCTGGGGGACCCTGCTGGATACCTAGGGGGAAAAGGGGAACAGGTGAGGGGGTTTTGGACATGCTTTTCCCCCCCCCCCCGCCCACGCTGGAACCCGGAAGTGCCGAGGAGCAATTAAAACCCAGACCGGTGGCTGCGCCGTCGTCCGCGAGCCAAAGGGCTGCGGCCAAAGGGCTGGGGCCCTTCGGGGACAGGAGGGGGAGAGGGGGGTACCCTTTGAGGAAGAAAGAATTGAGGGGGAGGGGAAATTATGTGCAAGCAGTGTTTTGTGGAAATGAGGTTGGGGAATTGATGGAAGGGGATGAGAGAAGAGCTATAGAAGAGAGTAGGGAAGAGTGGTGTGTTGGGGGTGTGCCTTGGGTCGGATTGGGGTATAAGATAGGAGAGGGGGAGGAGGAAGAGGAACTGTTTAGGAGGATTGATGTAGGGCTGGTGGGACCACCTCCCCCTGGTGAGAGGAGGGTGGAGGTGGTCAGGTTTCCCTCGGTGGCAGTGGGGGATGATCTGGATGAGCAGGTTGTTGGTGGGATCTACCCTGTGTTTGTGGGTGAGATCATAGAATGGTTTATTGGGTGAGTTAAGGGATGTGATTGAGAACATACTGTTTTTTGTTTTTCTTGCTTAAATTGTATATTATGTTAGATATTTGTTTATGTTTCTGGGCCCCTGCGTGGAAAACCCAGAAAATGTTATGTATTTTGTAAGCCGCCTCGAGTCCTTCGGGAGAGAGCACGGGGTAGAAATAAATATGGAATGGAATGGAATCTCCTTGCCATGATTTTGGCTCACAGCAATACTCCTCCCCTTCCTGACTTGAGTGCAAGCCGTCTTAGACTGCTTTTTAAATGAGCAGTTGAAGAATGCGCTGACTGAAAAGCCCTGTGGGGTGCATTTACCTGAACCAGAATTAGCTGCTCTGCCATAGGAATTGCTGCTCGCAGGGTGTTTTTAAAGGCACATTTTTAAAGGTGTTTTTAAAGAAGCCTTGATATTAGGGCTTCCATAATGCACCTTTAAAAAGATCCCATTCCATTGAGGGTGTCACCATCCGTTCTGCCCTCATGCATGTAGCCTAGAATGAATCTTTGATTCTTCCCTTTCCTTTACACCTCAGATCCAGGCTGTTCCAAGTCCTGTTGCACCACTCTGTATAATATTGCAAAAATCCGGCCTTGCTTCACTGCTTCCACTGCTAAAACCCTAGTCCATGCCCTTGTCATTTCTCACCTTGACTACTGCAACTTCCTCCTTACTGGTCTCCCCTGCTCTTATCTCACCCCTTTATCTTTAAAAAGATCCCATGAGCGATGATTCCTATGGTAGGGAGGCTACTTCTGGTGTGTGTAAACTCAACCTGTGGGGCTTTTCAGCCAGTGCATTCTTCAACGCGCTGGTTTCATCCACTCATCTAAAAGTTGTTTTAAGCCCCTTGTGCTTGGGACTTGCTGGTGCTATATAAATAAGAACAAATCAGCATTGGTGTGGCTGGGAGGAGGTTTGTATTGGTGTCTGGGGCTGCACTGGATCCCTCCCACCTGCGGCTTTCTTCTTTCCCTCCCCCAGGTAACAACCTTTATAAGAAGGCCCTGCCCTGAAGGCGGTGGCCGAAGGGCGCAGCCAAATGGAGAAGTCCTGTTGGTGGGCCGTTGGTGGACCATCATGGACAATAATAACAAAAACAACCGAGAATAACGACAACGATAATGAAAACGACAATGTTATCATTGTCGTTATTATTAGTGATAATTGCAGTTTTGTTTTGGATGGAAATGGAGAGGGGAGGAGGGAACAGACATCTCGGAGTCCTGAAGAGGCTTGAATTTGTGAACTGTGTCTGTGTTGGATGCATCGCTGGCCAATGAGCAGCGCAATCAGGCCCCAGCAGTCTCATGGCACTCTGTGATTGCTCAATGCCTGCTGCCTCCCAAAACCAATCAGGGGGCTGTGGGGGAGGGCACTGCAACCCTTTATAATGGGCGAGCCATGTGTTTGCTCTCTGTTCTGTGAGAGCGCTCTGCTTGTCAGGTTGCGTTTTACAGAACTGGTGCTTGCACACAAAAAAATCCTCCCTAGCCCTCATTCCATATTACCAATTCCTTTCCTTCCTCATATACCCTACCTTTTACCTTCTCCCTTTCCCTGCCCTGTACATTATATTTATTTATTTATTTATTACATTTTTACCCCGCATCCTCTCACACAATGGCGGCTCGGAGCGGCAACAACACATAAAAATGCAATAAAATACATAAAACAAAGTATTATAATATTAAAATTACTAAAAAGGCTAAATGCTAAAGGCAATAAAAATACCCTCCCAGCCCCCCACCCCACCCCCGTTCCTGATGGCCTGGCGGAACAACCAGGTCTTACATGATCTTTGGAAAGAGGGTGGTCTGGGGATAAATTGGCCTCCATCAGGAAGGAGTTCGACAGCCTAGGTGCGGCCTCCCCACTGTTGCCACCTGGAATACCTGTGGGACCTTGAGTTGGGTGCCCCCGGCTGACTGCAGGGGCCGCGAAATGACCCGGGGCCTGAGGCGGTCTCGCAGATAAGCAGGTCCCAAGCCATTTAGGGCTTTAAAGGTCATTACCAACACTTTGAATTGGGCCCGGTAGACTATAGGCAGCCAGTGCAGAGAACAGAGCACAGGTCTAATGTGCTCATGGTGACCCGCCCCGTTAGGAGACGAGCCGCCGCATTCTTCACCAGCTGCAGCCTCTGAACCATCTTCAAAGGTAGCCCCATGTAGAGTACAGTAGTCCAGTCAAGAGGTACTGAAAACATGGATGATGGTTGCCAGGTCCGAGTTGGAGACATATGGCCGAAGCCGTCGCACCAGATGTAATTGGCAAAATGCTCCCCTCACCAAAGCCTCCACCTGACAATCCAGACAGAGCTGTGGGTCGAGGAGCACCCCCAAATTACAGACCTGGGTGGCCAGAGGGGGCAGACCCCTCCATAACAGGAGCCACCACCCCCATGGCCCTACCAACCAGCATCACCTCCAACTTATAGGGATTCAGCCTCCATCGATTCGCCCTCATCCAGTCCCCCACAGCCACCAAGCACCGGGTAAGCACCAAGACTGCCGGGCCTGGATCTTCAGAAAACTAGAGGTAAAGTTGTATATCATCGGTGTACTGATGACATCGTACGCCGAACTGTCTCATGACCTCCCCCAAAGGTTGCATATACAAGTTGAACAGGAGAGGGGACAGAATAGAACCCTGCGGGACTCCAAACGTGAGGTCCCGGGGAGAAGATGTATATTCCCCGAGGACCACCTGCTGAGTTTTCCCTGCCAGGAATAAGCAGAACCATTCAAGAACAATCCCACTCATCCTGGCCTAGTCCCGCAGCCTTGTCACCAACATCTCGTGATCCAATGGTATAAAATGCCGCCAACAGATCCAACAAGATCAAAATAGATGATGTGTCCTGATCTAATTCACGGCGTAGGTCATCAGTCAAGGCCACAAGTGCAGTGTCCATGCCAAACCCCAGACAAAAGCCCTGTAACTGCTGGGCAACCACCCATTCAATAACCTTCCCTAAAAAGGGAAGGTTAGAGACTGGCCGATAGCTGACCATGGAGTCAACACTCAAGGATGGTTTCTTGAGCAGAGGCCGCATCACCGCCTCCTTGAGACGGCTTGGCACTCTGCCCTCCCTAAGAGAGGCATTGACCACCCCCTCCAGCAACGGCTCTAATGTCTCCTGGCTGGCCTTCACCAGTCAGGATGGGCATGGATCTAATTCACAACAGGTGGCCCGCACTGTTCCAAGGACCTCCGCCACGTCAGCAGGTGACACCCACTGAAACTGATCCCACAAATACAGACATGACAGGGCTTCCTCTACCTCTAGTTCACTACCTGTCACAACTGCAGCATCGAGGTTGTGATGAATCTGAGCTATTTTATCTGTTAAAAAGTCAGCAAACCAGCAGATACTGGAAGATTCCAGTTCCAGGTGGAGAGAAGCCAGACTGACCAGCTGCTGCACCACCCGGAAAAGCTCTGCTGGACATGACTTTGCAGATGCAATGAGGGCAGCAAAGAGTTCTTTTTTTGTTGCACACACCACCACAGCATACGCTTTGGTGCTCTTAAACTAGCTTTATGCCGCAATTGGTCAGCTTTAGTGCGAGACCGACGCCACCGTCACTCTAACTGCTGTCCATCTCTATAGATAGATATAGATAAGATATATAAAGATATAGATACTATAGGCATTTAGATTTAGATAGATATTAGTTGTGTACAACATATATAGAGAGATTAGATATATAGGTATTTAGGCTAGTCTGTTTTATTATATTAGGATTATAGGATAGTAAGAGTAGGTTAGGTTTTGTGTATATATAATCATTCATTACTTCTTTGTGCAATTTTGTGTAGATTTACAATGAGAAAGGGAAGGACTCCTAGTTCAGCCTCTGGGGCAGATGGCCCTGGTAGAAGGCGACAGCGTGTGCATGGTCGTGGGGGAGTTGGCAAGTCCGCTGCCACTTCTGCTACTGCTGGAAGCCCACCGCCGAAGCTGAATAGACCTGATTTTTTCCTCTCAAGGCGGCAGGTCTTATCAGGGTAACAGGCTGCTGCACAGATCTCAGGAGTGGCATATGTGGAAGGCAGGGAGCCCCAGCCTTCCACTAGTAGCAGTAGCACTGGAGGAGGGTGCCAAGGGCAAAGGGTGTGTGTGCAGCAGCAGCACTACACCCCTCACCCCTCCTGGAGCACCGGCAGCAGCTGGCACTCGCAGCAGTGATTTTTCACTGGGGGCAACAGATGATATTGGTATGGAGAGCTCCAGAAATGATGATGATGTGGGTGCTGTTGCTGGGAGTGGTGCAGGGGCAACCACCTCTCCTGGGCAGGCTCCTCCCTCTGACACCCCCAACCCCCCTAGGGATTTTGAGGATTTGGTGAAGGATGTATTTGAGGGCATCCTTCTCCACTTTGGCTGCAGCAGCCCAGCTTCAGCAAATAGCAGCAGGGCATCCTTTTCCTCCCATGCTGCAAGGTGGAAGCAGCAGCAGCTTCAGCATGTGTGGTGTCATGGAGCTGGGCAGCAATGAGGGGAGTGAGGAGGGGGTGGAGGAGACTCCTGTTGATGCTGATCTCTCTGTAGACACATTGGGGACAAAGGCAGCAGCCTCAAGTGGTGGCACAAGGGGTTCATGAGGGTGCCCCAGGTGGTCTGTGTGGGATCATTTCAAGGAAGTGATCCCAGGTGACAGCAGCCGGGTGGCCTGCTGTCATGTATCCTGTATAATAAAAAGCATATATTTTATTGGCAATCTGTGTTCCAACATACTGTGATTTAGGACCAGTTTGTTATAATGTCCTTTTAGATGTAATCTTGGAGAGAAAAATGATCAGTCTGTCTCTTAAGGATTACATAGCTAGGTCTGCACAAACATTTCCTGTTGACCAGTTTCAAGGGAAGTGATTCCCTATACAAGGACCGAGAAAGGTTTTGTTTATTTAAACGACTGTCTAAAGAAACCTGATATCTTGGACATTGTTAAATCTTATCTCAGATGATAGCTGCCTTTTTACTATGTATCAGCAGATTGTTTAAAGAAACCTGACTGCATCAACAACTTATTTTGAGAAACCCCATTGTAAGCTTTCTTGACCTGATGGAAAGCTCTCAATTCCCTGGAGTTTTCTCACCTTCATTATGGCAGTATGGGAGACAGGACTGGGTGAATATGAATGGATATTCTTTTGAAATGTTTGAGCCAATAATTAAAGCATATGTTATTTCTTATAGATGTTAAGATCTTTTGACTTATAATAGAACTGTTTCTTTGAACAGAAATGTCTTTTTCAATCATGAATTTGTAACTGACATTGTTTCTCTTTTGTACTATGTTGATATTTTTATTTGAGTTTAAGTAAAATTATGCTTTATATTTATAAATTCTTTGTCTCATAAACTTACTTACAAATTATTGTCATTGCTATACCATACTGGGCTGGTCTAGTTCTTAAGCATGGTGCAATCTCAATGTTTTCACATAAAGGAAAATAGTCGCCCTATATCCAGACCAGATTATGTCAGGCCTGGGCCACTAAGTGCATTTTCCTTTTGAGGAAACTGAGGCACAACGCGACATGGCATTCACTGTGGGAAGGTAGTGTGCCGTGGGAATAAGAGAGAATTTAAGTAATAATGGCATGAATTGCCACATGAGGACCTGGCATAGGGCTTTGCTGCTGCAAGAGATATTGGAAACTGTGGACAGGAGTGGGTTTGCTGTTGCAGCAAGCACAAGCAGCAGCAGACCTTCCCCCTCTGCTCATGGCAAGGGGAAGGAGGGACAGCAGCAGCAGGTCCCATCTCGAATTCCACAGCAACAGCAACAGCATCAGGTCACAACGGAGGATCTGGGGTTTGGGCAGTTGGGGTGTGGCGGATGCATCATCCAGCGGCAACTAAGGTCACCAGGCAGGTGGGGGAGATGATTGCCCTGGATGACCAGCCATTTAGTATTGTGGAGGACCAGGGATTTTGCCGGCTGCTGGCACTGTTGGCACCCCAGTACCAGCTTCCCTCACGCACCACCTTCAGCAGGCAGGTGGTCCTCTCTCTGTACCAGGCAGCCAGGGAGTGGGTGAGGGAGCAACTGGCCAGGGCAGGTGGGGCAGTTGTGCATTTCACCACAGACATTTGGAGCAGCCGAAATGCACAACATGCCTACCTGGCCCTGACTGCTCACTGGTGGCAGCTGCAGGTGACAGGAGGAGGAGCAGCAGGTGACAGGGGTGAGAGGACAGGTAGACCCTGCTTCACGCCCAGGTGTTTGACGAGAGACACACTGCCTTCAACATTAGGGATGGGCGAACAGAATGCCATTCGGTCGTTCGGTTCAAAACCTGCGTTCGGGTTCGGCTGTTCGGTCCGGAGGAGTTCAGTTCAGCCGAACATTTTTAAAAGTGCTATCGGTACCGAAACTGAAATTTTTTCGGTATCGGTATTTTTGGCCCTGAAACCACCCCTGGTGCCAGGAAGTCTGCTCCTCAGCTGCCTCCCCCTTCCAGTCATGTTTTTCCTGCCCAAAGTCACGTTTTTCCTGCCCCTGAACTCATCCGAACTTTTCCGAACTGTTCGGAAGTTCAAGCGTTCAATTCGGAGGTGAGGTTCAGTCGTCCAAACAGGCTGAGTTTGGGCCGAACTGCATTCGTCCATCCCTAGTCAACATAAGGGGAGCCTTGGACACCATGGTGGAGGGGTGGCTAAGGGAGGAAGCCCCATTTGCCAGGGTTCGGCAACTGTTCAGCAACAGTTCCTGGTAACGGATAATGCCGCGAACATGAAGAAGGCAGTGCTGGAGGGCAGGTTCTAGCACATCCCCTGCGCTGCCCACACCCTTTACTTAGTGTGAGGGATGCACTGGGCCTGGGGGAGAAGGCATAAGAGCACAGCAGCAGCCCCCTTACCCTGTTAATCGAGAAGGGCAGGAAGATAATAGGGTACTTTAACAAGAGCGTGAAGGGTGGTCACCTCTTGAGGGAAAGCAGGTGGAGCTGGGGGTGCAGGAGCACTGCCTCGTGCAGGATGTCAGCACCAGGTGGAACTCCACCTATAGCGTGATTTAGTGTCTGGTGGAGCAGAGGTGGGTCCTGCACGAAGTAGCCTCAGAGGGGGAGATTGGGGTGGAAAGGCCACTCGGGCGGGATGAGTGGACAATGATGGCTCAGGCCGTGCACTTCCTTAATCCCATTAAGGACATGATGGAGAGCCTGAGTGCGATGACGGTCACCCTGAGCCAGGTAACCCCCCTGGATGTAAGGTTTTCTGAGGGTCGAAGGTGGGTGGTGGTGGTGGTTTAGGTGAAGCGGCAGCTTGTACCAGAGGTGGTGGCCTTGGTACAAAAATTGAAAGAGGGGCTGAGCAGGCGTTTTGACCCTCTCATTCACAAGGAGGTATACATACTCTCTACCATGCTGGACCCCAGGATGAAGGCAAGCATGGCAGCTTGCATGGCAGACTTCACCCTGAGGAAGCATGCTCTTGTGGAGAGGATGTGGGCAGTCGGGAGGGTCATACCGCAGCAGCAGCAGCAGCAGCAGCAGCAGCAGCAGCAGCAGCAGCAGCAGGACAACCAGGAGGGGTAAAGCTGCAGCAGGAGGGCGGAGATGCAGAGCACCTCCAGGAGCAGCAGCTCCTTGGCCATCAGTCGCCCCGAGTGAACCACCCCAGAGCAGGCAGCATAGTTGGGGAGGAGGTTGGCAGCAGCAGCAGGCAGAGGGAGCAGGAGCCTGACACTGCGGAGTGGGCAGGGGCAAAATATCTCAAGGAGCCGGTGGTGAATTTCAGCAGCAATCCCCTTCTCTACCTGGCAGAGAAGGGGAAAATATGGCAGACTCTGACCAGGGTGGCACAGGAATTAGTGTCCTGCCCATCAACCAGTGTGTCCAGCGAACGGGTGTTTTCGGAAGCAGGGGATATAGTGAGTCCCCACCGTTCAAGGCTGGCTGCTGGGTTGGTGGAGCAGCTCCTGTTCCTCAATGTCAACCTGCCGCTGCTGGGTTTCCCTGAACTGGCCTTGGACCCATGGTGAGGGCGGGGGCACCCTTGAGAGAGAGAAGGGGAGAGAGAGAGAGACTTCCTGCTAATAGAACGAGAGAGAGGGAGATGTGCTCCTGCCAATGCTGTCACCTGCCGTACATGACCAGAGAGAGGCACAGAAAGGCTCCCTGCTGCTAGAACGAGAGATTGGGTGTTTTTAGACACACATTTCTCCTGGATGTTTGCTGTAACATCCAGAACTTTCTGCATGTCTAAATCACTCATGCAGATCTTTGAACTTCTGTGTGAAACTGCTCCCAGAACTTTTATGTGTAAAAGGTTCTCCTGGTAAACCGCTTTGCTCCAGGCAGCTGTGGTTACTTGGTTTCCATGACAGCCTGTCACGTTTGCAGCTGCGACTACTTTAGGCTGCCTCAGGGCAGCGTTTGTGTGAAGAATGCATCCAGGAACTGCCTTAGGGCAATGTGTGTGTGAAAAATGCATCCGGAACTTACTTGTGAACTTGTAAACCCAGAACATTGAAACATCCAGAACTTTAACATGTGTCTAAAAATGTCCAGAGAGAGAGAGGCTCCCTGCTGCTAGAATAAGAGAGAAGCAGAGAACCTCCCTGCTGCTAGAATGAGAGACAGAGAGAGAGGGGCTGGAGGAGAGGGGGGGAGAGAGAGGTGCATCCTGCTCAAACTCCCACTTGCCTGACCGCCTGCTCCTCCGAAGCTACACGCCACCGCCCACTGCCAGAGAGCCCCCCCCCCTCTCTCTCTGGCACCACCCCACAAAAACATGCCCTGCCACTGCCAAGCTTCCACCTGCCCGACTGCCTGCTTCTCCGATGCTCCTCCTCCTCCGCCCGCTGCCAGAGACTCTCTCTTTCTCTGGAACCAACCCACAAAAACATGCCTTTCTGCTGCTGCCACCGCTGCTGCCAAGCTCCCACCTGCCCGACTGCCTGCTCCTCCGATGACGCATGCTGTCAGAGAGCCTCTCACTCTCTCTCTCTCTCTGGCACCACCCCACAGAAACATGCCCTGCCACTGCTTCTGTCAAGCTGCCCGACTGCCTGCTCCTCCGATGCCACACACCGCCACCCGCTGCCAGGGAGCCTCTCCCTCTCTCTCTCTGGCACAACCTCACAGAAACATGCCCTGCCACTGCTGCTGCCAAGCTCCCACCTGCCAGACTGCCTGCTCCTCCGATGCCACACGCCACCGCCCGGTGCCAGAAATCCTCTCTGTCTCTCTGGCACCACCCCACAGAAACATAATCTGCCACTGCTGTTGCTGCTGAGCTCCCACCTGCCCGACTCCCTGCTGCTCTGATGCTCCCCCCCCCTCCTCCTCCTCCTCTGCCCACTGCCAGAGAGCTTCTCTCTCTCTCTCTCTCTCTCTCTGACACCAGCCCACAAAAACATGCCCTGCTGCTGCTTCTGCTTCTGCTGCTGCCACCGCTGCTGCCAAGCTTCCACCTGCCCGACTGCCTGCTCCTCTGATGCCACATGCTGCCGCCCACTGCCAGAGAACCTTTATTGCCCTCTGGCACCACCCCACAGAAACATGTCATGCCGCTGCTGCTGCTAAGCTCCCACCTTCCAGACTGCCTGCTCCTCCAATGCCACACAACGCTGCCCACTGCCAGAGAGCCCTTCTCTCTCTCTCTGGCACCACCCCACAGAAACATGCCCTGCCACTGCTTCTGTCAAGCTGCCCGACTGCCTGCTCCTCCGATGCCACACACTGCCACCCGCTGCCAGGGAGCCTCTTCCTCTCTCTCTCTGGCACCACCCCACAGAAACATGCCCTGCCGCTGCTTCTGTCAAGCTGCCCGACTGCCTGCTCCTCCGATGCCACACACCGCCACCCGCTGCCAGGGAGCCTCTCCCTCTCTCTCTCTGGCACAACCTCACAGAAACATGCCCTGCCACTGCTGCTGCCAAGCTCCCACCTGCCAGACTGCCTGCTCCTCCGATGCCACACGCCACCGCCCGGTGCCAGAAATCCTCTCTGTCTCTCTGGCACCACCCCACAGAAACATAATCTGCCACTGCTGTTGCTGCTGAGCTCCCACCTGCCCGACTCCCTGCTGCTCTGATGCTCCCCCCCCCTCCTCCTCCTCCTCTGCCCACTGCCAGAGAGCTTCTCTCTCTCTCTCTCTCTCTCTCTGACACCAGCCCACAAAAACATGCCCTGCTGCTGCTTCTGCTTCTGCTGCTGCCACCGCTGCTGCCAAGCTTCCACCTGCCCGACTGCCTGCTCCTCTGATGCCACATGCTGCCGCCCACTGCCAGAGAACCTTTATTGCCCTCTGGCACCACCCCACAGAAACATGTCATGCCGCTGCTGCTGCTAAGCTCCCACCTTCCAGACTGCCTGCTCCTCCAATGCCACACAACGCTGCCCACTGCCAGAGAGCCCTTCTCTCTCTCTCTGGCACCACCCCACAGAAACCTGCCCTGTCATTGCTGCTGCAGCTGCCAAGCTCCCACCTGCCTGCTGCTCTGATGCTCCTCCTCCTCTGCCTGCTACCAGAGAGCGCCCCCCCCTCTCTGGCACCACCACACAGAAACATGCCCGGCCCCTGGCTGATCCCTATGCGGTGCTGTCCGCAAACAGATATAAGCTACCACTCCAGTCCCAAGAACCATCATCAGGGTTCTGGGGCCCATGTTACAGTCATGGGGAGCTGTCATTCCACTGCATCAAGAATCAGCTACTCCAGCCCCAGGACCCACCATCAGGGTTCTGGGGCCTATGTTACAGTCATGGGGAACTGTCATTCCACTGCATCCAGAAGCAGCCATCCTATCCAGTTCCAGGACCCACCATCCATCAGGGTTCTGGGGCTGTCGTTCCAGTCACAGGGTGCTGTCCGTCCACAGCATCCAGATGCATTGACTCCAGTCCCAGGACCTACCATCAGGGTTCTGGGGATGTCGTTCCGCTCACGGGGAGCTGTCATCCTCCCGTATCAAGAAGCAGCCACTCCAGCCCCAGGACCCACCATCATGGTTCTGAGGCCTACATTCCAGGCACAGGGGGCTGTCCATCCACTGCATCCAGAAGCTGCCACTCTTTTCCCAGGACCCACCATCAGGGTTCTGGGGCCATCATTACGCTCACAGGGAGCTGTCATCCCACTGTATCAAGAATCAGCCACTCCAGCCCCAGGACCCACCATCAGGGTTCTGGGCCTACATTCCATGCACGGGGGGCTGTCCATCCACTGCATCCAGAAGCTGCCACTCCAGTCCCAGAATCCATTATCAGGGTTCTGGGGCCATTGTTCCAGTTAAGGGGAGGGCTGTCATTCCACTGTATGTAGAAGCAGCCATTTCAGTTCCAAGAACCATCATCAACTTCTCGAGCTCCTCTAGTATAAAAGGCATCCGCTGCTGTCCACTGCCAGGGAGACCCCCCCGCCCCCTTCTCTCTGGCACACATACACCCCCCCTCACATTTCCACCCAGCCATTTCTAGGGATATGAGACAAGTTCATGCGGGGATGGAATGCAGGGTGACGTGGTGAGAGTGATGAGAGCCAGCGCAAAGAACATTTTTTTAGGAGGTATCAACCTGCTGCTCTTGCCCAAGCAACTGCCCACCACCATGGCCTGCCTGTCCTGATGGTCTCGAGCTCCTCTCTAGGCTAAGAAGCACTCTCCCTTTCAGAGTGACAGTTCCATCCAACTCTTTCTAGGGATATAAGACAAGTCCCTGCGGGGATGGAAGGCAGGGTGATGTGGTGAGAATGATGAGAGCTGGCACGAAGAACCTTTTTACAAGGTAGCAACCTGCTGCTCGTGGAGAGAGAGACAAAGTCTCCCCACTGCTAGGAGAGAGACAGACACACTCCCACCCATGCCGTCACCTGCAGTACATGACCAGAGAGGGAGAGAGAAATAGGCTCCACACTGCTAGAACGAGAGAGATTGGGGGGGGGGGGGGTGCATTCAGCTCAAGCTGCCACCTGCCAGAACCAGTGAGAGATCTCATCTGTGCTGCTCATACTGAATGCCCATGTCCAGAATGAGATGGAAATAACACACAATGTAATTATGTGCCTGCCTGTGTGCCTCCCTTTAAGTACCTGCTAACATCTATTGCAATGATTGAATGAAGTATGCCCAACCAAGCACTAATTGTAGGGACATAATTTAACTCCTATGGGCTGTCATTCCACTGTACCTGAAGCAGTCATGTCAGTCCCAGGAACCATCATCAAGATTCTGGGACCATCATTCCATTCACGGGGGGCTGTCATTCCATTCCACTGCATCCAGAAGCAGTCACTCCAGTCCCAAGGACCATCATCTGGTTGCTGCTGCTGCTCGTGCCTGACTGGCCAGTGGCCACCAGTGCACACCCGCCAGCCTGCCCCCCCTGCTAGCCTACTCCTCTGCAGCCAGTCACCTGCTGATGTTCGTTGCGGCTGCCGAAAGAGCCGCTCTGCCCACCAGCACCTGCTGCCTGCTGCCAAAGAGCCTCTCTTTCTCTCTGGCACTCCCTCACAGAAAATATTATATCCCTGGCAGTGGCTGGCTGCTCTACCTGGGGCACTGTCTGCAAGCCTGCCTCCCCCCACACCCCCGGGCAATCTTTCTACAAGCTGAACACACCTCTCCACTCAAGGACTTCAAAGGGACCAACTGACAAATGTAACCAAGTATTATATATCACAACTCAGCTTCCCAAGGCTTCCCCCCATGTAGCGATCTCTCTGTGAGAGTGGGCAGTGCACCTGCCAATGCCCGCTTATGCCTTTGCGAGACTGCCACAACCTCTCTCTCTAGCACACCTACACAGACACAAGCCCTTCCCCTCCTGGGGGGCTGTCTGCAAGTTGAAACCCGTGCTGGCACATCTTGGGGCTAATGCGCTACATGTGCTGCTGCTGTCAGGTAGGGATCTGACAAGCTTTATATATTATGCCACCTGCCAGAGATTCTGTATATATTCTGTATGTATATTCTGCCACCTGTAGAGATTCTGCCACCTGCCAGAAGAAGCACAGAGGAATAAAAGGTTAGACAGGTCAAACTCAGCTGGTAACAATTATAACTTTTATAAAAACATTTGAAAAAACATTTTAACTTTTAAAAAACTTTTAAAAAACCAAACATTAACAATATAAAAAGACATAGAAAAACAACGTAGGTGTCTATGGACCTGTCCCCCGGGAACGTGGGGAAAAGGGGACAATGGTGCACAGGACTGAGGTGTGGGTACACATTGTCAACCTCTGCCCCATGTCGCCTCACAATGTCCAGTGCCCCCACCATGGATGCCTTCCATGCTACCAGGGACTGGCAGAACAATTTAAGGGTGTCTTTTTCAGTTCTGGGGTACTCCTTGTATGCCTCAGCCTGGCATTCCCTGATTTGGAGCTCCTCGAATCGCTCCACCAGCCTGTCCCCCATATTTCGGGTTTGGGCCTTGAAGCCCAAAACAAAGTTTTTTGTGGGCCTCCACAGTGATGCCTGAAATGCCCTTGCTTTGGGGGTCTCCTTTTGCCGGGGGGCTGGAGAATCCTTGGAGGAGCTGGAGAGGAAGGACTGGAATGGCGCCTCTTCTGCCGTGCCTTCTCCCCTCCTCTGCTCGATGTTCCACCCTGCTCCTTCCAGCCCGAGACATGCCCCGCGTCACCTCGATGAGGTGGACAGTCTCGATATGGGCAATCAGCCCCGATGTGATCCCCTGCGTCCCCCCCTCAGTGCATGTCAGTCTTTCGGCCAGGGAAACTGAGGGAGAGGCGGGCCTCTGCCTCTCCCTTACTCCTGCTACCCGCCGCTTGACCCGATTTAAAAAAAAAAAAAATTAACCCCCCACAAGCGCGGGGCCCTGGGCGGCCGCCCCTAACAAACCTGGCAGCAGGGGCACCTCCTCTGCCCTCTTTCTCCTCTAGTGAGGAGCCCACCATCACCACCTCACCAGATGGTCCAGGCTGGGCCTCCACTTGTTCCTCCTCCACCTTGACCTTCCTACTCAGCTTCATTTTTCTTTTTCCACCACCACTGCTTCCTTTACCTTCCATTCTCACGCACAAACCAAGCCCCCCCCCCAGCTACAACACACACACACACAAGCTCACAACCAATTTTTCACACAAGTTCGCTTCACACAAGCCAGACAGACACTACACCACCGCACATGACAATACATGTGATCAAAATACCGTTTCTAGTTTTTGGTCTCGCAAGATCACGAGACCAAACGATATCGATAATGATAATGAAAATAAAATCTTCATTTTAAATTGGTATCGGTATCGATAATGACAATAACAAAAACAACATTGTCGTTATAATGATAACGACAAAATAACACATTTTAATATCGACAACAATAACGAAAATGAAAAACAACATGGGGCTCTGGTGCACATCCCTAGGAGACACTGGGTTGTCGGGAGGGAACCTCTGGCCCCAGGGTGCTGGTCTGAAGAGGTGCTGGTCCGGGGAAGTGCATAGGTGGGGAGGCTGAGAGTGTGTGACTCCCCTTTCCACTTCTTCACCTGGATCTACTGGGAGTAATTCCAGGGCCAGGAAGCGTGACCGGCTGAACCCCAATACTAGCCCTTTGCAATCTCCCTCTCCCCACAGGAGTGAGTGGGGATATTGGTTTGCTTCGAGGAAATTTCTGGCCCCGGGGGCTATTTTGAAGGGGTGCTAGCCTGTGACTGCGTGTCACTGGCCACATGTAAAAGGGCTGAGGGTACAGCAGCACGTGGCTCTTGGGTTTGACCCTTAGGTGTTCCATGGGGTGTTAGGGGCATTTTGATTTTTTAAAGTGGTAAATATTTGTTGTGTCTTAAATTTTTGATGGTATAGATTGTTTATGATCTGTTAAACAATAGCTATTTTATACTGTTTTATGTATGGGCTCTAACACTATTGATAAATACTTGAGTATTATGCCAGCGAAGAAGGGTAGGAGGGTGGAGAGGGAAGAAGAATCAGAAATGGCAACCGCCTTTATGAGCTCATTTAAAGGATATACTGATTGAAGAACTGAAAAGTTTGGAGGATAGGCTGATAAAAAGAATGGATTCAACTGAAGGGGCTTTGGGGAACACAATTAGTGGATTAGTAGAGCAAGTAAATAACTGTGAGACAAAGCTTCTGAACTATGGTATCAAAGTAGATACTTTTATTACTAAATCTATAGAGATTGAACGAAAGGTTGATAAATCTGGGAGTTGTATTAGGGACTTGAAAGAAAAGAATAGGGAACAACAAGGGGAGTTATTACAGATTATGGCTAGATTGGAAGAATCTGAAAATGTGCTTAGGAAACGGAATTTTTAAATGAAGGGGTATCCCAGAAATATCAGAGGGAGACAATCTTATCCAGTTTTTGGAAGAACATCTTCAAAATTATTTAGGGATAAATGCTGATATGTATATAGGTATAGAATATGCCTTTAGAATTAATTCACCAATAGCTGCTAAGTACAAAAAGCCCAGGGATGTTTTGGTAAAAGTTACATCATTAAAGATTAAAGAAGATATGATAAATATTAGTAGAAGGGGAACTGCTTTGATAGTGGCAGATTCTCAGGTAGAAATTTTATCAGACCTGCATCCAGATACATTGCGAAGGACAAAATCTTTACAGTTTTTAGTTAATAAGTTACATGGTAAAAAAATTAGGTACAGGTAGATTTAAGTTATTAGTTATCCTTAAAGTTGATATACTTGAAATTAAATTGGTGGGTGAAGCTAAACAAATAGTAGACATAATAGAAAAATATAGTGGAGAAACTTAGGGTATTTTCAGACGTTATGAGATCACGGTCAACCACAGTCAATTCCCTGTGGTGGGGAATACCCTCGTAACGTCTGTTGGGGAACCAGAAGTTCCCCCCAGATGTTAACCACGCTTAATCCCCGCCGGGAATATCATTCACCACATGATCGGCGGGGCCGGCGCCGGCACCAATCGCGTGGTGGATGAGATTCCCAGCAGGGATGAAGGGGCCTGTCACGTCTGGACGGCGATCAGAGCCCGGAATCCCCGCCGGGATTCCGGGCCGTGGTCATTTCGGGTGGGCGCTGCAGCTGCATTGGCCGCAGCGCCGCCTGTCTTCCCAGAGGGCGGGCGGGGGGGGGGCGGGCGGCCGCATGTTGCACCGCGCAGCCCCTCCCCCTCCCCAATTCCCCATCGGAATCCCCCAGCACGTCTGTTGGCCGTGCCGGAGTGATCCAGGCGGGGAATCATTTGGGTGATTCCGGGACGGGGCGAATGCCACCCCGTCTCGTCTGAAATCACCCTTAATATGTTTAAAATACTTTCTGTGAATGTGAATGGGCTTAATAGCCCTAATAAAAGATGAAGAATAAAGTATTTAGTTGAAAAAGAGAATGTGGATATGCTATTTATACAGGAGACACACACAAAAATTCAGATATGAATTTGCTCTCTAATTGGTTACAAGGTTATAGATTGCATCAGCAGAAAATAAGAAAGCAGGAGTCCTCATAGCTATTAAAGATAAAGTCGGGTTTAAAGAAGTTGAGGTTAAAGCAGATGTGGGGGAAGATTTATTTTTGTTAAGGGCATGCTGACTGATAATAAAATAACACTGGTATCATTATATGTTCCTAACAGTGCTTATAGCTCTTTTTTTGCTTTTATGATTAAACAAATGGATAAGTCTGTGGAAGGAGATTTGATATTAGCGGGAGATTTTAAAAGGGTATTTGACCTGAAACTGGATAAGTCGAGAGGTAATATCAGTGCTTCAAGCTTTCCAAAAGTTCTTTTGAAATGGTTGTATAGGCTAAACTTGATCAATGTATGGAGATATTATAATTATGGGGCTTGAGATTATACCTTTTTTCAACCCCTCATAATTCTTATTCCTGAATTGATTATATATTTGTATCTTTTTCATTATTTAGATAAAATGCGACACTATGCGATCTTGCCAAATATATGCGCTCATCACTCCCCAATTATGGTAAAAAAATGTATCAAGGATCTCAGTCTAAAAGGTGGAGAATATATATATATATATATATATATATATATATATATATATATATATATATATATATATATAAGGTAATATAGAAATACAGAATATGCTGGAAAAAGAATTCATTTTTTTTAAGGTTAATATTACAGATGATGTTTCTTTTACAGTACTGTGGGACGCATTTAAGGCATATATCAAGGGAGGCCTGATAAATAACATTGCATATATTAAGAAATAGCAAAGAAGAAAGAGGTGAGGTAATGGGTAATTTCAGACGTGACGGGCCCAGAAGCCCGCCACGCTGAACCCTGGACCAGGATCTGTCTCGGATCCTGGTCTGTGATCAGGCCATCCGTCCTTTAGACATGCTGGCCTGATCTCTACCAGGGTTCTGGGAGGGGGCGGGTCTACACTGCACGATGTGCAGCTGATCAGCCCCATCCCTCTGTGCTCCCTTGGCCGCCTGCCCATGGGGCGACGAGCGGATGCAGCTGCCAATCAGGCTGCTGCGCCCAACCCCATCCCGTGGTTGGGGCCCAATTCCTGGATGGATCTGGTAAGCAGACGTGCAGCACCGCCCCGTCCCGGATCGTGGCCAATCTAACCACAGTTCTGGACCTGAGGCCAGCCTCAGGTCCAGAACCATGGTTAGCTTTAACCTCCGCCCGAGATTCACTATGGTGAATCTCTGGCGGGGGTCAAATAGACGTTACGGCGATCACAGCCACCACCCTGAATCCACTGTGATTCAGGGCTGTTGACTGTGATCACGTAATGTCTGAAATTACCCAATGTGTAATTTGATAAAAGCAGAAAAAGATCATAAAAAGAACCCTTCATTGATAATATATAGGAGGATGGAAGTGGAATGGGAGAAATTAAATATAATTGAGGCTAATGAAATTAGGAAGAAGGTGCTCTTTCTTAAGGAAAAATATTTTGAATTTGGAGATAAATCAGGAAGATTATTAGCAAGGAGATTAAAGGATAAGATTAAGAAGGAATCTATTGTTGTTCCTAAGAAAAAGAATGGGTTACCGACATACAATAAGCAGGACATTTTATCTGAGTTTAAGCAATTCTATGGGAATGTATATACTTATACAGCTCTGTCTGGAGCTGCAATAAAGGACTTATTGGATAGAATTCACCTGCCTAGGTTAACGGATGAAGATAGGGGTATTTTAGAGGCCCCAATCTTGGATCAAGACATAAAGGAAATTATAGATGACCTGAAGAGTAATAAATCACCAGGGCCTGATGGATTTACAGCTGAATTTTTAAAACTTACTAAAGAGTATATTTCGCCTTATTTGAGGCTGCTAATGAAGAAGTGTTTGGTAGAAGAAAAGATACCTGAATCATTGAAAGAAGCAATATTGATTGTTTTACCAAAACCAGGAAAGGATAGGCAGCTAGTAGAATATTATAGACCTATATCTTTTAAATTCTGACTATTCTTGCTTCTATATTGTATTCTCATTTAAATAGATTTATTGGTAAATATATTCAACCTGATCAGACAGGTTTTATTAAAGGTAGAAAGATGGTGGATAATGTAAGAAGAATTATTGATCTACTTTATTATAGTAAACAGGAGGTTTTGTGAGCAGCATTCTGCTTTTAGATGCGCAGAAGACATTTGATCAGGTTGAATGGCCTTTTATAAGCAAGGTTATCTTTTCTTTTGAATTTGGACCAATTATTTGGCAATGGATTGATATCTTTTACAGGCAACTTAAGGCTGAAATATTGATAGAGGGAGATATGTCTTCAGCATTTGTTTTACAGTGAGGTACTAGGCAGGGATGCCCTTTGTCCCCTATCATATTTGTGCTAACGATAGAACCTTTGGCTATACTGATTAGGGAGGATAAAAAAGTAAGGGGCATAGAAATAAATGAAAAAGAGTATACGATTAGCTTATATGCCGATGATATAGTGATTACAGTAGTGGAGCCTTGAGTCTTTAAGAAGGGTTTTGAGTATAATGCAGGAATTCAGCAAATGTTTTATTTATTTATTTATTTTCTGGATTTATACCCCGACCCTCTTCAGGGTATATAGTAAATTTGTTAAAATCTGTGTTCTTGGGAATTAATATATCAGGTGAGGATAAACAAGAAATACTTTTTTTGCAAATTAAATGGAAGACAACATATGTTAAATATCTGGGTATTTGTATTAGCAGTGACTCAGAGGATGTATTTTAAAATAACTTTACACCTTTAATGGAAGAAATTAAATTAGATCTAGAAAATTGGAATAAGTTGAGACTTTCTTGGTTTGGCAGAATATCTGCAGTTAAGATTACTATGATGCCAAAATTCATATATATATTTTTAAGATATCTATTTTTTTATCCTATTCTGCTTCACCTAGATGGCAAAAAATGTTAAATTCATTCATTTTTTGAGGGAAGCGGTCTTGAATTTAATTAAAGATATACTATCAGAAAGAAAAAGGGGGGGTTAGCGCTTCCTAATGTGAGTAAATATTACCAAGCAGCTATATTGACTTCAGTATTGATTATGAAAGATGGATATAAAGACTGCATGAATATTGATTGTCGGCGCACCCCCAAATGAAGACGAGGACACGGTGAATGGGATCAAAACGGCCACACTCTTTATTTAATATTACACACAGAAGGGGGGGATGGGGACACACCTCCCGCCTCCCCCCCCCCTTCGTGAACTGGGGTCCTTATCTCTAAAAACCCACTACTAACTGCTAATTAACCACCCCCTTTTAGGAGGTCCCCTCTCCTCTCAGTCCTCGCACTCTGTGCGTACCTCTTTCCCATTTTCCATTAATTGAGAGGGTAACCTCCTGTTCCTTCTTTCCTATTAACTTACGCCCTGCCTCATCCCACGGGTTTCCCCAGGCCGGGCGGGTTGTTCATGCCTGCCCCAACTGGGGTTAATTTCAGCAAAGGTTGAGAACACCGTTACCCGCTGCTTGGCAGATGCTCCTCACAGCAGGTGCGGCCGTCCGTCTCTCCCTTCGGGTTGGCCATACAGTGGGCCGCACTGTTGCGACTATGCCATGGACCTTCCCATCTCTGAAGGAGATGCTGCTACCCATGCTATTCTAACTTATAACTTCAAACCTTGTAACTTCAAACCTTGGGCTTACCTCTGCCCCTCGCCACCAAAACCACCAGCTT
>QEPC01000373.1:2943553-2965002 GCA_003113815.1 Sphenodon punctatus
TCCCTGTAACGAGATGGAACCACACAGCGCCTCCCCAGGTGGGTAGTTCTTCTTCCCCCCATGGGTTGCCCCATTCCTCACCTGCCCGCAGTTCGGGGTCCCCCCTGAACCGCTGGTCGCCAGTGTAGCTTCCAGGACCGGCATGCGTGTTGTGCGCCCCATCCAACCTGTCCTCCACCCCTTTCCTTCCTTCCCGCGGGGGATCGCCCCAAGTTAGAGGTGTGGGTGACGAGTCCTCTCTCCTCCTGCTGGTTCCCGGTTCATCGTCCCTGTAACGAGATGGAACCGCGCAGCGCCTCCCCAGGCGGGTAGTTCCCCTCGCCATCGTGGAACCATTACCCCTCCCCCCTGAGGAGTCTCCCAATCTTGCATTGGCCTTGTTGTAATACTCATTTGTTTCCCTTCTTTCTTGTGCATTCTCGAGTTCCTCTATGTGCGAATGGTACCCTGACAACTGTTCCTGCATTGCTCGCAGGACTTCAGCCTGATGAGCCCCTTCGCCTCCTTTGCCCCTCTGGCCTGTTCCCTTTTGCGCAGGTCCCCCTTTTTTCTTTGCCGGGGGGGTGGGTCTTCTTTGCCCCATGTTTTTTGGGAGGCATCGCTCTAAGCTATCCCCCTGCTGTTATTAAGCCGGAAGAAAATGAGGGGGGGGGGAACCCAACCAGGAATAAGGGTAGCTTAGGGGAGGAGGCGCAAACCGAAGCCTGTGTGGCCTGATGGCCAAGGCGAACCGCTTCGTCCTGTTACTCACCAGGCAGACCCTTCCCTTCCTATGGACCAGACAAAACACCTTCCCTTTCTGTGGACACTAGTCCTGATGGGCCCGTTCAAACCGTGCCACTGGGCCCTACCCCAGGGACCAACCTCTGGTATTTCTGGGCCACAGGCCCAGTTGTGCCATGCTGTACCTGGCTGGGCCTATGTCCCCAGCCACTAGGCCAGCTGGGCCATACCACGTGCCCATAGGCCCTGTTAGGCCTTGACCGGCCACACCACCCGGCTGTACCCGTGCGGGCTGAAAAACACTGGGCCCAAAGGACCCCATTGGGCCTCAACCCAGTGGGGGGGCTTGCCTAAGGCCCTTTGGGGGCTCACACCAGGTCCCGTGGGGGGTGGTGGAGGGCCTACACCAAGTGGGGGGAGGGGGGTACCACCAGACCCTGCTGCACCTGTTCAGCAGCCACGGGGGGCCGTTGGGCCTTTACACCCCCCCACGGGCCCATGGGGGGGGGCTTCACCCTGTCTAGGCCCCGACGGGCCTCCGCTCACTGTCCACCCTGCTCCCCCAATGGCACTCTGCCCTCGTTCTGAGCACGAGCCCGGCCTGCGCTCGTGCTACACGTCCTTCCTCCCCCGCTCTAGCCGCGTGAATGCGGCGCCAAAGTGGGGGATCTAAAATGGCGCCTGGGATCTCGCTGGTCTCGTGAGACTCCCGGGCGAGTTTGATTCTGCCCCCGTTGCTCTGCAACGGGGCCCCCTCTTCCCTGCTTGCCTGTGCGGCCGAAATCCCCCCGAGCCGTGTCCCCGTCCTTCCCCGCTCAGGGGAGTGGGGGGGGGGGCAGCGCCAAACCCCCACTGCTGCTAACGCGGTGGGAGGAAATGTGTGGGGTTCAGTTTTCTTTTTATGGGTTAATGTGGATGGGGAAAAAAAGATAGGCCAAATTGTATAAAATTGAATGTGTTTTTGTTAGGGGTGTGAATGTCATTTTTGTTATTACAATAACGATAACAAAATTGTCATTTTCATTATCGTTATTGCAAAAATGAAAACGACAAAAAATAATAACAAAAATAGAAACGAAAACAACATTTTGTTTTTGAAATAAAGGGAAAATACTGAAAAATGTATTTCCGGCTATAACTTTTTTGTTTCTTATTCAATTGTGTTTAAACGTGGGGAGATTGTACCCCCAATGGAGGGCACTAAATGTACCAATGTTCGAAACCATTAGATAAAGGGAACCGATTGTAGAAGCAATTGAACATTGTGATTGTACGAAAAGCTCCAAACACATTCATGGCTACAACTTCTTTGTCACTATCCAATTTGCATGAAACCTAGGAATATTACGTTCCTCCACAAGCTTAATACTCCTGACAATGTTCAGAAAGATTGGATAAAGGGTCCTGATGGTATAAGACATTCACTTGAAAATACATTTCCAGCTATAACATTTTTATATTCCATCCTGTTTACAAGATATTTGTCAGGAATGTATCACATACCTTCCTTGTAATCTCTGCCAAACCACAGGACAATTTGATAAAGGGACCCAATTTTATAAGCAATTGAAGTTGTCCCCTTGAAGACTAATATTCAGATAAATAGCAGCACATGCAGTGCCAGTCAGAGGCAGGCACCTGGCATGGCAGGGGGAGAGAGGCTGTAGGAGGGAGGATGTCGAGCAACCCAAAAGACTTACAGACACATTCACTAGCCAATTACTGCATGCTTCCAGCTTTACAGGACCAATTGGTAGTGGCTTTGAGGTGGGCATAGAAGGGACATAACTGGGACTTTGGGGATAGCATCGCAGCAGTCAGGAGACATAGTTTACACATCCAGGCTGGCCAATTATCATCACAATCACATCCTGCAGCACTGACACAGAGGACATAAGAGAATGTCTATTGGCTCTTTCCTAAACAGATGCTTCTGGTTTCCCAGTAACAAGTGGGAGAGAGATGTTGGGATGGTCACAGCACAGAATGAGGATATTTGGTTGACCTTTCTGCTGACCAATTGCCACCAAAAACCGATCTTATACCACAGTGACATGTAAGAGAATCCCTGGCATAGGCTCCTTCTCTGCATATGCTGTGCAGGCATATAAAATTGGGACCCTTTATCACATCTTTCTGATATTTGCAGAGATGATAACAGAAGTGTGATATACAGCCCTGCCAAATTTCATGTATACTGGTTGGATGACAAAGATGTTACAGTCATACATACATTTATAAGTTAATTGCTTATACCGGGACCCTTTATCCAATCCTTTTGAAAGTTGGCAGAGATAGTAAATATGGGAAGGGGTATAGATTTGCCAAGTTTCATCTACATTAAATGTGAGGGGGAAAAGTTACACTTAAGAATGCATATGAAGAATTTTGCAAAATAAATTAATACAACTGCTTCTAAAATTGAATTCCTTTATCCAGTCTTTTTGGAATTTGGTGCACATAATGCCTTCCATGGAGGTATAAGCACTCCAAGTTTCAGCTGAAAATATAGTGAAAAACAAAAATGTTACAGCTGAAAATGTGTTTTCCATTGAAACCAATGGAAAACGAAAATTAAAGGAAAAAAGAAAAATGTCAATTTGATATTTATGAAAACAAAAATGACAGATTTAAATAACAAAAACAAAAAAACAAAAATGAGAACAACATGGGGATTTCTCAATGTGGTATAAGGCAGGTTTATCTAGATTATGTGACTTTATTATGGGAGGGGTGTTCCTGTCATATGAGGAAGTAAAACAAAAGATGGAAGTGTTGACTCTGCCTTTCCCCCCCAGTATTTGCAGATAAGGCACTTTGTATCTAATTTGACTATAGGAGTGCTTTCCCTTAGGGGTCTGACTCAGTATGAGAAGTTGTTAATGAAAAGGTCTACTTAGGAAACGTTACAATATTGTTTTGGATATAGAGCCTCCATTGCTGCATTTTAAGGAACTTTGGGGGCAAGAGATTACTGGTTCGACAGAACAAACTTGGAATTATATCTTTGTTAAGGCAATAAAAAGCTCCATAGCAGTTCCCTTAAAAGAAAATTGGTATAAAATAATGTATTGATGGTATCTGAATCCCTGTATACTGAAGAGAATGTTCCATGCTTCTGATAAATGTTGGAAGTGTGGTGTAAATGGGGACACTTATCTGCATTGTTGGTGGGAGTGTGTCATTGTACAGGCTTTCTGGAAGCAGATAGAAGACAAGACTCAAAGGATACTGGGTTATGATTTCCAGGTTATACCTCTAGAGGCATTATTGGAGTATCTGAAAGACTCTGTCTAGGAGAAAGATGTTGAAATGATACTGAATCTTTTGGTGGCAGCAAAATTGAGAGTGCTAAAAATTGGAAGAATGGGCGACCACCCACTATTCAGGCCTGGGAAATAAGAAGTTGGGAGATTTTAAAGATGACTAAATTTACATCTGTTCTTCAGTCTATGAGGTGTGGTCGGTTTATGGAGGGTTTTTTTGACAAATGGAAGAAATTTAAATTATTGGTCTCACTGTTATGAGAATGATGTTGATTTGGCTTGGGTACTGAGATATTAGCGGTGTGTGTGTGTGTTGTTTTTGTTTAAGAAATAAATTATTTATAAATAAAAAAATAAAGAATAAATCGTCGTCATTGTTCTATCTTACGACAGCTTCATTAGCTGAGCCTTGTAGTGAGTTTTTAAATTACTAAAATGCCATTGCTTTATATGAAACATTCACAGGAATTGCTGCTACCACATCATAAAGTGCTTTTATTATTAGTTTAAGCTAGGTAGTCAAAGTAATATGTTACCCAGTTCTAAATTTTTGTGAGACATATATAGACTGAGTACCTCACTGTCTATTAGCAACTTCCCAACCCTCACCCCAAAGTTTAGGTCACAAGAAATCAAACTATTTTATTTAAATTGCCCACAAGCATGTTATCACATCAAGATAGTTAAACCAATATAATAAAAACTAGTATTGTTGATAGTTTATAAATGTCTAAAGAACCCCCTCCAGGCTAATGCAAGATATAGATTCTCAGGCTAGAGAAGCAAATTGTTTAATAAAACTGGAAGAAATTGTATTTTCGCTGGCGCTCTGAAGAGCTTTACACTTTGATACTTTAGAATTAGTTCTGGTTAGAGAAGTGTCCTCCTTGCGGGATACTGATGATTATGGGCATGAAAATGAGGGACTGGGTAGACATGTACACTAGAACACCTGCTAACATCCTCCTGGATGCAAAAGATTATTCCTGCAGGGGAATTCAAGAGAGAAGGCTGCTGTTATGACCTTTCTGCGAGATGCTTAGCCCACATGCTGCTTAAGAGAAAATGTGTGTTAAACATTATGTACATTGTTAAGGAAAAAATGTTCTATATGTATGGAGATACTGTGTAGATGCCTTGTACTCTCAGCTTTATAGGAAGATATCTATTGTTAGGGATTAAAGTAATAGGAACTGGAAGACCTCTAAAAAGTGCCTCCTGAACTCAGTGGCTTGGATAAGCTTTGTCCCACACATCTGGTGCAGGGACAGCTTCCACACCAATCCAAAGAAATCCAATCTTTGCGGATCTCTTGAGCTATGTTCTGGTTTCTGCTAAATTCCTGAATAACACTGGAGGCCAGTAGGGGTGGGGACAGGTTGTATTTAAGCCTTTCTTAAAGAAAATTCACTCTGCAATGATGGGTGCTGCTGACGGAGAGTAAAAGTGGTCATCTGGGGAGAGCTTTTCTCAAGTTCACATTTAGGGTTCTTGGGATGTTACAAGCCTCAGATGGAAAGTGCTTCTGTCTTGACTTGAGGCCACGTGTGCTGTGCTTTAGGGCAGCGGCAGATCACTGCGACTCTGCCATAATTACTAAAAAAAACCAGCTGCAATGATACTGAGGAAAATGTGCTTTGTTCATAATGTGTAATGAAAAAAGAGATACTGTATTTTAGGAGACTGTTCTCCAAAGCAGCGTGTGTAATATCTACTGCTCATAGCAAGAGCATACGCCAAGAGCAGTGAATATTGTATTGTATATGTACACGCCCACACACACACTCTCTGCTTTCGCCAATTGTTTCCAAAGACACAATAGTTGCTTTTTCATCACATAACATGGACGAGCACACATTTAAATGAGTTGATTTATTTCATGGATATTTTGGTGCCATCCAGTAGATGGCAGTTGGTAGTGATTAAAAGGGGATTGTGTACAGACAAATTTGTATCACCTGCTTCTTTTTCCTATATAAAAGGAGAGAATATTACTCATACTGGCTTTCTTAGTCAATTGTTTGTAAATTACAGGTTGTAGTAGGCTAGTAAAAATCCTGTAGCTCTTTTTCCTGCTTCCAAAATGTGGATAATAACTTCCTTTCCTTATAAGAGTTTTGCGATGATAAAGACATTGAAGATTGTATGGTTCTGAGATAGCGTGGCAAAGGCAGCCATATACATACCTAGTGTTCAGAGAAGCACTTGCAGGATCAGGGCTTTATATTGTAATAAAATTCTGTGTTATTTTTGAAAAATGTGTTTGGGATTCATGATATTCTTTGCTGGTAGTTCCCGCTTGTGAATTACCTGGCTGATGCTGTGGTGAATGAGAAATTGGAAAACCAGGGCCAAACTCTGGTGTCATTGTCAAAGAATATGATTCTTAAATGTGAGGGCTACAGTAATAGAAAAATGATTCTATGAAACTGGTAATTACGATAGAGTTGAAAATAATAACCTGATTTAAAAAAATAAAAAATTCAAAAATGTGATCATCAGAAATCTTACCTTGTGAAGCCCCCGTCGCCAACAAAATGGCGGCGACGGGCATTTTGTCGAGCCCCCCCCCCCCCTCTTGCTGAAAGAGCGCGGTTTTCTGTTCCTACCTGCGTGGTCGTTTGAGAGAGCCCTGTTAGAAGGGCTCTCTCTGATTGGATAAGCTTCGGCAATCTGCCTGAGGCGCAAGCGCATAGCGCAGCGCGGGGTGTGGGGCTCCTCCCCTTTAGAAGGGAGGATCCCCTGAGCCGCGTGAGAGCGGCATTGCGGTCAGGGAGGCGAAGAAAGCAGCCACACCCACCCACCCGCGAGCACTGTGGTTTTCGAACGGTTGCCTTTAGAGGGGCCAAGGAGGAATTTTGGTGAGCAGCCTTTTTGAGAAGGGTCATCTTTCGCCTCCTTGACAGTGTAAGCATAGGTATAAATAGGTTGCTATTTAAGATTGGCAATTATTTGGATATTATATTGGCATTATCAAATAGTTTAAAAGACAAATACATTGGTAAGTTCATTTCAATATGGCAATATAATTGGCAATGGTTTTATGTTAAGAAAGTATTTAATGTCGCACTCTGCGGGGGTCCAGCACGCTAGGTTAGGATAAATAGGTTAAGGATAGTTAAAAGAGTCATCTCATTAAGAGATGGGGTCGTGATACCGTGTGTAATGCAGGGCACAGCATGCACACGGGTCGTAACCCTGGAAGGGGGTGCAGAGCAGGATGAGTAGGGGCGTGCACAGCCTCCGATCCTGCCCAGCACTTACTGACTTACTCATGCCCGCAGCGGGCACGCCCCCCTTTGGCCATGGCCCCGAGGCTGTCAAAGGAGGGGATGGTTTTTTCCTGTTTAAAGTACTGCTAATGGAAGGCGCTTCCGAGCAGTACTCAGTTATAGTTAATAAGGATGGTTCCCTAGCATGCTGGACCCATGTTTGCTATGCAAAGCCCCACCAGCCTTACGGTTGATTACCGATTGATTAAAGAGTGCGGCCACGCTGTTTAACCAAGTTTATGTCTCTGCGTCTCTTTGGGGGGTGCGCCGACAAAGAGATAATCTGGTGCCCAATGATTTAGGGGGAACTCTTTCACTGCGACAGGGTAGTAACTTGATCCAGGGGCCAGATCCAGGAACTGAAAAACAGGGGCTGAATAAAAACTAGCCGTTGGCTGCATTTGGCCCCCCAGGCCTGAGCTTCCCCACCCCTGGAGTAGACTGGGAGAAATCACACGAGACATTAGACTGCTGCAGTCTGGGTTCAGTCCAGGCAGCCCCACTCACATGTTTTACGGGTCCAGTCTAATAAACAGGCAGCCCACAGCATGTCTTTCATGTGCTTGCGGGCAGCCCCCACAGGTAGCACAAGTGAGAGTGGAGAGATGTGCAGGAAGTGGTTGCTTCTCTGACACTCTAAGATTTTCACCCACGACACTATGGTGCTGTAGACCTGGATGCGCAGCAGATAACCTAATTGATGGGACGCAGACAAGTGGGTGCACATTAGCCAGCATTCACCCGCAACGTTCTCCAAGACCACACCGTGAGTCGGGGTTGAACATCTGGTGGGTGGTGACCCTGTGTCCAGTGGAGGCAAACATCTGGAGAACATCTGATAAACAGACAGGTTTGCCCCCGCTGGTGTGGGCTAATGTCTCATTTCTTTTCACCCTATGACTACTGCAGCAAGGGTTCATTGAGTAACCTAGCCTTGATTACAGGGACTGTAGTGACTTAAACAGGATTACTGTATGGTCCTGTGGGTCTTGAAGTCCAGCACCTAGGGTCCTGGCGTGTTGCCTCAGCCTCTGGCACCACTCCCTAGGCCTGACACTCAGCCCTGTTTGTCCTCTCAATGGTTCCTTCATTGTTTCGCCAACCCCGCCTCCCAGCTTCCTGATTGGGTACCAGCTAGCATAAAAGGCATGCTGGGACCAGAAGGAAGTTGGGCAGAGCAACTCCAACTGTTACTTCCTCCCTGCTCCCTTCCACTTCTGTTCCAACTCCTTTTCTGCTGCTTACTCCACTCCACTCCACTCCTTGCTGTGTCTCTGTTTTCTTGGTGCCTTGACTCCCCTTTTGTCTTTAGGTTCCTTGCTCTCTTGTTGCCTAGCCCCCTTGCTGTAACCCCTAGCCCCTTTGTACCCTGCCTCTTGTCCTGACTCTTTTGCTTCTTTTGCCTGTGCCAGGGCTCTGTGTTACCTGATTTCATGCCCTGTAACCTCTGACTTCCTAATTCCTAATTCCTTGTTCCCTGGTTCTGTGTTTCCTCGTTTCTTGTACTCTTTGGGTGTTTCCCCTATGGACCTTGATGATGAGCCAAATTCTCTCCCTGAGATTGTAGATCTATGAGGGGATTTGCTCACTGTGACCTGGGAGAATGGCTGAGGGATTCCCCTCCCCCCCCCCCTTTGTTCCTAGGCCCCTTGCTGGCCTCCAGATCCCTCCATTCTTCCTTTACCCTTTTTCCTAACTTCCCCCTATTTGCCCCCTTGTGGATCTCATTCCCTGTGTCTAGCCTTGTTCCTTGGGCTCCTCGCTCTGTTCTGCTTCCCTTTCTTCCTGTCATGTTTTTAGCCTTGGCCTTGTAGCCTGGTTTTTCCTTGCTCTTCCCGGCCCTGTAACCTGATTCCCTACATCTGCCTACATCCCAGACGCCCCACACCCGGGGCCCTTCACAATTACAGCCCAGGGACTGTGATAGTAACTTGGTTCATGTGCTTTGAACAGAAGAGAAAAGCAAGACTTTATTTCTATAAATGGTCTAGTAGTTTCGTCCAAGAGGATCAAAGTATTTTGGAGTGATTTGTTCAGTATCTGACCTTTAATTCTGGCCAGCTACTTTTCTGAAAGCTCTCCAATCCCCACCCTCTGATGGGACTTACAGATGAAAGTAAGAGGCAAGAAAAGACAAAGACGAGCTTATGATTTCCCTCTCCTTTTCCTTTGATGATTAGGAAAGTTACTTCTATTATGTTCTGTTATGTTATCAGTTATCAGTTTTTGGTTGGCAAGTGTCACTGGGAAATTTTTTCTCAGTTTATCCCCATAGCTGCATAAAATACAAGTGCCTTTAGAGGCAGTGGGAAAATGAAATTGATTAGATGACCCCTGAGTTCCTTAAAATCCTGCAGCTCTGGGATTATTATTATTATTTATTTTATTTATATAGCACTTTTAGTGTTCAAAGTGCTTAAATCATAATTATCTAGCTCACCCTCACAACAATGGGCGCAGCCACATGAGCTGCAGGGGCCCGAACCCGGTGCAGCCCCATGGTGGGCAATTGCGGGGCACGCACAAGGAGCCAGCCAGCTAGTTGCAGGGAAGCTGGACAGACTGGCCCCTGTTGGAGCTGCCACTACAGCTGAAGTGGGCTGAGGCGCGGCCTACATGAGTGACTACTGGACCCTGCCCCACCTCCTTTCTTCAGCCAGACTGAGAGCCCACCCCCAGCTGTGACGTAGTTGCATGTGATGGGTGCTAGCACCTGTTGCTCCCGGACCCACAGTGTTGTACCGCACCTTGCAGGGCAAACATGCCCCTTCACACAAGTTGCCCCACCCTGGGCAGCCTTATCCTAATTGGGATAAGGCTGCTCTGAGATGTGTCCTCAAACTTTTTCTGAGGACATGTTGCGGAGCAGCCAACTATTCGCTCCACCCCAGGATGAGTGGGACATCTGATGAGCTCTGGGCACACGAACCACTGCATCGTATGGCTTTTTTGCTGAGGGAGGAGTGAGGCTGCCTAAGGCGTGGTAGCCTCCCCAGCCTGTCTCATCTGGCTGCACCCAATGTGGGGTTGGTTGTTATGTTCCTATTTTACAGATAGGGAACTGAGGTTGAGAGATAATACTCTAAGGCCAGCCAGTGAATTCATGGCTAAGACTGAGGACATTGCAAATATGTGTACTGGTAAAATGCCAGTGAATCCTTGCTAGCTTTCATTGAAGAAAGTGTTAACGTCGCAAACACCTCTGCGCAAACATCTCTGCTCATCCTATGCTTGCTTTTTCATCTTCAGAGAGCAGATGATCCCTGAAATGCAGCAAAGAATTTATAAGAAAGCAAGCTTAGATTTAAAAAGATGACTCCTGCAGCACTGAAGTATTCTAGTTTTAGCAACGTAATCCTACTGTTAAAAGGAGCTTGCTTCTGAAATCCATAAATATAAGAAATAGACAACATAACCAACTTGAGAAACTGAAAAAACAAATAGAAATACTTTAAAATCTAGGAGTGATGTTATGCTCTCAGATGTCCATCCATACAATCTGACTCTGACTGAAGTCAGAGAGAACTATGTATGTATGTATGTATGTAATGTATGCATGCATCAGAAGGCAAAACAAGACACGTGATCAATGAAAGAAACTATATATGACAGATTTCCAGGGAGGGAGGGAGGGGTGTGTGTGTGTAAAATAAGAATATTCTTTTTAAAAATGGGAATACTTTTTGCGCTGCCTACAGTTTTAACAACGTTCATTTGAATGTGGCACAAATAGTGGCACAGCTTGTTATGCTATAAAATGAGATTCTTGTGTATCTGTACAAGTTTCTTTTTCTTTTTTTTTGGCTTGTTTGGGGTATTTTGGCTGTCAGTATTTGGTTTGCGGCTGTTGAAAACTCATTCATATTTAATTCTCATTCCTTTTCTCAAGGGATATCTCAATCTCTGCTTCTTTGGTTCAAGGCGATACACAAATGAACTACAGGCGATACACTGTAGAACTGCTGTACTACAGCAGTAGAAGTTTGGCTTGTGAGAGGATGGAGCTGCAACGAACTGTTAGGCTTGCACATCTGATTTCATTCGCATAAGCAGTGCCAGAAAGGTATTGGGGAGTGCAGCATCTTCCAAGGGAAATAAAATCTAAGGAGAAATCCCAGTGCCATTCTAGCTAATGGCAAAACTCCCATTGCCTTCATTTGTGCCAGAAATTCATTGCTAGTCTGTAACTGTGCCATTTATTTAGTTAGCTATTAAAGTAAAATTGCCAAGACCTTGCAAGAATTATAATTGTTTTAGTGGAAGAGTTTGGCTCAAGGAACCACCACGGCTATCCATGATCCCTCTTGAGCCAGGTACTCCTCTTCTGCTGATACATGCTTTCCTCATGTAACATTTTGAAATTTTCATCTGGTGTGTAACAATTATTGAAGAGAAATGGACGTAAAAACAGCTGCATTATGCTGTTATCGAAAGCAAAACCTCATTCAAATTACAGTGCATCACTGCAGCAGTGAACAGAATATGTGTTTTAATATCTGACAAATAGTTATTAAAGACATGCACCAAAAAGCGAACTTTGTACTTAACCACAAATTCAGTAATTTTGGATTCATGTTTATTTTATTTTTAATTAGATTTCAGGCCTTCAACCTTTATTAAATAAATTTGCCATTAGTAAAATGTGCAGCCTGCTAATGGTAGAACCGTTCCTTTTTCTTTTCATTGTTTTTTTTCTTCAGCCCTTCCATTCTAATTCTCTGTGCTAGAAAAACCAAACAGAAAATATATTTCAGAAATTGGAACATAGTCCATGGTTCACAAATCACTTGGTCTAGAGTAGTCCCATCAAAACTCTATTCAGAGCAAGTGATTTGTGGATCATGACTATAGTTTATATTTCTTCCAGCAAATTATTTCCTTTTTAGAATTATAATCACTGTGGACACTTCTGATTGTTGTATACCAAGCTATGAAAAGGACTTAAAAGGAAGAAAAGCCAAGCCATGTTAAATTAAAAAATCCTATCTTTGTCAATATACGTGTTCATAAGGTCAAAGAAATATAGCTTTTAAACATTAAAGCACCTTGCTTGAATCTAACCAGCCAATTGTACCTACAAGCTAAAAATACATGAGTAGATTAATTTGCTACAGAATTAGTTCAACTTTCTGAAATGGTAGAATTTTTTAATTAAGTAAAACTGGAAAACAGTTGTTTCAGGTTTCTTACCATCTGGATTTATAATTCAGTGTTATCAGATTTTCTAGTTTGCTGATGCTGTTATCTCATCGATGTATAAAACATACTTTTGTGTCACTTTGTCAACTGAGTAAATGAAAGGCATTTTGGTTCTGTGCTGGTTAGTTATTCCCTCACTGACATAGACAGCAGCCCAGGGGAGTTAAACGCTTTTGACGTCAATTAAATTAGTGCACACTACAATTCTTCCTACCTACAGTACAGCTTAATTTGCTGATTATATTAAAGCTTTGAAAAGCTCGTTAAATCTCTTCAGTAGAGAAAAAAAAATCTATTATTTATCTCTTTGGAATGGAAAAAGAAGCAATAATGAAGCCCCTAATCCCTCTCAACTCTAAACTGCATAATTATTTAAAACTTATTTGCTTGTGGCTACTACTTTGTTACTGTCATGTGAAATTCTTGGGCTTTATTCCCCCATGGAATTTGCCTCCTCTCTATCCCCCCACCTCCCCTCCGTTTTCTCCTCCTCCTCCCCTGACTCTGCCATCTCTGCTCTCAACACCTCTCTCTCCTCAACTCTTGACTCTCTTGCCCCCTCTCTTCCCGCCCCGTCCGGCCCCAAAACCCCCGCCCCAGCTCACCCCTAACATCCGCTACCTCCTCTCCTGCACCCGGGCTGCCGAAAGCCTCTGGCGCAAATCCCGCTTCCTTCCTGACTTCCTCCACTACAAATTCTCCCTCTCCTCGGCTATCTCCCTAGCTAGACAGCGCTATTATGCCTCCAGGATCGAATCTTTCTCTCGCGACCCTCGCCGCCTCTTCTCTACTTTCGACTCCCTTCTTAAACCCCCCTGCCCTCCTCCGCCCTCTTCCCTTGCTGCTCAGGATCTTGCATCATTCTTCACCTCAAAGATTGACAAGATCCGTCAGGATATTGCCGCCCGCCCTCCTCCGCCCCCCGCCCCCCTCCCTCCTCGCATCCTTCCCTCCTGCCTCTCTCCAGGAAATCTCTGCTCTTCTCTCTTCATCCAACCCCTCCACCTGCCCCCTTGACCCGATCCCCTCCCGCCTCCTGACCTCTATTGCTCCCACTGTCGCCCCCCCACTTCTACATGTCATCAATCTCTCCCTTTCCACAGGCTCCTTCCCCTCTGCCTTCAAGCATGCCACTGTCTCCCCCATCCTCAAAAAGCCCACCCTGGACCCATCTGACCCCTCTAGTTACCGGCCAGTCTCCCTCCTTCCCTTTGCCTCAAAGCTTCTGGAACGTGTCGTCTACTCCCGCTGCCTGGACCTCCTCTCTGCCAACTCCTCCCTGGACCCTCTCCAATCCGGCTTCCGCCCCCTCCACTCTACTGAAACTGCCCTGGCCAAGATCACCAATGATCTACTTGTCGCTAAATCTAAGCGCCTCTACTCCATTCTTGTCCTCCTTGACCTCTCTGCTGCCTTTGACACTGTCGACCACTTGCTTCTATTGGACTCGCTTTACTCTTTGGGCTTCCGTGGCTCTGTCCTTGACTGGTTCTCCTCCTACCTCTCTGACCGCTCCTTTAAAGTCTCGCTCCCCGAGTCAAACTCCTCCTCCCTCCCCCTTTCGGTTGGGGTCCCCCAAGGCTCTGTCCTTGGCCCTCTCCTCTTCTCTATTTACACCCTGTCCCTTGGCAAAATTATTGCCTCCCACGGATTCCAATATCATCTCTACGCTGATGACACCCAACTCTATCTTTCTACCCCCTCTCTCTCCTCTTCTGTCCACTCACGCCTCGTCAACTGCCTCTCTGATATCTCCGCCTGGATGTCCCGACGTCAACTCAAGCTCAACATGGCCAAGACCGAACTCCTCATTTTTCCTCCCTCCTCTTCCTCTCCCTCTAACCTGCCCATCTGCATCGATGGAGTCACCATCCATCCTGTTCTCCAAGCCCGTAGCTTGGGCTTCATCTTTGACACGCACCTCTCTTTTAAACCTTACATTGACTCTGTTGCCAAATCCTGCCGATTCGCCCTCCATAACATTGCTCGGATCCGCCCCTTTCTCTCTACCTCCTCGGCCAAAATCCTTGTTCATGCCATGGTTATCTCTCGCCTCGATTACTGCAACCTCCTCCTCGCTGGCCTCCCTCGCTCTCACCTCTCCCCCCTTATCGCAATCCAAAACTCCGCTGCTAAGGTCATTCACTCTGCCCGTCGCTTCAACCATGTGCAGCCTCTCCTCTTCTCTCTCCACTGGCTCCCCATTCCTGAAGGTATCCTGTTTAAACTCCTGGTTTTCACGTTCAAAATACTGCACAACCAAGCTCCCCCTTACCTCTCGGACCTAATCTCCCTACGCACTCCTGCACGCGCTCTCCGCTCTTCCGCTGTCCCCTCCCTCCCTCTGCCTCATTTCTCCTGCTCACCTAACCGCCTTCAACCCTTCTCACTCACTGCCCCCCATGCCTGGAACTCCCTCCCTACCCACATCCGCCTTGCCCCCTCCCTCCGCTCCTTCAAATCTCTCCTCAAGACGCACCTTTTTCTCACGGAAATCCCTCCTCAAGACATGGAAGAGCAAGGGAGGGGGTAGAGGAGGAGCGGAGAGTGCATGCAGGAGTGTTTAAGGAGACTAGGGCTGAGAGGTAAGGGGGAGCCAGGTTGTGAAGGGATTTGTAAGTAAACACCAGGAGTTTGTGAAGGATGCATTGGGGAAGGGGGAGCCAGTGAAGCGAGGAGAGGAGAGGCTGCATGTGGTCAAAGCAACGGGCTGAGCGGATGACCCTAGCAGCGGAGTTTTGGATGGAGATAGGTGAGATAGAATGGAGATAGGTGAGAGCGCGAGAGGCCAGTAAGGAGGAGGTTGCAGTAGTCAAGGTGAGAGATGACCATGGCGTGAACAAGGGTTTTGACTGAGGAGACCAAGAGAAAGGGGTGAATCTGAGCAATGTTGGGGAGGGCGAAGTGACAGGATTTGGCAACAGAGTTGATGTAGGGTTTAAATGAAAGGTGAGTGTTGAAGACGAAACGCCAGTTACGGGCTTGGGGAATGGGGCAGATGGTGACCCCATCAATAAGGATAAACAGGGAAGAGGGAGAGGAAGGGTGGGGAGGAAAGATAAGGAGTTTAGTCTTAGCCATGTTGAGCTTCAGCTGACATCTGGATAGCCAGGCAGAGACATCAGAGAGACAGTTGATGAGGCGAGCTTGGACAGAAGGGGAGAGAGAGGGGGTGGAGAGATAGAGTTGAGTGTCGTCAGCATAAAGGTGATATTGGAAGCCGTGGGAGGCAATGAGTTTGCCAAGGGACAAGGTGTAGAGAAGAGGAGAGGGCCCAGGACAGAGCCTTGGGGAACCCCAACCGAGGGGGGGAGGGAGGAGGAGTTAGAATTGGGAAGAGACACGTTAAAGAAGCAGTCAGAGAGGTAGGAGGAGAACCAGTCAAGGACAGAGCCGTAGGAGCCTAGGGAGTGAAGAGAGTCCGGTAGGAGTGAGTGGTTGACAGTGTCAAAGGCAGTGGAGAGGTCAAGGAGGACAAGAATGGAGTAAAAGTGCTTAGATTTAGCGACAAGTAGATCATTGGTGATCTTGGCAAGGACAGTTTCAGTGGAGTGAAGGGAGCGGAAGCCAGATTGGAGAGGGTCCAGGGAGGAGTTGGCAGAGAGGAGGTCCAGGCAGCGGGAGTAGACAACACATTTCAGAAGCTTAGAGGCGAAGGGTAGGAGGGAGACCAGCCAGTAACTAGAGGGTCAGAGGGGTCAAGGGTGGACTTTTTGAGTATGGGAGAGACAGTGGTATACTTGAAGGTGGAGGAGAAGGAGTCAGTGAAGAGGGAGAGATTAATGACATGTAGAAGAGGGGGCAACAGGGGAGCAATGGAGGTGAGGAAGCGGGAGGGGATTGAGTCGAGAGGACAGGTGGAGGGGTTGGAAGAAGAGAGCAGGGAGGAGATTTCCTCGAGGGAGGCGGGAGGGAAGCAGGAGAGGAGAGTGCGGAGAGTGCCACTGGGAAATTTGCACAGAAAATGCAGTTTACCTTGTGGCAGCTACTCCTGTTAAAATCACGGGTTGGTATTTTCATCCATTCATCTCCATAGTTTTGAGAAGACTCTCAATGCCCCTTTGATGGGATTTCAGGTACTTAGAATTGTGGGGCTCCTGTTTATTACCATAGAGTCCACTGTACACAACTGGCTGACCATTGAGGGTGAGAAAAAGAAACTTGCCCAAGGCTACCTAGTAACTCAGGACTCCCAGTTGCAATACAATATGCTATCTTCTGGACATCAATGGCTCCTCCCAAGGCTACTTGAGTGAGCAGTAAAATACTCCCAGCCATTTGCATGCTTGGCCATTTTTACATGGACGCCCCTTCTCTCACCCCCCCCCCTCCGCTTGGTGTTCAGGCGGGTGTGCAGGGGGGTGCATCTGTGTATACAGCCGGCAGTGGGTGGGGGAATGAGTGTCCACTCAGTGTTCTCCCATGTGAACACTGAGCAGGATGGGTGGGGGTGCGTGCGCCCTCCCGCGCAAACCCACCTCCACACACGGAGTCCTCCAGAAAACCGGAGGAGGCTCCATCGGTGGAGGTGGGTGTGTGTCTATGTAAACAGACACACACCCACCTCCACCCACCACGGCTAAACACCCATCCCCCCACCCGCCTCCGTCTGTGTAAAAAGGGCCTTTGTGTGAACATGGCCTGATTACAGGCTCCAGTACTGACCGTGGGAAAGAAGAGCGCTCTCTAAAGATGTCCTGACAACTGTTCTTCAGTGGAAGGAGAGATGTACAAAAGGAGCAGGTTTTTTTTGAAGAGCCAAGAAAGGTGAATACTTTTTACATCTATGTGAAAAGATAGAAAAGGAAAAGGTTGGCAAAATAACAGAGACGGCTATGAAGTTTAAGTAGTTATCTATTAAATAGCAAACAAACAAGAACGCTTGTGGCCTAAAACCTGCTGCACTCTTGCCTTTTCTTACAGCTTTCTTTCTATTATTTATTTATTTATAGCATATGCAATGTGTGTGGTGCTGAACAATTGTGATAAGAAACAGGTCCCTGGCTGGTGAAGCTTACAATCTAGAATGGAGACAGGGAGGGGCTCACAGAGAGAACCAGAGAGATGTTCATGAAACTGAAGGTGCATGCATTGGTTTAGTTACAGGGGAAGAGGGGAATCCTCAGTGTCAGAAGGATAGAGTTGGAAGGGATCTTGACAGTAATCTAATCCAATCCCCTCATGGATGCAGGGTAACTACAAATAACGAACAATGGAAAAAATATTTGGAAACAATGCTTTTATTAGTGCAGCCTAAAAATTGCATTAGACTTCTTTACATCCACATGACCTTACTGATTCATGTTCAGTCTGTGTTCAGCCATAATCCCTACATCCTTTTTACATATGTTGCTGCCAACCTAGGTTTCCCCGTCTTATACTTGTACAGTTGTTTTTTCTTTCCAAAATGCAGCGCTTTGCATTTTATCTCAGTTCAATTTCATTTTGTTAATTTTAGACAAGATGTTCAACTTTTCAAAATTATTTTGAATTCTAATTTTATCTTCTGGGCAACTCACAGTTCCTGGGTCTCTCACACCCCTGGGGTCTCCCTCGTGGCTCATTTGTGGCACCAGCCTCCTGCTGTCTCCGCCAGCGTCTTGGGTCCAGCTCCTCCCCCGGATGCTCTGGCTCTCTCTCCGAACCCCGCACGCTGCCCCGCTTCCGGGTCAGGTAGTGTCTGCAGCATAGCCCCAGCTGCTGCTGGCCAGTCTTCCTGCAGCATCTGCTCCAGTCAGTTACAGGCGGCGGATTTTAAACTCCCACCGTCTGTGGAGACACCGCCTGAGCAGCCTCTTAAAGAGACAGCTCCTGCTGTCTCCCTGGAACAGGGGTGCCCAGCGCTTCCCTGTTACACTCTTCCCCCTTCACCAAGTTGACCCTGTAGGGGTCAACTCTCTTTAACATCCTCATCTGGAAGGTCTCCTCCACCCGGCTCACAGACGTTTCCATCTTTTGCTCTTGTCTGGCGAGCCTCCTCTGACCCAGACAGAACCTCACATTTAGTCCCATACCAATTATACTCCCAGGGAGCTAAGTTCCACCTGGACTCCAATCTCCCGGCATCACTTCTTTTCAGGTTCTCCTCACTCTGGCCTTTAGGTTAGCCGGCTCAATCGCTCCCCTGCTAACAAGACCAGCTCCATCACCTCCCTGTCATCTCTGTCGTGGCAACCGGCTCCATCGCCACCCTGTTGCCATGCCCTCAGAAGCCCCAGATGCCTTTCTCTCTTAGGGCTTTCCACCGCAGGACTCTCACTGCCCTCTCCGGATACCCTTTCAAGCAAATCCCTCTGCTTGCTTGAAGGGTTTACCCTACCGGCCTCCCATCACCCCTTTATTAGCTGGCTTCATCCACTCAGGGAAGCACCCCTAAGCATCCTCCCACAAATCCAACTCTATTACCAGCACCCAGATCCAGATCATCACTACCCCTGATGGCACGTTTACTTGCTGCCCACTCAATATAAGGGGTAGTTCAACCTGCACCTCCAACTCTCTCACAGGAGCAACGTGATCAGTCTGTGTTACTTGCTCCCTCTGCCTGATCAGGTGAATAGGGGGCCGTACAGGTTGCAAACCCCGCACATTCCAGGGATGCGCTGGGGTGTCCCTTGCCACCATAATGGGGTCCATGATGGGACCCCCCACAATGCCCACATTCTCCACCACTGTAGCAGGCTCTGCCTGCTGGGCATCCATTTTGGGGTGATGGGAAGCAACACCAACGCACCCCAAAATTTCAAAGTTTGTTTATTTTCTTTCCCTGGCCCTCGTCAGGGTCTTACAACTGCCCCTCACCTCAGGTAGCACCATCTGGGGACACAGCCCCCCTGGGGTCTCCGCCCCTACCAACACGCGGGGACTTAGCACCTACCAATACTCGGGGACACTCCCCTGTCAGGGTCACAGCCCCTCTCAGGATCTCAGCCCCACCAACCCTTAGGGAAATACTCGGGACGCCCCTCTCTCAGGGTTTCAGCCCCTGCCAACACTCAGGGCAATACTCAGGGCACCCCTCTCTCAGGGTCTCAGCCCCTCCCAACACTCAGGGCAATACTCGGGGCACAGCCCTTATCGGGGTCTCAACCTCTATCACTACTTGGAGGACACAGCCCCTCTCGGGGTCGTAGCCCCTACACTTCTCAGGGACTCTGTCCCTCAGGAACACAGCCCCTTTTGTCCTGGCTCCTTACAGGAGTCTGTCACTCGGAAGCTCCCCCTCCGGGAAGCTCAGCAAGCGTCCCCGCTTCTTCTACCTTAGCCCTTCTGGGCAACTCACAGTTCCTGGGTCTCTCACACCCCCTGGGGTCTCCCTCATGGTTCCTTCCTGGCCCCAGCCTCCTGCTGTCTCTGCCAGTGTCTTGGGTCCAGCTCTTCCTCCGGGACGCTCCGGCTCCCTCTCCATGCCCTGCACGCTGCCCCACTTCTGGGTCAAGTAGAGTCTGCAGCATTGCCCCAGCTGCTGCTGGCCAGTTTCCTCACAGCATCCGCTCCAGTCAATTACAGGCTGTGGATTTTAAACCCCTGCTTTCTCCCTGGAACAGGGACTCCCAGCTCTTCCCTGTTATATATCTTCCAAAGTGTTGGCTACTAACAATTTTGAGTCATCTGCAAACTTAATAAGTATTCCTTTCGCTCCTTCATCAAAGTAAAGATGTTGAATAGCACCAGACGAGCACCCCCTCCCCCACCATGGCTGGGGCAGGCCAAGGTGCTGGCCACACTAACGGGCTCAGCTCTGCTGTGCCTCCATCCCCCAGCCTGACCAAGTTCCCACCCTAGCCGTGACATGGCAGCAAGGGGTGGATGACAGCACCCGCTGCTCAAAGCTCCACCATGGAGGTCATCGTGCAGTGGGGCAGAAGGGGCCCCAGCACATGGGCAGGCACTCCTTGGCCAGCCTTACCCCTTAGGCCCTGTTCACACAGACACTCTAACAACACTGATAAAATGGGTGTTATATTTTATTATAGCTGTTGCAGGGCTGCAGGCGTGCTCTGTGAGTGCCCTGCAGCAGGTATAATAAAATGTATCACCCATTTTATCTGTGTTGTTAGAGTGTCTGTGTGAACAGGACCTTAGACTTTTCCTGAGGATGCATCACTTAGCAGCCAGCTACTCACCTGGCCCCAGGGTGGGGAAAACATCTAGCGGGCACTGGCCACACAATGTACTGACCCTTATGTCCTGCTCTGAACCTCGTACCCCAGCTCTGTTTCTCCACTCCAGACCTGCTCCCTGAGTCCACCCAGGCACTGTGGTAGCCTTCCCAGAGTGTCTCTTGTGCAAGGGCGTAGCTACCATAGGGACAGGCGGGACATTTGTCCCGGGGCCCACCATGGCTGGGGGCCAACAGGCCCGCCGAGCCGCCCATCCCTATTGTAGCTAAGCCTCCGGGCTGTCCCTGATTTAAATAAATAAATTAAAAAAAAAAATTTCGGGCCTGGCCCGGTCCGCCCCCCCCAGCTTGCTGACAAAAGGCCCCCACTGTCCCGCTGGGCCCCCCCTCTCCCGCCTCACCACGCTGGCCACTGGTTGGGCTGCCAAAGTACAAGCCCCGCCTCCCTGATGCAACGTGCCCTGCCGCACGGCGCTGGAATTCATTGCGCATGTGTCGGCATCCGGTCTCAAGCAGCACACGAGACCGGCACGCTGAAGTGCGGGGAACGAAGGGAGTGAGTGAGGCACTCAGCGATGGGTCATGGAGGGCACTGGCCATGGCAGCAGGGCTCTGCTGGGAGTGGTCTGGGAGAGACAGAGTGTGGGGTAAGATTAAAGGGGTTTTTGTGTTTTTTTACCGTTTGGGGATGCGTGCGTCGGGGTGGCGCACTGGCTGGTGAGGGGGGGAGAACTGAAAGGGATTTGGACGGAGTGTTGTGTAGGAGGGGTAAGATAAGGGGGTTTCGTAACTTCTGTTCGTTTGGGGGCGCCAGCGCTGGGGTGGCACTGGCTAGTGGGGGTGGGGGTGGAGAGAGAATTGAAGGGG
>QEPC01000373.1:2966718-2979726 GCA_003113815.1 Sphenodon punctatus
CCCCCCCCCATATAATCAATTCATGCTGCCCCAGGGGCACAAATTAAATGGTTATGGGTGGGGGGCAACGTTAATTGATTATATGGGGACGGGGGTGCAAATGAACTGGTTATGGGGGCACAACTTCCCTTCCTCAGGACTTTATTAAAGGGTTCCCCAGGAATGGTGGTGCTGGAGGGAGTGGGCCCAATCCCCAAATGGGGTGGAGCCCAAAGGCAGTTATTTGGGTAATAACTGGGGCTCTAGTCTGGAGCTGAGGGGGGGGCGGGGTGCTGTGGGACTACAGAGCTGTGCATTGTCTGTGCTGCAGGGTCCTGTTTGCTGAAAACTGCATCCCTTGGTCTTTAACCCTGTAAAAGGGAGATGGGTGTTCAGCAGCGGTGGACCTGTCTAGAGCTAGTGATTGTGCAATGCCAGGTATATATATGAGTGACAGGGGACAGTTTTCTTTAATAAGGATGCTGGGAGGAGGAAGAAGAAGGGATGGGGAGGTGGGGTAGGGGGCCCCCAAACCCATTTCTTGTCCCTGGGCCCACTCCAACCTAGCTACGCCCCTGCTCTTGTGGCTGCACACAAACTGAGAGTGGAGAAGGCCAATAAGAAAGGAGGTTTCAGTAGTCAAGGCCAGAGATGACAAAAGCATGGATTAGACTCTAGTCAGTTTGAACAGTAAGGAAGGGCCGAATGTCTGCCACAACTCTCTCTCTCTTTACCCTCCTCCCACCTGCCACCTTGCTCTGTCCACTCCCACTCATTCCATGCCCCCTCATATAGACTTGCTCTGCGTCTGCTCAGTTTATATATTTCTACTGGCTATGCTACATGCTTGAGGAAGGGCTCTGTGTGGCCCGAAAACTTACTTATTTACTCCAACAATAGTCAGTCCAATAAAATATATTATTTGAACCACTTTGTTTCTCTGTCACTTGGGACAAACATGGCGACCACGCTCTATCTCTGGATTCCTTTGTATTAAGAGAGTTGTCTTGCCAAAATAATTGAAATCTTAACTCTTTACCAAACCAGCAAAACTATGCTGTTTTATGCAGCTAATCTGGCAATGCAGTAGTGTATTTTACTGTAAAATGGATAGTACTTTATGTTGGCTTAATGTAAACAAGCAACAATAAAACTCCTCAGCTGCTGAACTACATCTCCTATAATATTGCAAAACTAGAGGTAGGGTTCCCACAATCTTCCTGAATATGAACATCCCCAGCTTTTGGGGCCTACCCTAACCACAAAGAGAGAACTGTGTGTGATTTGCAGTGTTTCACTGATGAATGTAGTGCAGTACTTGTGTGTATAAAGCATGCATGTGCATAAGTGTTAATGAACTCTTATGGGATTGTGCTGTACTGAGTACGTAGCATTCCTCAGGGCAGCGAAGTCTTCCCAAACAGATACATATAAGAACACCACCTGTAAATCTTAGAGCTTAATTAAATGGAACAAAAGTTTTGTTTAGTGTAAGGACATGGGAAAACAAAGACAGCTTTATCCTGGGGAGAGCCTTCTAATCTTGTAATGAAATGGAGGCCAAATTAAATGATGATGATATTATGTCACCCGGGGGAAAATAAGGTAAGAATTGTAAAGATAAATGTTTTACCAGGAACTGTTAAAACTCCAGTTTGTCCTTAAGCGTGTCAGAGGATATATTAAGATGTCTTTATGAGTATAAAAGTCTTATTCTTACTATCACAAGAATTGTTTTGACAAGGATGTGATATAAAAGCATTTGACAGGGTTCATATTTTTTCTTCAAGTAGCATTGATTCCCCCTCCCTCTCCCCATACACTTACATTTTTTTACCCTGAAAAGTTAGTCAGCCACTACCAGGCTTTGCTGCATTACAGATGGTTTAAGAATTGGGATCACCACTCGCTCAGGAACGGCACAGTCCACTGAAGCTGGAGATCAGGCTCAAACTCGCTTTCAAGATCATCATGTTTAGAAGGGAATTCACTAAGGCAGGATTTTTTTCACATTTTTTATCCATGTTTTCTTTCATTCTTAGTTATTGCAAAGTCTTTGCTGACTAGCACAATGTAACTTTCTTCTCTGTTGTTCTTATTTGTATTGTGTTAATTCCTTTAGGCCACAACCCCACTATGCAAACATATAACACTGTCAGAACCAGCCTTGAACAAGTGGCCTCTAGGTTACAAAACGGTGCCCAAATCCACAGCGCCATAGCATATCTGTAGCTGAACTCAGTCCTGGACCTATTGACCCTCCTTGTCCCGGTCCTTGCCACTCCTCCCAGCTTCTTGATTGGCTGCAGTATACAAGTCAGGCCTGCATACACAGGAAGCTGGATGGATCATCTGACCTTTCCTCACCTCCATGCCTAGTTCCCTGACTTTTTCCTTCGTCCTGCTGTGATCCTTATGTCCTGCTCTGAACCTTGTACTCCAGCTCTGTCTCCTCACTCCAGACCTGTTCCCTGAGTCCACCATGCCCCAGACAATGGATACTTACAAACACAAAATTGTGTTCTCACAAGCACGACTGCATCAGGGTTGTTAACCTGGAGTAATTCTTGTGGGATATCTGTTTCCCTCTGTTTTTACTTAATATTCAGTGAGAACCAGTTTTCCCTGGTTGCTGGACAGGAGGCAGAGAATTCTAACAGGGATGGGGAAAAAAAGAAAACAGGACGGCTGGTGTCTGAATTGCTCAGATGATAATCTATATAATAGAATCCTCCATTGCTAGATTAACTCCAAATCCTTGCTGACTACCCTCCATTAACATGCATGTTTCTGCTTTTGTGAACATAAGTGAGGATAGGATTTGTTCTCATGAGAGAGTTTAGCTACTCCAGAGGAGTTACTGGGAACAACTACCTTCCTTTGCTTTTGTTCCCACAAGCAGGGAGAACTATGGGTTAAATTACAGAGCTGTTGAGAGTAGCTCTATTAGCGAAGACATCAGCATCGCACCATTAAAATCACAAAAATTCGAATCATTTTGAAATCAGAATGGTATGTCCTGTCAGTGTGAACTTTGGTAGGAAGAATTGCTTGGGCGAAGTGTGGAACATGTCCAAGTTTTTTGTTTTTTAAAAAAAGATCTGTTCAAAAGTAAGTTATAGCAGTTTGAATTTTGGAGGCAAAAACTGAAATTTCCTCTTTTGTGACTTGATTGTGCATGCTAGTGCAAGGAGTGTTATTAAGGAACGTACAGCTGTTCTGGAGAGCAAGCTGTTCTGGTTTTCTGTGTTAAATTTGGAATTGTAATTTTGAAATTTGGATGTGGGGAAGTATCCCTGCACGAAACGAGCAAAAGTGAGAAGAGCGACTTCTCCACTGTTGCTCTTGCTAACGTTCCGTTGTGTGAGGAGCTTAGCTGGGTTTAACATTGAAGTTTAGTGCGGAGGAGAGTATAAGTTTGGGACGTATTAGGTCCATTCAGTGATTATCCGGAAATGGATTGGATCGTTGAAGGTTGGGAACAGCAGGGAGGTGGCAGTTCCTTCTTCTCGCTCTGAAGCTGACCAGGCAGCTCCGGCTGCAAGCCAGAACGCCTCACTCTGAAACTGACTAGGGAGCCTCAGGCTTCAGGACAAGATAGTGTATACAAAGATAGTGCAGATGGCTCTGTAAGTGGGAAGACAGGAATAAAAGTAGTGTGGATGGCTCTGTAAGTGTGAACAAAGGTATAAAAGTAGTGCAGATGGTATGAGCAAGTCTGGGAAAGTACTGATAGCAAGTCACAAATGTACCAAAATGTCACGAAAGTAGCAAAGTGTTATGAAAGTGCCAACTAGTTACAGAGTTAAAGCAGAAGTCTTACCTTACAATATCCATGCTTTTTAGAGCATGATTGAATTAGCAAGAGCCTTAACGCCTCCCCTTAAACCAAAGCTTTTTTGGTCTAAGTATAGCTACCTCTTCATTTCCCATGATCTCTGTGCTAAGGAGCTGGAATAACAAGCAAACAGTGAGGAAGAGATTCTTCCCTCCCTCACACAAAGGAGGAAAGTTCTGAAAGTTGATGGAACAGCAGAGAGCTAAATGGTTCAGGTTAACGCCTTCCCTACAATACAAATGAGCAGACCCTCTTGAATAGGAGCCTTCCTCCTCCTTGTTTGGAGACAAAACTATACCTTCCCTCCTCACTTTAACCCTCTTTCCACAGAAGGCTTGATCATGTGAGAAGAAGTAGGAGGGCCTCTTTGCCTTGCCCTGGGAGCCCCTGTTTCTCCAAATCCAGGGAATCTTTTAGATAACCTAAGGAAATCAGAGCTTTGTTCAAAGCCTGGAGTTGATGGGTTAAAACCTGGAAACTGCAACAAACCAGGAGAGGTGGTCACCATAGTTTATCAAAAATGCATGGGTAGATGCTTTACATGTAATGAATTATTAGCATTTTGTTGTTATAAATTAGAAAGACTCATGTCCAGCATATGTCATAGGAGAGAGAAAAGTAAACCACACATCTGAGTTCCTGTTAGAAAATCTGGAGAAGATTGTGTGATTCTAGACAGGCAAGAGTACCTTTTAAAAGGTAGTACTTGTTAAATCAATCAGGGAAAAATCAATTAATGGAGAGCATTTCTATTTAGCATTTCTATAATTTATATTTCTCCCCATATTATTATGTAGCATATTAATGAGAACATTCAAAACCAGACCACAATAAAGTTCATTCCCAGATTTACTGTCTACTCGCATCATGGAAATGTTACTGCAGACAATTCATTAAATCATAGTTTCAGACTAATGCTGTGTGTTTGAAATAATATGTATTTATTAATATGTGGGAAGCTTTAATTCTTCAGAGATTACCAATTAGGAAGGTTGCCCGAGGCAGCATAGCAAGAAAGATTAGCAGAAGTAAGGGGGAAATGGAAAAGTATTTTAGAAGTGCTAAATTATGGGGCATCTCGCTGTCAGGGGAATTTTCTTTGTTTATGTTGCCCTTCGGGCATCACTGCTAAGAGTCACTTGTTGGGAAAGAGAAAAGGAGGAAGAGTCTCAGAATAAGAAATGTGTCTTTGGCTGAAGTCCTGAAGCTACTTGCCCTGGAATAGCTCCATTGACTTCAATAGGACTACTCTGAAATGTTGTTTTAAGATTGAAATCATTAAAAGCAGCTGAAACTACTGTAGTGCTGTAGCAAATTATTCTGTTCACAGAGGCTCTTAGAAGAATAGGTAAGAGAATACTGGATCATAACAAAGACCTAGGGTGTTAACAAATGAATTCTTCCCACTTTCACCTCCATTAGCTCTGGATTCATCTGCGTTTGTTGTGAGGCTGCCAGATGTTCACCCCAGGGCTGCTCCACATGGCATCAAATCTGGTCCAACATGCTGCCTTGGGGATGCCTCCCATATGTTGGAGGAGCCACGGGACACCTGCGTGGCTGCCCCATACCCTCCCCACCTGTTGGGGCACATGTGTGTAGCACTATGGCGTCACGGGCAGCAGCCTAGAGCGTTGGGTGAGTGACAGCAACTCTAATGGAGAGGTCAGGGGGAGGAATATGGGAGGAATATGGCAGGGAAATCACCTGCCTGTCTGTTTTGGTCCCTGCACTGAGCCTGCGGGTGGTGGCTGCGGGGGGTGGGGGGGGTGGAGTGTCCCATGGAGCAGCCATGGGCTCAGGGGATACCCCTCTTGTTTGTTAACACCCATGCATGTTAATGGGGATGCACTATAACTGGTTGGGACAACACTGACCTCCACTTAATTGAAACTTGGTCCCTGTAAATGCAGGTGTAATACCTGAGATTTCCAATTTATGAGAGAAACTGCTTAGTTTCAACTGTTTTTGTGACAGGTGAGAAATCGGCTCTTGAAATTTTATAGAAGAAGAGGTGGTGGTAGCTGTGATAATACTCCAATAATGGTGTTGCTGAAAAAACTGGCTGTACTGGTGGGAGGATAGATAATATTGAAATGTTTACATACTGAATAACTGACTGACCAAATTCACTGGTGTAGGTAATATTACACCAGGTCATACTAAAACCCTCCCCAACAAACCCACCCAATACTATCACCCCTTCCAGACCCCCCCCCCCCCACCATCCCAGTCCCCTATCCGAACCCACCAAATGCCTTTTCAAATAAAAAGGTCTTACACCACCTCTGGAAAATGCCCAGGCTCGGGCTCAAACAAACTTCCAGGGGAAGGGAATTCCAAAGCATTGGAGCAGCAACTGAGAACACTTCCCTGCGAGCCCTTGTCTTATGAACAAGGTTAACAGACTGGACCCACAGGGAGGCACTTCCAGCAGATCACAGGGGCTGCAATGGGGCATGGAAGGAAAGGTGGTTTTTCAGATATGTGGGATTATGGAACTACACTTCCATTTATTGAAAGTAATTAACTAAAATGAAGATTGGCCAGCAGCACCTCTGTGTAACATAGGAAAGAGCCTTGAAACAGTTTCAAACCATAATATTTGATACCTCTCTAATTACAAATGTATAAGATATTCTTATCTTTAGGGTACAATTGAACCATTATTTAACTTCTAAATGTTTTGCAGTTTCTGATTTGAAAACTAAGGAGAACAACAAGCAGCTGCCTTCAAATTTGGATTGATCACACCAAGAAAGTATTTGCCTACAGAAAGGATTAGAAAGGCAGGCTTTCACTTATATAAAGACTATCCCCCACCTAGTTGTAACAGTATGTTCAATAAAAAAGTCATGTTGTTACCTCACAGAGCAATAGAGAGAGATACAATAATTTTTGCTCTTCTGATTCAGGTAGTGTCTGTACACATCTGAAAGCCAAACATGCAATGCTATTATGATTAGTTTCAGTTTATGGTGCAGTCAGTGAAACTGATTATTTGCTCCTGTCGTGACACAGATGCCCCGAAGTTCCTCTTCATTAATGGGTCTGTGCAATTCCTCTGCAGCCTTTGCTATTTTGAAATTATCCCTGGTTGGACAGTGTACTTACAACGCTCGTCATTCTTTGTAATGTGACTAAACTGTGTTTTGCTTCTTATAGACCAGATTTCAAACCACGCTCCAAAAATTCGGGCTAGGTGGAAATGTGCGCGCTCACTGCATTCACACCAGCCCGGAAGTGCGGGGTTCTTTAAATCACACGATGCTGCCACCGCAGCTGTGCGATTTAAACACACGTCTGAATGAGCTCTTAGCTTTATTAACTCCAGTTTAATTACACTGGTTTATACCTACTGAGGATCTGACCCTAATCTGTATTTTCAGTCAGAGTTCTAGAGTGCTTTTTGTTGCAGTTAACATGCTGTCTGATAAGAGACAGTGCGGGGAGTGTGTTCTGATTACACTACACAGAACATAAGGTATAATTACCTTTAGTAACAGATGATAGCTATAAGTAAGATTATCTGAGCAATTAATATTACAAATGTTTAACATTAGTCTGAATAGACATTATACTGCATCTGCATGCAGTAGATGTACAGGAGGCAGGCAATGATAGTAAGGTACAAGAGAGAGACTGAACCCCCACAAATAACACCCATACCTATTGGGGAGCTGTGAGTCCTCAATACCTCAGCATCATACCAATTCTGGGGGACCCAGCTTAAACTTACACAAGAAAAATGCCACACAGTGGAACATATCCTTTAATTGGCTGATTGCACTACTGATTTCTTATTCAGTAACTTTTAATATAACTGAAAGCATTGTAAATATAATTTTTTTTAAAAATGTAAAAATAACTTAGCATTAAAAAATCAGTGAATTGTGTTCTATGAAGCTTTACTAAGGTTGTGCCGAATTCTGGTGTTTTATTTAAATGGTCAATTAATTGGTTAAAAACGACACAGTTTCTGAACTAAACTTTTTAATTGGTTGACAACCCTAGTTGCTAGAATACTGTATCTCTTTTTCTGATGATAAACTACGTCTCATGGATTTCAGTGTGCTGTGAAGGACAGCTCCATATATTATTGTTTTATGATTTATAACCCACCCCCTCCTGCTCAATGGCAGCTCAGGTCAGTGAACAATACACAATAAAAACATGAATATCAAAGTATCAAATAAATATAGAATGAAATACAAAAATAAAATCTTGTAATCAGATATCAAATAGGGCCCAAATAAATTACCTGCCCCCCAACACCCCTTCCACTACCCATCCCCCTCACCAAATGCCTGGCAAAACAGCCAGGATTTTTGTTTATGGAAGGAGGGAAGGTCCGGAGAGAGGTGGACCTTCACCGGGAGAGAATTCCACAGCCTTGGCATGGCCACTGAGAACACCCTCTCAAACATCACCACCCAGGAAACCTAGGGGACCTCCAAGAGGGTACTCCTGATCAACCGCAGGGGCCGATCCAGGACACGAGGGATGAGGCAGTCTTGAAGGTAGGTGGGGCCCAAGCCATATAGGGCTTTATAGGTAATGATGACCAACACCATGAATCGGGCCCAGAAGACTATAGGCGGCCAGTGCAGAGAGTGGAGCACCACTGTTATGTGCTCACAGTGGCCCGTCTCCATTAGGAGGCGGGACACCATGTTTTTCACCAGCTGCAGTCTCCAGGTTGTCACCAAAGGTAGCCCCACGTAGAGTGCATTACAGTAGTCCAATCTTGAAGTGATAAATGCATGGATGATGGTGACAAGAGAAGAGCCTGAGATATAAAGCTGAAGATGACGAGTCAGATGTAATTTACAAAATGCACCCCTTGAGGAGCTCACCCAGACTTCGAACCTGAGGGACCAGGGAGGGGCTCATCCCATCAATGATGGGGGCCCTCCACCCCCTCATCCCTTCCCACCAGGATCACCTTCATCTTATCAGGATTCAGCTTCAGACAGTTCACCCTCATCCAATCTGCCACGACATCCAGACACCGGGTAAACACCAAGACTGCAGGGCCTGGGTCAGATGAAAAAGCAAGGTAAGGCTGGGTGTCATCAGCATATTGATGGCATCCAACTTCGAACCCTCTCACAATCTCATCCAAACATTGCATGTACACATTGAACAGGAGAGGGGACAAAATGGATCCCTGCGGAACCCTACATGTTAGATCCTGGGGAGATGAAGAAAATTCTCCCAGTACCACACGCTGAATTCTTCCAGCCAGGAAAGAACAGAACTATTCAAGAACAATTCCACCCACCCTGGCATGGTCCCACAGGCCACCAACATCTTGTGGTCAACCATGTCTGGGGCAAGCTTTTCCTCCAGGTCAAGAATTCTTTGACATCATTGTGTCTGAGGGAGGAATTAGAGTACGAGGGGGTAGGAAGTTATCCATGGCTTATTTGGATAGCCTCACAGTTGAGGAATTTAGGGTTTTCTTTTGTCTTTTTTCAAGACAAAACTGCCCAAATGCAGAAAATACTGCTCCAACAACGAGTATCTGACATCGCTCGACAAGGGGATTTGGCCAAACTCTCCATTTGGAGGGTTGCTCCATATTTCCACCTCTTTAAAATTACACATAAGCTGGAACCCTATTTGGACATCTTACCTAATTGGCCCTTATGTAGGGCGTTCACATGTTTGCGATTTCATCTACTCCCCTCTGCGATTACTGAGGGGAGATATTTGCACGTCCCCCGCGAACTCCATAATTGTCCTTGTAACAGCTTAGAGGTGGAAGATTTACCCCATTCTCTGTTTAACTGTCTGATCTTTGAGAGTATCAGGGCTGTCTGGATAGAGCCAATCTTAAATTCATTTTCGTTCAGCTCTGACCTTGATAGAATCATAGCTCTCTTAGCTCCATCTAGTGAGGAGACCCTACGTACTATGGCTAATTTTGCCCTACTTTCTATGAGGGAACGGATGCATTGGGTAGACTAAGTCTCTGCATTCACTGATTGGTGTACCTTTTCCCTCGACCTGGCAAATATTTTACTGCCGATGGTTTTGATCAAAATTTCTGATTATTTTGATCTTTGGTATGTGTGCCCCGATTCTTGAGGGTTTTTTTTATAAATCCTCTCAAGTATTGTATTTACTTCTACTCTTTAAGCTGGACACCTTGGTTCTAGTGAAAGCCTAATGTTCAAAAAGAAATCGAACTGAACTTCCAAGGATTAGTCGCATTAGGTAATTTGAAATAAAAATGTAGTGAGTTAGGACATTAGTAATATTTGTTTGTTCTAACTTTTTATTTAATTATTGAATTATACTGTTGTTTATCCTTTCCTTTTGGTAGTTGGTCATGGAATCTTATGATCAAGTATATTATAGTAGCTTGCCTGTGGTGGTTGAGAGAATAGTATTGATATCCTTACCTAAGAGACCTATGGAGTTGGAGGGCAACTGCTTTTGTATGAGATCTTAAGAAGTAGGGAAATTGGGAATAATGATCAACGACCAATGACATTTTGTTTTATTTTGTACTTAAAAGTTTTCATATAGATGTGTTTGTTATCTGATATATGTGTTGGGTCATGGCGAAAGCTAGCACCTGTAATAAATAAATAAATTATTGGTTAATGGTCAACCATGTCAAAAGTCGCTGATAGATCTAATAAAATCAAGAGAGTGGACTGACCTCGGTCCAACTCATGGCACAGATTGTCGACCAAGGCCACAAGTGTAGTCTCAGTGTTATAACCCGGAGGAAACCTGGACTGTGAGGGATCAAGAAAACAGATGCGGTCCAGATACGGTCCCTTAAAAAAGGAAGGTTAGAGACTGGCTGATAACTGACAAGGGAGTCAATGTCAAGAGATGGCTTCTTGAGCAAAGGTCGCATCACAACCTCCTTAAGGCACCCCGAGACTTTGCCCTCCCAAAGGGAGGTGTTAACAACCCCACTGTCTCTCAGCTGGCCTTGGCCAGCCAGGACAGGCATGGGTCAAGTTCACAAGTTGTGGCCCTCATGGCCCCAGCACCTCCTCTCATCAGCAGACGAAGCCTGCTGAAACTGATCCCACAAAACAGGACAAGACATGGCATCCATAACCTCAGGTACACCTATTGCATCAAGCGCAGCATAAAAATCATAGTGGATAAGAGAGATTTTATTATTATTATTATTATTATTATTATTAGCAAGCATTTATATAGCACCAGTAATGTACATGGCGCTTTACAAAGTAATGGAATAGACACGGTCCCTGCCCTAGGGCTTACAATCTGAGAGATCGGGCCGAGGGGGGGGGGGAGATAAAGGAAGGGGAACAGAGGGAGACAAGGGGTGTAACATTCATGAAAATGCGAGGTCCCAGGTGCACATGCTTGGCTTGGTTACATCAAGAATGATGACTGGCTGGTTCATGTGGTGAGGATATAAGTACACAGACCTCAGGTAGCATATTTTACTGGATAGACGGTATCAGCAGGAGTTAGGTGAGGGGAGCAAGGAGTCAAGGAGGGCAGAGCGGAAGAAGTGGGTCTTAAGGAGGGATTTGAAGGTACGAAGGAAGTGAGCAAAGCGAATGTGGGCAGGGAGGGAGTTCCAGGCATGGGGGGCAGGTAGGGAGAAGGTGCGAAGGTGGTTAGGGGAGTTGTGGGAGGGCGAGTGGGGACAGAGGAGGACCGGAGTTCACGGACTGGAGCACAGAGGGAAATTAGCACAGAGAGGTAGTGGGGAGCAAGGTTGTGAAGAGCTTTATAGGTGAAAACTAGGAGCTTGTGCAGGATTCATTCAGGAAGGGGGAGCCAGGGAAGAGAGGAGGGGCTGCATGTGGTCGAAACGATGGGCAAGGTGGATGACCCTGGCAGCAGAGTTTTGGATGGAGATAAGGGGAGAAAGGTGACAGCAGGGAGGCCAGTAGGTTACAGTAATTGAGGTGAGAGATGACCAGGGCATGAACAAGGGTTTGGGCAGAGGAGACAGATAGAAAAGAGTGAATCTTAGCAATGTGTGAAAACAGACATGACGCTAACCACCCTTTAACCACCCTTAGTGGTCATTTATACATGTTTCAGGGTTGCATAGGGCACCAATACAGCCCTGCAATATGCATAAATAACCGCCAAGGGTGGTTAAAGGGTGGTTAGCATCATGTCTGTTTTCACCCAATGTTATGGAGGGAGAAGTGACAGAATTTGGCAACAGTGTCGATGTAGGGTTTAAAAGAAAGGAATGAGTCAAAGATGAAGCCTAAGCTATGGACTTGGGGGACGGGAAGGATGGTGACCCCGTCAATAAGGATCAACAGGGAGGAGGGAGAGGAAGGATGAAGGGGGGAAGAGAAGTTCAGTTTTAGCCACGTTGAGGTTAAGACATCCAGGTAGAGCTATCAGAGAGAGACAGCTGGTGAGGCGAGCTTGAACGGATGGAGAGAGAGAGGGAGTAGAGATATAGAGTTGAGTGTCATCAGCATAGAGGTGACATTGGAAGCCATGGGAGGCAATGAGTTTGCCTAGGGACAGGGTGTAGATGGAGAAGAGGAGAGGGCCAAGGACAGAGCCTTGGGAAACACCAACTGAGAGGTGAAGGGAGGAGGAGGTGGAGTTGGCAAGAGACACGTTGAAGGAATGGTCAGAGAGGTAGGAGAACCAGTCGAGGACAGAGCCACATAAGCCAAGGGAGTGAAGTGAGTCCAACAAGAGTGAGTGGTCAACAGTATCGAAGGCAGCAAAGAGGTCAAGGAGGATAAGAATGGAGTAGAGGTGATTAGATTTAGCCACAAGAAGAAGAATTTCATCCACAAAATAGTTAATAAACAAGTCACAACTGGCATTGGAAGATTCCAGTTCCAGGCAGAGAGAGGCTGGACTGACCAGACCCTTCACCACCCAGTAAAGCTCTGCTAGATGAGACTTAGTGGATGATATGATGGTAGCAAAGAAACTCTCCTTTGCTGCCCGCATAGCCACAGCATAGGCTTTTAAAGTAGCTCTGTGTCGCAATCAGTTGGCTTCAGTACGAGTACGGCACCACCGTTGTTCTATCTCCCCTCCTGCTTCAGTTAACGCAGGTCTTCCATGAACCATGGAGCCCTGTGTCACCTGGGCTCAGGGAGAGGATGCCTGGAAACTAGGGGCGGGACACCGGACCCATTACCGGGTACCGGATTTACCGGTTACCGGTTTCACAAAAACCGGTTTCCCGGATTAAA
>QEPC01000373.1:2982250-2992875 GCA_003113815.1 Sphenodon punctatus
GTCCTTGATCATTTTTGTTGCCCTTCTCTGTACCTTTTCTAGTTCAGCTATGTCTTTTTTGAGATGGGGCGACCAGAACTGCACACAATATTCAAGGTGCGGTCGCACCATTGATTTGTATAGAGGCATTATGACCTCCTCAGTTTTATTCTCTATCCCCTTCCGAATAATTCCTAACATTCTGTTTTCTTTTTTGACTGCTGCTGCACACTGTGCTGTGGATTTAATTGTATTGTCCGCAACCACCCCCAGATTCTTTTCCTGTGTAGTAACTCCTAGCTAAGTACCCAGAATTGTGTACACATAGTTTGGATTATTATTCCCTACGTGCATCATTTTGCACTTGTCCACGTTAAATCTCATTTGCCATTTAGATGCCCAGGCACCCAGTGTCGTAAGATCCCGTTGCAGTTCCTCATAGTGTGCTCATGTTTTAACTACCTTGAATAACTTGGTATCATCTACAGATTTGATCACCTCACTCTTAACACCCTTTCCCAAATCATTAATGAATACATTAAATAGCGGGGGAGCTGAGGTGTGTGCGGGCTCATAGGAAGCCGCGGAGTGCAGAGAGAACTCTAATTGACTTGCTCTGCTCACCTGAAACTGACTGGCCTCTTGCTATTGCGGGACTGCCGGTGAGTGGGGACGGAGCCAGCACCGGGGAGAAAGAAAAGCCAAGTGGTGGCCCAGGGGCGCGAGCCACGTGCGTGAGCCTAAGGGTGAGAGCACAAGGACTGCTTCCCCTTGGGAGTCACCCTTGGAGCGCACGGAGCGTAGGAGCCCCCCCTCTTTCTAAGACCGGTTGGGAGCTCAATAGTTGCTTGACGAGTTTTCTCTCTTTTTTTTTTTTTTCTTTCTCCCCTCTGCAAGTGCTAATATGAATTGTAAGCGGAGGCGGCCTGCCTCTCTCTCCAGTCCTGTATCACCACCGGTGGCTATTTAGACGACAGGGGAACAGCATATCTCTGGCTAATAGGTATGCATGTCTGTATCCGGAGGAGGAGGTTACACATGCGATATATGACCCTGTCAATGGTGATATCCCGCTCCCTGCTGCTCCTGTTCGTGGTCAGCCTGATAAGCATCTAAACTCACCGAAGAAAGATTTTCTGCAAGCTCAAACGAACTTGATAGCACGTACAGTTTCATTATTGTTCTTCAGTATTTCAGATATCAGTGACTCTTTGGCTAAAGCTTGGGAACAACTTGGGGAAGTTTTGGGAAAACTGGAATTAAGACCATCTGATCTGCAGGGTGACACTGATAGATTGCAGTGCCATGAACCCTGGGGAGTGAGCAAGAGCTTGGCCAGCAGCGAGGTTAATCAGAGAACTTTTGTTAGACCATCCCAGGAGGCCTTTAGCCGGGGCCGTAGAATAATTCCTAAGACGGTTATCTTTAAGGTTCACCATGATAGCAGATTTCCCCCTCCAATTTGGTCAGGGATATCAGAGATTGCCATGCATTTGACCAGCTTGTTACGTATTAAGATTCCACCTAGTGCTATTACTAAAATAACTCCCCTTTCTTCTTTAAGGTGGAGTTCGCTCGTGCTTGTTTATTTTGCATCAGCACAGTTAGTTGAGGATATTTTCAGCGCTAGGAATTATCTTTTGAGGAAGGGGATCTCTATAGACCGGGGTCTACAGGTGGGCCCCTTACCTGTGTTTCAGTTTGGTGGGGGAGCCTCCCTTGCTTCTGTTAACCAAATCCCCTTGGGGAAGATGAGACAGAGATCTCAAGTCCCGATCCTACCTCAGACTACGGGCATTATTCCTGAGAAAATAAAAGTCCCAATTTCCTGTGAAGAATTTGGTAGCGAATATATTAATGCAAGGAAAAGAAAAGATCCTTTAGCCCCAGAGGTGGTAGCAGCTAGGATTCATACGGAGCATCCTCGGTTAGAACTCCCCATAGAGGCTGGAACGATTTGCCCAATGGAGGGGGTGGATGATCCCCAACCCAATTGAGAGTAGGAGAGAGGAGTAGATGAGAGGGCAGATGGCCGGGCGCTTGCGCCAAACCCATATGAGCCGCTAATTAAGGAATTGGGGACCTATTTAGTAGATGATAAGGGGGTAAATGGTCCAACTTCACTGTTTTCCATTTTTGGGAAATTGAATAATCTGGAGCAAGATCTATTTATACAAAAACTGGACAGCTTTAGAGATGGTATCTCTGTTAAAATAATAGATTATAAAGCCCCTACTCTTGTGGAAGAATTTGATCAGCATAAACCGATATGCGATTATGAATCCTGTACGGCTGCATGGTTCTTAGACCCTGGAGAGAGAGGGGACTCTCCTATCAAACCATTGAGTCAGTTGGAAGGGGGCCTGATTTCCTTATCAGATATTGGGCCGTCTCCAGTAGATTCTACAATCTTCCTTAGTGCTCACGAGAGTAACGTTGTTTGTCTAAATCAAGACCAAGTACAGTCTATAGCCATACAGAAGTTTGAATGACAGGAAATAAAGGGCCCTAATTGTCAGGAATTGGTAAGATCCCAGATGGAAGTAAGATGCTGTGTTACAGTTAGCCCTCCCAATGGGGGGAGCAAAGGGTGGAGCCAGTATTAAGAATATTATCCTGGAATATTTCCGGTCTTCGATCCAACTTGATAGATTGGGACTGGATGGCCTACATTAGTCAATTTGATTGTGTTTGCTTTCAGGAAACCTGGCTGGGCCCTGATGATTTCGTGGACCCTGCTGTATTGGGTAGGGGGAAATTTATGATATACACTCATGAAGGTTACAAAATGGCTAAGAAGAGCCGTCTGTCAGGGGGATTGATGATGCTTGTTTCTCAACAGGAAGTTTCTTTATTTAGTTTGGTGTCCTCTAATAGAAGAGAATATCAGATTGGACTCTTTAAGCTTTCGGATTCAGTTCAATATCTGATCTTTAATGTGTATATCCCGCCCTCATCCTCTAAATATTACTGTGCCGACATTTGGTCTACTCTTGACCAGAACATTCAGGAATTAGAGGAGCTCTTCCCACATGCTAGACTAGTCTTGCTGGGGGATTGGAATGCCAGGATAGGCAATGATCCTGAGCTAGAAGGTGGGAGGGAGGAGACGGAGAAGGTTTTTTTTGATTCCCTATTAATTCCCAGGAGGCACTCTTGTGACAAAGGTATAAATGATTTAGGCAGGCGTTTTCAGGCATTGTTGGATAGTCTTGGGTTGGTGGTACTCAATGGTAGGTTAGTGGGAGATCTAACAGGAGAATTTTCATTTGATGGGCCGCAGGGCCGGAGTACCATCGATTTTGTTTGTATTGAAGCTAGTGCATGGGGGTTTGCGTTACAACTTAATCTGGTGATTAGGCCAGAAAGCCATCACAAGGCATTGGAGTTACTACTGGCTCGCCAGCAAGACTCCTCCCAAGTTGCATTGGCAGATGTTGATAAGGATAAGATGGGGGTATTAAGATTTTGGAACGCAACCACCCTGTTTAGCCGGATGCAAGATCTCTGCTATCGTGGGGAATTACAGGATTTGGACAGAGCATTCATGCAGGAATTAGATGGCCCTGCAAGCTTTATACAATTTGGTAAAATTATAGATTACCTTAAAGTTAATCTCCTGACTGCCTCTCCTAGTCAGCATGGCAAATCCAGCAAGGTATGGTACGATAAAGAATGCAAGGACTTTAAGGCTCAGTTGTCATCTGCAAAGAGGATGTGGGTTAAATGTAGAACTCAGGCTGCTCTTTCCTTTTTCATTGTTCGGAGGCAGGAATATAAGCGTCGTCTTTATACAAAACAATGTGTATTTTATAAAAAGAAATGGGCCTCGTTGGTGATTATGGCAAGAACTGGAAACAGTAAAAACTTCTGGAAAATTTTGTATACTATTTTGAACCCGGGCCAAAAACAGAGGCCAAATGCAGTACGGGAATCCTTTTTTGGGGACTTGTATGTTAGATGTTCTTTGCCTACCTCGGATATTCATTTTACCTCAGAGGCACAAGTTTCTCCCCTCTTATTTCAAGTTTCGGATATACAGGAATCTGACCTGGTTAAGAGGATAATGGCCTTGAAACTCAATAAGGCTCCTGGTCCCGATTGCATAACAGCTGAGGTATTGCAGGCTGTGCCACTCTGGTGGGCTGGAATCCTGGCTAAATTATTTAAGGACATATTACGTGAATGTCAAATCCCTAGGGACTGGGGGGAAAGCTGGATAGTACCCATATATAAAAAAGGTGATCGTTTGGACCCAGGGAGTTATAGGCCCATTAGTTTGCTGCCTATTTTGGGAAAACTTTTTGCAACCTTGGTTCTTCAACAAGTACAAGAGTGAGCAGATTCTAGGGAAGTTATTCCGGCAGAACAATTTGGGTTTAGGATAAAGAGGTCCACAATAGACTGCTGCTTTATTGTGTCACATTTAATTAACTAATATGTTAAAATAAGAAAAGGGAGACTTTACCTCGCATTCATGGATTTTACTAAAGCGTTTGATATGGTCCCACGGGAAAGACTCTGGACCAAATTAAGGGCTATGGGTTTACCAGAACATCTGCTTGCTTTGTTAATGCAAATCCATGAATCTAATGCGGCCAAGGTGAAAGAGAGACCTGGCTACTCCCATAGTAATCCAATCCCCATTGAAAGAGGGGTGCGTCAGGGCTGCATCCTGGGCCCCCTCTTGTTTAACTTGTATGTTGCGGATTTGCTGGAGTATATAAAGCCAAGGAATCTCCATCCTCCTAATATCTTGTCATACCCTCTACATGCTTTGTAGTATGCAGATGACCTTGTGATTTTTTCGCAAACAGAAAAAGGCCTGAAAGCTGCTATAGAGGCCCTGATGGATTATTGTTCAATAAATGGGTTAAAAATAAACTGCGCAAAATCTAAGATTTTGTGCATGGGGAGGAAATGTCGTGTACTGTGATGGACTATAAGGAACAGCTGTTTTTCAGTAGTCCCTTCGTTCTCCTATTTGGGAGTCTGTTTTTCCTCAAAGGGCTCTTGGACCCAGCATATCTCAAGTAGGGCTTCTGTCTCGCAGCTTGCTTCAAAGACAGTTCTCAAAGCATTCCGGAAATCAAGTGGAATTACTATCTCCACTATCATCAGGGTCTTCTGCACTAAAATCCAACCCATGCTTATTTTTGGGTTGGAAATAATTCCAACTCTAAATATAGTCATTTTGGAAAGGGTCCAGAACCGATTCTTGCGTAGAACTTTGGGAATCTGTGACAGTGTCCCTGGGGCAGTGGCAAGAACTGAATTAAATGTGCTCTCGATCGAACATCATGCAGCACGGGCCCTATTGGGCTTTTGGATTAGGCTTATAGGCCTTCCTCAGGACTCTCTTCCGCTCAGATGTCTGAAGGAAGAATTAATGTACGAGGGTCCCAGGGCTTATCCCTGGCTGAAATATCTGTTTATGCTGATTAGGGAATTGGGATTCTCTTTCTCTTATTTTCAGGGGAAAACATTTGCCTCTATCAAAAATGAGGTGGCTATTAGACTACGCGATATAGCTCTTCAAAAGGACTTTGCAGTCCTTCGGACATGGAAGGTGGCCCCAGAATTGGGAGCGATTAAATTATATCCCAGGTTGGAACCTTATTTGGATTTACTCATCAATAAAACATTAAGGCATATGTATTCACTACTGCGCTTTCAGCTGCTGCGGGTAGCAGCTGTGGAAGGCAGATATCATAATATCAGGCATAATCACCGGCTGTGCTCTTGTGCCCTTAAAGAAATAGAAACTGTGGAACATCTCCTTTTAAGATGTAGATATTATGTACAATTGAGGGATACTTGGTTGGTCCCATTGTTAAGTGGTAAGGGTGCTGCAGTTAATGATACCTTCAGGTACCTACTCACCCTAACACAAGCAGACGATTTAGTGGCGGTTTCTACTTTCCTTCTCCTGGTCCTTAAGGAGAGATCTAAGTAGATGCTGCCTCAGGGAGCTGAGTACCTATTTCCTGAATCTGCAGCTTTAGTTAAAGACTACTATGTAGCCAAAATGACTTCCTTGGAATTCAAGGTTAAGATAATCTATGTTTGATAATATGATTAGAATGAATACAAGGTATATCTTGTGTAAAAGCTTATGTTAAGTACGGATTATGAAGTGAGTTGGTTTTATTTGTGTTACTTGTATATGTATGTGTTTTATACACTTTTTTTTAGATTTTATGTTGATACTGTTGGATATGTAAATGTGGACGGATGCATTGCAGTTGGGCAGTGCATTCTTGAAAGTGCTAATCAATCATTGGTTTGCCATGTATTTGATTGTCTGTTTGTTTGTCTGTTTGGTCTATGGCAGAAGCTATGTCCATAATAAACTGTTCTATTCTATTCATTAAATAGCACCGGTCCCAATACAGATCCCTGAGGCACACCACTTTTTACATCTCTCCATTGTGAAAACTGACCATTTAGTCCTACCCTTTAAGCCATGTTTGTCAACATGCCCTGTAATTCTGTCCTTAATGATGGTTTCCATCATTTTGCCCGGCACAGACATCAAGCTTACTGGGCACTCCAGACTGGTTCCAGTAAAGTGGGCTTTCAAACATGAAAACCCACTTTACACCCGGTCAGGGGCTGCTGGATACCAGCTGTGCTTGTGGCTAGTGTGGGCTGTGACTTGGTGGGCTGTGACTTGGAAGATTTCCTGGAATCACAGCCCATGGTAGCTGCCACCATGGCCCGGATGTATCCCGTTCTAACAACTGGTGACTGGGAACAGACGTGATGGTGGCCTGCGGGTCAAAGCAGAGCAAAGCAGGCCACTGTCACATATGAAAACACCCATTGACCATTATGATCACCTAGTTTGACCTCTTGCATACCACAAAATCCCTGTGAATTGAAAATCTATGGGGAAAAGAAGCTTGGAAGAGTTGGTGGTGGTTAAAAGAGGAGGAAAGAGCATCAAGTTGTTCTAATGAATAGGAAAAATGGTAAATCCAAGAGACCAATGCGGCTGCACCAAGAGCTGTTTTGAATACCTGACAACCGGAAAGGGAAAACTACAGGAAGTGGAAAGAAGGAAAGGTAAGTATGAAGTAAGAGTATTGCAGGAAGAAGATAACAAGGGCAAAAGCACAGAGTGAGCTGTGGCTAGTGAGGGATGTGGGGGAAAATGGGTTCTACAAGTATGTTAGTAGCAAGAGAGAGACAATAGGGTGTATAGGTGAATTATGCAGTTGAGATGGCAAGCTAGAAACTGAGGAAACTAAGAAGGTTAAAGTGATCAGCACCTGTGCTTCTTCATTCTTTATGAAAAGGGCCAGTGGTGAGCTGATTATAGCATTAAACATTGAGTAAGAGCAAGAACAGAGGCAGGCCAGAATATGGAAGGTCAAATTAAAGCGTTTCTGGATAATCTAGAATCTAGATTCTAGATGTATCTAAGACTGCATTCACACCTTCAGCGGTTGGTTGACCCCCACATATTTTGGCTCCAGGACAGAATCTGGAAACCAAAATATGTGCGGAGTTTCTCCGGTGTGAAAGCCCCCCCTCCACAATGCGGCTTTGCTGGCCAACACCAAGAAAAATACAGAGCTGGATTTCCCTGCACTGTACTTTTCTGGGTGTTTGCCTGCAAAGTGGCGTTGGGGTGGGTGGGGGGGCTTTCACACTGGCAAAACCCAGCACATATTTTGGCTTCTAGATTCTTTCCCAAAGCCAAAATTTGTGGGGACCAGCTAGCTGCCTAAGGTGTGAATGTAGTAGGGTTGGGACACTGGGGAGAATACCGAATTTATCAGTATCGGATCTCCCCAATATCGGCTTACCAGTTATTTAACATTGGCCGGTTTACCGGTTTTTTTACATTGCAGCCATTTATTTCAACGGCCGCAATGTAAAAAAAAGGGTAAAGTGGCCAATGTTAAAAAAACAGTATGCCGATACCGGTGATTATCTTTGGGAAAGAACATCTTTATTTGCGATTGCATCTTTCCATTCTCTGTTTCCATAATATGTTTGTTTCCCTTGTCCATAAGCCTTTGTCTTAAAATTATAGGCCCCTCCTTAAATCAGTCTATAACACCCCCTCCCTCCCTCCCTCAAGCAGTGTTTTTGATTTTTGAAGTTAGGTTGCATGATCATTATTTTCGCAAGAACTTCCCCACCCCCACTTGCCACATTCTTCCTTCACCTTTGTTAGTTGTGCTTTCTGTGTTAAGCTTCCATTTATAAATATTTATGGATTAATGAAAGACTAATAGAGGTTTTAATAAATGGTCCAAAACAATCTTGTAGCTTACTGGACTCTATCAAAACTGATTGACTATATATAATACCTTCTGCTGATCCATTTATAATTGTTGATAACATATACATATACTACTCCTGCATGCAGCATGCATATTTGAGGATAAAATCGCTCAAATTCACCACAGTTTTGATGCAACTTTTCTAGCAGAAAATGGGTCAGAGGCAGTAGAAGCCTGGTCTTGTCCCGCTTTGTGGAATGAGTTTCAGGCTGTGTCATCCTCGGATGCGGAGGATGCTCTTGGGACTGTTCGAGCCACCTGTTGTGAATTAGATCCGTGCCCGTCCTGGCTAGTTAAGGCTTGCCCGGAGATTCTGGGGCCACTGCTGGTGGGGATAGTCAATGCCTCCCTTAGGGAGGCAGGGTGCCGGACAGCCTCAAGGAGGTGGTGGTGCAGCCCCTGCTCAAGAAGCCATCTTTGGACATTGATGCCCTGGCCAGCTATCGGCCAGTCTCTAACCTTCCCTTTTTAGGGAAGGTTATTGAATGGGTGGTGGCTTGGCAGCTTCAGGAGCGTTTGAACCGAGGCAGTTTTCTTGATCCCTCGCAGTCGGGTTTTCGTCTGGGTTATGGTACAGAGTCTGCACTTGTGGCCTTGGTTGATGACTTCTCCCGTGAGTTGGACCACAGCCGTTCAACCCTGTTCATCCTGTTAGATCTCTCGCCTGCATTTGATACTGTTGATCATGAGTTGTTGGTGACTCGACTGAGGGACCAGGCAGGGATTAGCGGGATGGTTCTTGAATGGTTCCACTCTTTCCTGACTGGGAGAACCCAGCTGGGGGAGTTTTCATCTTCCCCCCACAGGGCCTCACGTGTGGTGTTCCACAGGGTTCCATCTTATCCCCACTCCTGTTCAATGTGTACATGCAGCCTTTGGGGGAGGTTGTCAGGGAGTATGGGGTGATATGTCATCAATATGCTGATGACACCCACCTATATATCTCATTTTCATCTGACTCAGGCTCAGCAGTCTCGGTGTTTACCCGGTGTTTGTCAGCCATGGGGAACTGGATGAGGGCGAGCCACCTGAAATTAAATCCTGACAAGACGGAGGTAATGATTGTGGGGAGGGCCAAAGAAGTGACAGCCCCCATCATTGATGGGGTCCGTCCTCCCTTGGTTTCTCAGGCCCGGAGTCTGGGGGATGCTCCTGGACCTGCAGCTCCACCTGGATGCTCAGGTGATGGCTGTGGCGAAGGGGGCATTTCACCAATTACATCTGGTGCATCGACTTAGGCTGTATGTCTCGAACTCAGATCTGGACACAGTCATCCATGCTTTTATTACTGCAAGACTGGATTACTGCAGCGCACTCTACGTGGGGCTACCCTTGGTGCTGGTTCGGAAACTGCAGCTAGTGCAGAATGCGACGACCCGTGTCTTGACTGGGACAGGCCAATGCAAGCACATTACACTAGTGCTCCGTGCTCTGCACTGACTGCTGATAGTTTTCTGGGCCCAATTCAAGGTGTTGGTGCTGACCTTTAAAGCCCTAAATAGCCTGGGCCCCACCACCTGCAGAACCGTCTCACTCTCTGGGTCCTGGATCGGCCCCTGCAGTCGGCTGGGGTCACCCTCCTCAGGGTCCCCCAAGTTTTTACGGGTGTCCACAATGAGGAGGGTGTTCTCTGTGACTGCGTAGCGGCTGTGGAACTCCCTCCCGTTGGAGGTCCGCTTGATTACCGACCACCCCTCTTTCTGTAGGTAGTGTAAGACCTGGCTGTTCCGCCAGGCCTTTCCTGAGGGAGATGGGGTGGGTGGTAGGGATGGGCAAATGCAGTTCAGCAGTTCGGAGTTCAGCCCGAACTCGGCCTGTTTGGACGACCGAACTCGAACCCGAACGCGAACATACCGAACAAACCGAACACCGAACGGCGAAATGGCCGAACAGTTCAGTCAGTTCGGATCGCGTTTGGATGAGTTCGGGTGGCAAAAAAAGGTTCACTGGAAGGTCAAACATTACAGGGAGGTGTCAGTCATTGAGGAGCAGACTTCCAGGCACCAGGGGTGGAGAGGCTTGCAAGAAACGAAACTAATTATCTGCTTCCACCCTTCCCAACACCTTCTGAGCTAGTCACTGTTCCTGAACAGCAGGCGTGGAGTAGGATTTTTAGATTGCTTTAAGTTTCATTTCACTTTTGTAATGAACTGAAACCTTGTGTTATGCACTGTACAGACTCATTGAGTATGTAATGTATGTATTTCACTACAGACTCCTCTTCTGTTTGTGATTCCCCCCATCCCATATATATGGGATGTATATATATCCATATATATCCATATATATATCCATATATATGGATATATGGATGTATATATATCCATATATATATATACATATACATAT
>QEPC01000373.1:2993065-3010204 GCA_003113815.1 Sphenodon punctatus
TAGCATTTAGAATAGTTAATAGCAGTTAGATTTAGTGTAGACAGATATATATAATATTAGATAAAATAAATAAATAAAAAAAACCCATATAAAAACCAAAAAACCAAATAAAAAACAAAAGAAAACCATATAAAACCCAATAAAAAACCAAAAAACCATTTAAAAAACAAAAAAAAACACCCCATAACAACACTTCCCGAATGGCCGAACAGCCGAACGGCCTAACCGAACGGCCTGTTCAGACGACCGAACCGAACCGCCGAACCCGAACTCGGCAAACAAACCAAACTGAGCGAACCGAACGCAGCCGAACCGAACGGCCGAATCCAAACCGTAATCTGTTCGCCCATCCCTAGTGGGTGGGTTGGGTTAGGGTAGGGGGGATGGGTTTTATATTGTTTTAATTGTAGTTTATAATTTTTGTTTTAATATGTTTTAAAATGCTGTGAGCCGCCATATAAATTTTAGAATAAATAAATAAAAGAAATAACCCATATGAACTATCTATAAATGGAAAATTAATGTTATCCATTTCCCATGTCGTCCCTGAAAACTTTGGACTGGATCCTTAGATAGTGTAGATAGGTATTGCTCTGCTGAGGTGAATGGATCAGTACTGAGCCATACCAGCTGCGGGTCTAACTCTTTAATGTTTTGCCAATATTGCTTTATTCAGGTCTGGTTTTGTAATATGGCAATCTCAGTGCTTACCATGGGGCCATGTCCTTGGAGGCACAGAACTGGCTACACTGACAGTACAGCACTGGCTGCTGGTTTCCACAGTGCACAAATCTCTCTCTAGGATCATTGCATTGCCCCATACATCTATGGCACCTTCATGACCATAGCACCACCTTCTGCATGGGCCATGATGGAGGGAAGCATGTGTACTACCTGGAGCTGCATCGGGTACTAAAATTAGTACCCATGGGTAATGCCTACATTTTCAAGCATTACCCAGAGAAACCGACAAGCCGTAGCTGGGAGTGCTGCAGAGTCCAGCTCTGCAGCGCTCCATCCAGGGCATGTCGGTTTCAAAGGTGGGCTGGGGCTTCCCTCACACAGCTCTTTGATAGGGACTGTGGCTTTGAAATTGACAAGTGTCAGCTGGGTGTGCAACGGTTCCAGCTGGGGCCTGTCACTTTCAAAACCAGCTCCCTCCCTCCCCCCCCCCCACGCCTTTCAGGCAAGAAGTGCTGTGGGGGGTGGGAAGCTGCCTTTGAAACTTGCAAGCCCTGGCTATCACTTTCAAAGGCTTTGCTAGCAGCTGCTGTCTGGTGGACTGGGAACCTTTTATATTTCATTAAATCAATTGAAAGTACTTTTGTTTTCAATTAGATGTTGCCGTTTCTGAAACTTGATATGTAACTAGGTCAGGATGGCACTTATAGGCAGCATCACTTATATCCCTGGGTGAGTTGGAGATTCGTTAGGTCATAACTATGAAAAGTGATTTTAAAAGATGAAGGTTTGTACCCAGCATGAGCAATGTATCTTTTTAAATTAGGTAATCCAGGAGGTTAATATTTTCTAGATGACACAGTAAGCAGTTTCTCCTCAACAGTGCCAGTTTGCTCCTTTTCTGCCTCAGTTTCATTCTAAATAAGGCACAGGCTCATACTGATCACATCAGTCCCAGGCACTTTATTCTTCAGGGCTATTGCTTCTCAACCCTCTCCCTCTCCCATTTCCTTCCCTGCTATTCTCCCTCCCACCTCTCTCCTCTTCTTCTTCCCCCCAGCATCCCTTGATGAGGTCACTTCATTTGTCTTCATCTAACCTCTCCACCTGCCCCTTTAATCCCATCCCCTCTCGCCTTCTAACAGCGATTACCCCCACCGCTGTGCCTTTTTTACTGCACATCATCAATCTGTCCCTCTCTAATGGGACATTTCCACTGGCTTTCAAACACACCACTTTCTCCCCTATCCTTAAGAAGGCCACTCTTAACCCCTCCGACCCTTCCAGCTATCGTCCCATTTCCCTCCTACCCTTTGCTTCCAAGCTCTTGGAGCGGGCTGTCTACACTCACTGTCTTGATTTCCTCTCTTCTAATTCCTCCCCTGACCCACTTCAATTGGACTTGCGCCCTCTCCACCCGACTGAGACTGCCCTCACCAAAATCACAGCTGACCTTCTCTTAGCTAAGTCTAAGGGACTTAAGCACTCCATTCTTAATCTATTCTCTCTCATCATCTCCTGCTTATTACTGCAACCTGCTTCTCACAGGTCTCCCACTGAGCAACTTACCTCCACTACAGTCTGTTCAAAATTCAGCTGCAAGACTCACCTTCCTTGCACACCATTACAACCATATAACCCCTCTCCTGAAGTCAGTGGCTCCCCATCTGCTTCTGCATACAGTTCAGTCTTTTCCTACTCACCTACAAGTGTCTTCACTCTACAGCTCCTCAATACCTCTCATCTCTTATCTCTCCTTACACCCCTACTCATGACCTCCGTTCATCAGGCAAGTAAGTAAGTAAGTAAGTTTTTATTATATATAGCCAAAGACTGTTACATCAAGACAGCAAAATAACCGTAACAAATACATCTGTACAATCAAAACGTTTTATAAATTCCCACTAACTGTCAAATTTTTATTCCAAAGTCACACAATAACAGCTCAGCCAAGCGCTTGGGTTGCGTTTGTTACTTTACTATGGATCTTACCCGTCTTCGGGCTACCACTAGCCCAAAATGGGCTGCCTGTCGAGTAATTGGAGAATCTACTGGCTTAAGCAATAACCTTAAATTAACCAAAAAATGATTGGCTGAAAGCTGAAAGGAAAGCGAGTCTTGTAATTTTCCTCTTAAATCATTCAAAGCTGGACAATGAAAAAAGATATGAACTAACGAGTCAGGCACATGAAGGTCACAGAGATCACAAAACCGCTGTTCGCTGGGTACGCCCGCATAACGACCCTCCATAATACTAGGGGAATAGGCTCCACAGCGGAGGCGGGAAAAAACCTGCCTAAGTTGAACATCCGTCCATACAAATAAATAACTGTTCTTTGAGAATTGGGGGTTCGGAGGAAAATAGTCTGGGGCCACCTGCTGCAGTCCGATTTGGGTATCCTCTAGCTGAATCTCCTGATTGATCAGCCTCTTAGAGATAAGAGATTCAGCTACCTCGTGACCAGCCCCCAGCAAAAAATCACACGAAAACCTTAGTTTTTGAATTTCAATCGTCATTTTAGAATCCCAAGAACTCAAAAAGTTAAAAGACACTGCAAGCGAGAGCAAAGATCTGTCCCTGAATGAAAACAGACAGACCCAGAGCCAATGCTTGATCATCACACGCAATGCGATATGTCTTAATGTATATGAGCCATTTCTATTCTCAGTAATACTTGGGGCGTACCCCTTGGAAGACCCAGAACCGTTCGCAGAAATCCGTTCTGGAACACTTCAAGTTTATGTAGAAATGTGAATCCCCAGACCAAGATTGCATACGTAATCTGGGGGATCACCTTGGCCCTAAATAATTTGATGGCGGGCTCCACCAACTTACCACCTGGGCCCAGAAAGAATCCCACTATCGCCATGGTGGTACGTTTTGCCTGCGCCCTTACCGCTTCATAATGGGCCTTCCAGGAGCCGGAGGCAGAAAAGATCACCCCAAGATATTTGTAAAAAGGAACCTGCTCAATAACAGTTCCCCCCATGGTCCAACAATGTGCTTTGTGATGTCTGGTATTCCCCATGACCATCACCTTGGTCTTTTCATAGTTTACGGAAAGGGCCTCATTACAACAGTATGCTTCAAACAGTATGCTTCCATTACCCTCCTCAGTCCCACTAGTGAGAACGAGACCAAAACGTTGTCATCCGCATATAGCAGGGCTGGGATGGTCCTACCCCCGATGGTCAGGGGGTGGCAATCTTTGGAATTAATGAAAGAAATTACATCGTTTAAATAAAGATTAAACAGTGCCGGGGCCAGTATGCAACCCTGCCTTACGCCTGCTTCAACCTGAACTTTAGGCGTTAGGCCCATGTTGTTATTACGTCTGACCTGGAGGGAATTACCCGTGTGTAACTTGATCATTAAAAACAAAAGACGCGGGTCAGTAGATGACTCGCTTAGTTTGAACCACAATCTTACCCTTGATACGGAATCGAATGCCGCCCGGAGATCTACAAAACACAAGAACAGATCCTGTTTCTGCACCAGATAGCTATTTACCAGGGCTGACAACACCTGGATATGGTCCAGCGTGGATTTTCCCTTCTGGAACCCCGTTTGTTCTGATTCTAAAATAAGGGAGGAATCTACCCAGTGTTGAAGTTTTAGTAGCAAAAAGCGAGCGTATAGCTTCCCCACCATACTTAAGAGACTGATGGGACAATAGTTCCCCAGAGAAGCTGGGTCCCTTTTTAAAAAATGGGATGGACAATGCTGTTAAGCCATGAGGAAGGGACTACTCCCGTCTCATTGATATAGGTGAATAATGGGCCACTCCGGGATGCTTTTTAAACACTCGGAGGAGATGTAATAGTCTCGGGGGCCTTACCTGCCTTGAGCGTTGTAATTAGCTCTTTAAATTTGTTCCGGGGTTACCGGAGGCCACAGGGGGAAGCGATCCTTTGGGAATGTTGGCACACTATACGTGTCGGGAGAGATGTTAGAAAAGAGTCCAGTGTAGTATTGTACCCACTTCTCAGAAGAGATCAAAGAGGGTTAATGGGGGGGATCCCACTTTCCCGCTCGACGAATGTGTTCCCAAAACGTTCGGGAGTCCCCATGGGCAACAACGCTCTGGAGAGCTTTCCAGCTTTTGTGTTGGAATACCAATTTCTTAAAAGCCAAAAGCTTCTGGTAGTTAGATCTATTAGACTGAAGCTGGACCCGTAAAACCCTAGTGGGGTTAAGACTTACTTTCCTTACTGCTTTCCTCAGTGCAGCTCTAGCAAGCTGACACTCTTTGTCAAACCAAACATGATTCGGCTTAGTTGCTGTTGGATCTTTTACTACTGACATAATAGAAACCAGTATCCCAACTAATTCCCCATAATGATCTAGAATGTCATCGCCCATCGCCTGAATACCTAGGTAGCAAGACTCCACCTGGGGGGAGTCAATAACCTTTATCAGAACCTTCTCGGTTTTTTCTGACCAAATTACACAGGCCAGGTAAGGTGCATCTTGGCAAGAGTCCAGTGTCACCGAGGAGCCCCTCGGGCAGTGAAACTCATAAATGAATGAAAAAAGTAATACTAAGGGGAAATGATCAGATTCCACCCTTGGGCAGACTTGCAATAGGCTAATGTTTTGCACAAAAGCTTTCGATGCAAAAAAATAGTCAATAACACTAGATCCAAGATGGAAATGATGCGTGTAATTCCCCTTCAGATCTCCCCTCAAACATCCGTTTAATAGGGCCAAATCAAAACTGTCGCAAAGATCGAATAAATGTCTAGCCTCTGGACTGATAACCCCATCACAAGAACTCCTTTGGGCCAAATTTATTGGTACAGCTGAGTCATCTAGTAGATTACTAACAGATGTTGCCACTGCATTCTCGGTTCTAATATTGAAGTCTCCTCCTATTATAATAGATGCGAGCGGAAAAGACTTTTTAGCATCAAGAAACAATGTGGACAGTGTCATCCAAAGATCCTTGGGAAAATAAACTGACGATGGCGGAGGTAGGTATAAAATACCAACAAGTATTTGCTGTCCACCAGGGAATGTGCAATGAAAAATTGCCAGATTCAATCTATAATGGGCAACTTGTGATACTTTAATTAAACTTTTCTCTGAAACTAAGAGTGCCAACCCACCACTTGGATGACCACCAACGGCCGAAGGAGTGGCATGAACACAATACACTTTGAAACCATTACAAGAAAAATCATACAAACTCCATGTTTCTTGGAATAACAACATATCAAAATCTTTAATAAAATCATAAAAATCCCTATCTAACTGGCAAAACTTCCATCCGGCAATGTTCCAGGAGGCGATCTTGAACCCTAAGGGTTCAATAGATGACTGTCACGTACCAGTATCAGAGCTGACTTGCTGTACTGACTGCCCTCCCTCTAACAAACCCAATCGAGATGTCATGGGTAAACTATCTTTAGACTCAGCGTTCCGTGGACAGGAGGCAGCCTGTGAGTGACCAGTCAAACTAATATTAGGAGTCATCCCCTTAGGGGCACCCCTTAATTTATCTGGTGTAGAGGATGATCTACCTTGGGCTCCTCCTTCCATGGCAGAGGGCCATAAACTCTCATCCCCACAGGTCGGTGAGTTAAGGGAGTCCCCCCTAATTGGGGATATCTCTGAGGGAGAAAAGGGAGTGGACAACCTAGAATATTGGAGCAACGAGGATGGAGGTGCTCCCTGACGCTTCTTCTTCGTATGGGGGGCCTTTTCCTGTCTCAGCTCCTTCAATTGACCATGCAAGGACTCTAAGCAGGTCATTAAATTCCCCCGAGATAGGGCAACACTATGGGACCCATCCGCACCGGGGGGTGGGTCCATTCCTCCTATTTCCTGGGGAGGATGGGATGGAGAACAATATGGATCCACCTCCATCCCCGATGCTACCGGAGCCTTTCCACAAGAAGATTGCTCCAGGTTGCCCTTACCATCCCCACTTACCTCACAAGCATCAGAAGGACAAACCTCCTGTTTTGAAAGACCTGGCAGAGCTTTTTGTGTAGAGACTACTTCCTCCTGGCAGACTAAACCAGCCTGTGTACCATAAGCTCTTGAAGGAAATACCGCAAATTTGTTCAAAAGAGGCAGATTTTCCAAAATTAATTCTATCAAATCTACTGAAGTAAATCTAACATTGACCAGATGTCTGAGCTTTGACTTTATCAAAACATCCACAGAGGAAATAGCATGCCGGTTAAATGGTTCATTTAATAATACCCGTAAATGTGCTGCCGTATCTAAAGGAGTGTCCCAGTGGGGAATTCGTCCACCTTCACCAGGGAGAACTACAAATATAAGATTACATTGAAGCAACTCAAACACCTCAGGCCCCTGTGGCTCTGGAGCTGGTTGTGGCGCAAGCGCCACTGGAAGGACTGTGCTAATCACTGTTTTAGACTGAGCTTTCCCAGCTAGCCCTCGGGTCTCAGACCGCTGTAATTTTTGTGGGACCTTAGGTAAAAGGGGGCCAGAAACTGGACTAGCCTTCTGGAGTATTAAGGTGTCCATTTTGCCATTTAGCTGATTCAATTCATGAAACGTAAAACGTAACGTTTCAGTCGTTAACAAGACATGATCTGTTAAAAAGTCCGTTAGCCGACCACTAGACATTATCACAGAGTCCAATTTTAATGTCCCATCGGAGTGACATAAATTGTTAACTGATAATGCCTGTGGGGCTTCAGGGACAATAGTAGTAAATACCAAGGGATCCCCCGAGACTTGGGTTCTCAGTCGGGGAAAATACCTTCCCAGCTGAGAAGTAGAGAGATGTCTTCCAGATCTTCCTATAGGTACCGGAGCCTTTTGTAAGTACCCGTCCATTTTTCTTTGTTTGGCCAGCGCTAGAGTTGTCACGGATAGATCAGCCATGTCAGCTCGAGATCTTTTATTACTCGCCGAAGCCATTTCTGTTAAACAAGGTAACGCCTTAACACCTGCAGCCTGCGCCTAAGGCCGTGCGCACAAGGGCGCGCATGCCCGCGGCGCGCACGCTGGAGCAGCTCCAGCTTTGTAGGTCTCTAGACACAGCTGGGCCAATCAGGTATGTGCAACAATCTCAGCTGTCAAGCAGTGCTTGGCGGGGCTCCATTCACAGGCAATAGATAAACTCTTGGGTTCACAAGTCCCCCCAAAGAACTCACGGTAGGCAGCAAACTGACAGGGGCCTGCCTCCACAGAAACTCTCCCCCTTTGGTGCTCGATAGTGAACCCGCCTCCGTTCATCAGGCATGCTGCTCTTATCTGTGCCAACTCCCAACTTCGTGCTTTCCGATTCCACTTTGCTGAATCATATGCTTGGAACAAACTTCCTGAGGTGGTGCATTAGGCCACCTCCCTGTCCTTATTCAAGTCTTGCCTAAAGGCCTACTTCATTGTGATCACTTTTAAATCACGCACCCAGGCCCTATTGTCCCAGCACTCCCGGAAGAAGACAAGTACACGTTGTGGGGTTTAAAGGCCGTACTCTTTATTGACTGATAGTTAAAGTTGGGGAGGGGGCATTCTCCCTCCTGGGTCCAGCCTGAACTATACTTTTAAAGAAATAACTAAAACACCTAACTTTGACAGCCTGATGTCCCTCGGTACTGCCAACTTGTTTCTGCAACTAGGTCACTCTCACTCCAGCTGCCTGGCTGGTCAGGGAGGTACAGGACCTCTCATGACCAAAGTAGGAGGGAGGTGGTGACTGCAACAGGGACCGCCCCTTTCCTCCAGTGTCTAGCTTGCCCTTCCCTCCTGGGCCTGGGTTGGAAGCTGGCCGCCCCTGCTCTAACTTCGCCCGTGGCCCCATCTCATAAGGAGATAACTTAACAAACAGCTAACTCTATTGAAACTGTTGATTAACACCCTGAACCCCTGCCACAGCAAACTGCCAGCACCTGCTTGACTGGTTTGAACCCCCCACCCCCGACCTCAAACTAAGCTAACTAGCTTTTCCTTTAATACTGACAGGTACATACGGATGCTCACTTCCAAGAGGTGCACCTCATCTGTCCTGTACAGCTCGGGCCATGAAAAATGAATCCCACTGTGAATGATGGTGTCCCTGCCATGTGCGAGGACCAACTTCTCCACTTCTTGGTTAATTTTCTTGTGTACCCGGTCTACTCTGCCGGGGCAGATCGCGTTGGTCCATTTTATCCTCTTGCGCATTTGCGTCCAGATTAATTTGCTGGCGGGCAGAAGGCTCTACCCATCTCTACCCAGTCCATTTTTATGTTTACTACTAACTCCAGACCTGTTTTCGCCTAGAGCGATGCTGGCGTCGGACTCGATCTGACTCCAACCGTCCTCTCCATAGGGCCCATTTGCGGTCCTATGGTGAGGCTTTGAGGATGGCAAGGAAGGAGTTCCTTGCTATCCTCATAGTGTCTGCGAAGTTACGCTCAGCAGAGCTGTTTCAGGTGGTGCGGGGGCTGGTTAGTCCGGCCTCCCTCCGCCTGGATGGGGATTTATCCCAAGCCCGCTGTGAGGAGTTTGTCAACTACTTCGCAGACAAGATTGCTCGAATTCAGACCGACTTTGATGTCGGATTAGGGGCAGTAGGGGAAGAGCGTGAGGTGACGGAAGTCCTGTCTGGTCCAGCTTTGTGGGGGGAGTTTCAGGAAGTGACGCCTGCTGATGCAACGGATGTCTTGGGGTCTGTGAGGGCCACTTGTTGCGAACTTGACCCATGCCCGTCCTGGTTGGTGAAAGCCTCCAGGGAGACGTTGGGAACGGTGCTGGAGGGTAGTGAATGCATCCTTGCAGCAGAGGAGGTTGTCGCCTTGCCTCAAGGAGGCGGTGGTGCACCCCCTGCTAAAGAAACCATCTCTGGACGTGGATGCGCTCACCAGTTACCGACCTGTCTCTAACCTTCCCTTTTTAGGGAAGGTTATTGAACGGGCGGTGGCGATCCAGCTCCAGGGGCATCTAGACAGCATCGGTTTCCTGGACCCTTTTCAATCTGGGTTCCGCCCTGGCTATGGCACTGAGACGGCGTTGGTGGCCTTGGTAGATGACCTCCGCCGGGAGATGGATGCAGGATGTTCAACATTTCTCATCCTACTAGATCTCTCGGCCACTTTTGATACTGTGAACCATGGGCTACTGGTGAGGCGTCTGCGTGACCTGGGGGGTCTGGGCGGGACTGTTCTTGAATGATTCCGTTCATTCCTCATGGGGAGAAGCCAGCGGGTGGTGTTGGGGGAGGAGACATTGTGACCCTGCACCTTATCATGCGGCATTCCACAGGGCTCTATTCTGTCTCCATTATTATTTAATGTATATATGCAGCCCTTGGGGGAGGTCGTGAGAGAGTTCGGGGTGCGGTGTCATGAATATGCTGATGATACTCAGCTGTACCTCTCCTTTTCAGCTGACCCAGGCCCGGCTGTCTCATTGCTATCCCAGTGTTTGGAGGCCGTGGCGGAATGGATGCGGCAGAGCAGATTGAAACTCAACCCCAATAAGACGGAGGTGATGTTGGTGGGGAGAGCGAGGGAGGTAGTGGCTCCCCTGATTGGGGGAGTTCTCCCTCCTATAGCTCAGCAGGTACAGAGTCTGGGGGTGTTATTGGACGTGAACCTCCGCCTGGAGCGGCAGGTGGAGGCAGTCGCTAAGGCTGCCTTCTGCCAGTTGTATCTGGTGCAGAAGCTGCGTCCGTTCATCTCTGGCCTGGACCTGGCCTCCCTCATCCATGCCTTCGTCACCTCGAGGCTAGACTACTGCAATGCGCTCTACGTAGGGCTGCCCTTGTTCCTGGTTCGGAGACTGAAGCTAGTGCAGAATGCGGTGGCTCGTCTCCTTACAGGGACGGGTCGTCGGGAGCACATTACACCTGTGCTCCGAACTCTGCACTGGTTGCCAATAGCATGCCGAGCTAGGTTCAAGGTTTTAGTGTTGATCTATAAGGCCCTTCACGGTCTGGGTCCCTCGTACCTCAGGGATTGCCTCGCCCTCCGGGCCCCAGAGTGGCTCCTGCGGTCGGCCGGGGGTGCCTTCCTGGAGGTCCCCCGCGTAAAGCAGGGGGCCACAATGGAGAGGGCATTCTCGGTGGTTGCGCCGCGCCTCTGGAACTCCCTTACAGAGGAAGCTTGCCTGGCCCCAAGCCTGTTGTCATTCCGGCGGTGTTGTAAAACCTGGTTGTTCGCCCAGGCCTTTGGGGTGGGGGGAGGGTGGGTTAGGGTTGGCGTTCTGTTTATCTCCCCTACCCTATTACTATTTTAATGTTTAAGTTGTATCCTGGTACCCTGTTTTAAGATGTTTAATTTGTTCGACTATTTTAAATTGATTTTTATTTGTTTTATAACTGTTTTTATTGTTGGAAGCCACCCCAAGCTGTTCTCAGGAGGGGCAGGGTATAAATGTTAAAAATAAATAAAAAATAAATAAATAGGTGAACTACTAGGATATCAGGGTGCCGCCCTCTCGAGGCCTCATGGATCAGCGGCATCAGCTGTTCCCACCTCATGCCGCCTCTGGCCCTCCAGACAACTTTGGCCTTTTCACTGAGACCAAACTGGGTGCTCCAGTGGGAGTGGCCAGCGGCATTGCCTGCCCAATAGACAATACTGTGACCAGCTATCCAGATCAACTTGTGCTGGCCCCTTGGTCTCAGTCCTGTAGACGAAAACAAATTGAAGTCAGTAAGGAAGCCATCAATGTGGTAGGTTGCGTACATGTGTTTCAGAAAGCCACTGATTTCTATCTCCCTATTTTCTGGAATTTGTCCTCTGGTAGTCTGTGCACCACAGCATAACTTGCTGCACCTATGCAAAAGGAGTGGGATGTGAAACAGTGAGCTGGCTGGTTAATCTTTGTGTAGGGCTTGGTGTAATACAGTAAAGAGTTGATGGCGGGTCATCAGTGAGCCTTCTCTGTGTATAAGGAAAGGGCCGGGGAGGATAGGGAGAATCGACCTGTACTGCCATACTGCAGCTACTGGGCATAACTCAGGGACCCCCGCCCTGTGAAGTGTAATAATTTGGCCCCTCTGCCTTTGGTTGGTCTTGGAGGCCTGGAGGAGGATGGAGAGAGACTGGGCTGTAATAGTGACATCCCTATTGCTGATCACTTGAGTGGCAGGGTCACCTTTGGATGCTGCTGCCAATTCGGATACCTGGAAGGCCCCCAAAAAGGCTAACTTGAAGGCCGCATTAAATAAACTGGCCTCAAAATCATTAAAACATACTTGGACCAAGGAGCCCGTCAAAGCTGTGAGGATCTCTGGGGTGATGGGTAACCTGCTATCCGCTCTGGGTCCATGCTGGTGTGATCAGGATTCGATCACTTTACTTGAAAAGAAACCCTGGTCTGGTAGGGGGGTGGCCTGACAGATTACTGGTGAAAGCCACTGCCGCTAATTTACCCACTATTGTGGATGGCACGAGGCCCTCAGTGCAAAGGGACATGGTGAACCACAGAACTTGTGGCTCAGGGATAGGGAAGCCTAGGTCCCATCCTTTGCACATTCTAAATTCCTGGAACTTTGAGAAGGCCTTGCGGTATGCCTCCCTGGTGCTGGGTGCTAAGGAACCTTGTACTGCCTCATATAGCTCAACTGTCCAATGTTCCACATGTGCGGTGGCATGGGCTCGGGCTCCTCACGGGCTTCTGGTGCCAATAGGCAGAAATGGTCCATCTGGTGGTGAGAGAGCGTGTCGACTATGCCGTTGTTAACTCCTGGGACTTGCTTAGACATAAACAGAATGTTATTGCTTAGACACTGCAGCACAAAGGCCCTAACTAACCCGATTACTCTGGAGGACGTAGAGGACAGTGTGTTGAGGACGTGGACAACTGCTGAGTTGTCACACCAGAAAAGTGCGGCTCTATTGGCGAAATTCCCAGGCCATAAATGGACCGCCAGCACGATGGGGGTAGAGCTCGAGAAAAGTGAAGTCGCGTGTTATCCCGCTTCAAGCCACTTGGGGGACCATAGGGCCGCACACTGTTTTTCCCTGAAATAGAGGCCAAAGCCCAGAGATCCGGCTTCATGAGACTGGACGTGGAGCTCAACCTCAAGCAGTAGTTTCTGTTTCCAGAGGCTTACCCCATTGAAGGAGGACAGGAATAATCTCCAAATGGAAAGATCCTCTCGTATGTCAGCCGTCACTTGAACATGGTAATGGGTGTGTGTGTGTGTCACATTACCGGGTACCTTGGTGTAGAGTCGGGACAGGAAGGCCCGGCCTGGCACCATCACACAACAGGCAAAATTCAATCTACCGAACAGGCCCTGTAGCTGCCGAACTGTGGCCTTATTTTGAGCGAGGCATTTGTTGATCGCCCCAAGGAGGGCCACCAGCTTATCTTGGTGAAGACGTGACTCTTCCTTAACTGTGTCCAGTTCTATCCCCAAAAAGGTGAGTACGGTGGCAGGTCCCACTGTCTTCTCGGGGGCAAGGGGAACACCCAGTTAGTCTGCAATGGAGTGGAAAGTCTGAAGGAGCAGTTCGCATTCACCCGTGCCGACGCGGCCCAGGAACAGAAAGTCATTGATCTAATGGATGACGTACCGTAGTTGCACTCTGTGGCGGACCAACCAGTCAAGTAATGAGCTAAACCATTTGAAAGCCGAACAGGCTTTATTAAAGTAGGCGTTTCCCTGAAATTGGAAGCCTCGTAGCTCGAAATCGTCTGGGTGGACCGAGAGCAGGCAAAACGTGGATTTGATGTCGCGTTTTGCTAGGAGCATCCCCGGGCCGCAGGCCCTAGCCATGTTAACTTCAGTGTCAAAGGACGCATAACGGACAGTAAATAGTTCATCTGGAATGACATCATTGATCGACTCCCCCTTCGGGTACGTGAGGTGGTGAATGATGCGGAATTTACTCGGGTACGGAATTTACTCGGGTACAAGAGGAATTTACTTGGGTACGAGAGGTGGTGAATGATGTAGAAAATCTTTTTCGGTACTATTCTCAGTGGCGAGACATGCAACAAGGCAGTGGGTGGGGACTTGAAGGGGCCAGCGACCCTGCCCTCCGCTATTTCTTTTTGGAGCTTGGCGTGCACCAAGTCCTCCTGTCCCTGGATTGATTTAAGGTTCTCCACCCACCTCTGTACTTTTATCTCACCTGCATGAATCCTAAAGCCCTCTCTGAAGCTCTCCACCACGTATTGTACCTCCCTTCGCATGAGGCATTCACACAAGGCCTTGTCCAGGGCCATATGCCGTACCGGGGTTGACCTTTGGCACCCTTGCAGGTATTTGGTTGTTGGCCTGTTTTTGCTCTGAGACCTGACCTTGCTGCAGTAGCAGGCTTCAAGGTTGCCTGCGCAGTGGGAACAGGTGTGCCGGAAATGGCAGGGGGAGCGGGCGCAACTCCCAGACCCATTTTTTATTTTATTTTATTTATTTATTTATTTATTTTCATTTATATCCCGCCCCTCCTGAAACAGCTCGGAGCGGCTGTTCTACTCCCAACATGTCACTCCCTTGGTTGGGGGGCAGTGCCCTTCCGACCGAAAGGGGTCATTCATGGGCGCCACTCAATGTCTGACCAAGGCGTGGCCTCTGTCTGTTCGGGGGATGTTGCTAACATTGTTCAAGCACTCAAGCCAAAGGTCTTGTGCATATCTGTCCCACCTGAGCCCTGGGGTTATAGAGACTCTTTTTCGAAAGGCCTCATCATAGCACGGCCAGGCCCCCGGGTTGCCCGTGTCATAACCCCGCCGAACTATGTCCTGATATTTGATTAATTCAGTGGCGCATTCTGGGGACATCTGTAACATGACGCCCATCAGGACTGAGAATGCAACCGACCAGTTGGACCATTTACGGTCTACGTTAGGCCTTTTAAATTTCTCTTTGTCCTTGCCCTCCTTCTTGGAATTTTTGTCCGGGATGGGGTCACTGAAAAGAAGGGCGAATACGTCTACGTATTCGCCTTTTCATATTTTATCCCTAGTGGTTTGCATCAGGTGCGCCCTGATTGGGGCGTTCACCTCGGCATAGCCATCCGCCATCGGCACCACCTCCTGGCCACAATCATCCATACTTTTATTACCTCAAGATTAGACTATTGTAGCGCGTTCTATGGGGGCTACCCTTGATGACGGTCCGGAGACTGCAGTGGGTGAAGAATGTGGCAGCTAGTCTCCTGAAGGGGACGGGCCGATACGAGCACATTACTTCAGTGCTCTGCCATGGCTGCCGCTAGTCTTCTGGGTCCAATTCAAGGTGTTGGTGTTGACCTTTAAAGCCCTAAACAGCCTGGGCCCCACCTACCTGCAGGACCACCTTGCCCTCCAGATTCTGGATCGACCTCTGCTGTCGGCCGGGGGCACCCTTCTTGAGTTCCCCTGGGTTTCCCAGGTGTCAACCATGAGAAAGGCGTTCTTGGTGGCTGTACCGCAGCTGTGGAACTCCCTCCCGTTGGAGTTCCGCCTGACTGCTGACCTCCCCTCTTTCCATCAAAAGTGTAAGATTTGGCTGTTCTGCCAGGCCTTTGCTGAGGGAGATGGGATGGGTGAGTTGGGTTAGGGTGGGGTTTTATTGTTTTTTGGGGGGGTTAATTCTGGGAAATGTTGATTTTAATTAATTTTATTATATGTTTTTAAATGTTGTTAGGTGCCCCGAGATGCTTGTAGCAGGAGGGGGTGGCATACAAATGCAATTATAAATAAATAAATAAATAAATAAATAAAATAAGTAGATGGATCTGGTAGGATATAGACTGCAGGCTTTGTGCAATTGTCCTACATGCTTCATAGGTGCTGGTGCTGATCTGGCATGTTCTGGCTGCCGTATGGCTTACTTTATGATCCAGAGGTCAGATTGCATCCAAGCTTCCTGTCCACAGCAAACATTCCACCTACGTTTGGTATTTACCAGGCAGGGAGGGACACATGAGCTGCTTCTAGGCCACCCCAGGAATTCCAAAAGCTGGAGAATTTTCAAGATGCCAAATCTGCTGATTTAGTGAAGGTTTGTTCTGCTGGAATGGCCAAAGCTGACCATTACAGGTAGTGTAGTCTGGACACTTGGTGCTCATACCTTGTTCTGAAACTGGGATTGAAGATGTTTATGGTGTGATCTTCTGGATGCTTAGCACCTATGGAGTTTTCACAGAACAAAAATGGAGTCTGAGTTGATGCTTACATCTCAACTGGAGGTTCCCAGATTAGAGGCTGGGACCACAAGTGGAGTCACTTCATTGTTTCCTGGAATCACAACAAGACTGTATCTGCATCATTTCCAAAGCTTTAGGCCATGGGGATTTCATTTGTCTCTCAGTGGGGCTACAATGGAAGAAAAATTGAGAACCGCTGATGTAAATGCTGAAAATGTACATGTATGGTAGGGGTTTAGTGGTAGATACTATCCAGATATTCCTATACAAGTAGTATAAACAGTTGTAAAGCAAACTATAGGAGCTCAGCCATTCTCTGATATCTTAGATGAAGCGTCTCACAGGTATGCTTGTGATATCTCAAAATTAGGTTTTCTAGAGTTGAAGCCATGTAGCATTGGAAAAGGCATGATTAGATCACCTGTTTGCCTTTATTGAAAATAAATACCTCTTTATTTTAGGTGTTAGGTTTATTCTATGTATTATTTTTATTGCAATATCATCTAAGGAATCCAGTGAGACCTATGCTAGGGTTGTGTTTGTTTTTACAAATCCACTCCAGAGATAGTGTGTGGTTGCCATGTTGGTCCCAAGTGGCAAAGAGGGAACAGTGGTTTGAATATTATATTGGACCAATGGCAGTCCTAGGATCTTATTCCTATTACCTTCATTCTCCCTATCGTACACTCACGTGCAGTCACGTGTGTCTCCCAGAAGACTGGTAGAGAGGGAGACAGTGGTTCAAATGATATCTTTTTTTGGACCAACTGCTGTTGGTCCAATAAAAAAATATCATTCGAACTAATTTGTCTCCCTCTCTACAAATCCTCTGGGAGATGCACTTGACTGCAAGTGAGTGTAAGACAGGGAGAATGAAAGTAATAGGAATAAGATCACATAAGCACATAAGTCGTGCCATACTGGGTCAGACTATTGGTCCATCAATCCCAGCACCTGTCTTCAACAGTGGCCAGTCTCAGTCGCTTGGAAGAAGTAACCAACAGGTCACAATAAGGGCAACCCATTCTCTGTTGTTCACTCCCATCTCCCAACAGTAAGAGTTTGCATACCCCAAACCTAGCTGCCTACGGACCTATACTCCTGCTATGGACCTATACTCCAGAAACTTGTCTAACCCTTTCTTAAACCCAGCTATACTTACTGGCCTTGACTACACAACTTAATTTATTATTATTATTATTATTATTATTAACAAACATTTATATAGCGCCAGCAGTGTACCTGGCACTTTACAAAGTAATAAAATAGACACGGTCCCTGCCCCTAGGGCTTACAATCTGAGAGACAGGAGCTGGGGGAGAGACTTAGGAAGGGGAACAGAGGGAGAGACAAGGGGTCTAACATTCATGAAGATGCGAGGTCTCAAGTGCACGTACTTGGCTT
>QEPC01000373.1:3029460-3044466 GCA_003113815.1 Sphenodon punctatus
CCCATTTGTTTTGTCTAGCCCTGTTAATATTTATATTGAATATTTGATTGTTTTTATCTGAATTTTAATGTATTTTATTGTTTTAATTGTTTTATGTTGTGAGCCGCCCCGGGCTGCGTTGCAGGAGGGGCGGGATATAAATTTGTTAAATAAAAAAAATTAAATAAACATCTGGGGGGGAACATTCGTTCCCCCCAACAGACGTTCCATGATCACAGCCACCACAGGGAATTGACTGTGGTTGACTGTGATCTCGTAACGTCTGAAAACACCCTATGTTTCTTGTTTTTTGTCCAATTTGCCTGATATTTGAACCAATTCTACCCCTCGCCTAATCATCCTCCCTACTAAATTTCACAGTGATAGGAGAAATCATACCAGTTTATAGTGAATAAAATGTTGTGATTTTAACAATGATGTAGCCGCCTTAATTATTGAGTCGCTCCCATGATTCTATAATTAATAAATTTTAAATTCACACCAACCATTCATTTTTTTTTAGAATGAGTGCACTTTTTGTATCGTATTTTCTGACTGTTTCTGAGAACAACCCCAACTCTGGAGCCACAATCAGTTGTTTCTCTAACATCGCTGCTGAGCAGTGTAGTGCTCTGAGCCATCCTTGTAAAGAGATCAGAATGAATACAGTGGTTTATGCGTCACATAAAACATATTCCCTGAACTAAGAACACATTGAATGTGTGAGAAAGAAGAGACAATAGCATAAGCGCAGCAGGTTGGTAATCTGTTGTGTGCAAGATCAGTTGCACAAACACCTGGTTTATCTGAGATACAATGATTACGTTTTCTCCCTTGCTTACTATGAAAAATTACATTCGCTAAATTAAAGTGTTATGTGGCTTGAATGCTGGGTGTATTTGCAAGAGTTAACATGCATAAGAATGGGATTTTTAGTAATATTTTCGCCAAGAGAGTGTTTAGTTCTGCTTCTGCAATAACGCCATTTCATTCTATCAGTGTAATTATTGTGCGTTTGGGAGACACATGACCTCGTACATCTAGTTAGAAACAGGACATTTGACAAAAATGAGATCTCAATCACATGAGGAGGTCTGCTTACTTAATGCAAAGTTATGCCTCCTTCCAGGCCCAGGTGTGCCAGGGGAGGTGGAGGAGGCACATTGCCTGAACATCAGTGCCTGGAGGCATTTTGCCTTTTACCTTCTACAGTGCTTGGAGAAGCTCTAGTAAGTTCTCTGTTGAAAATGTGCGACAGATATTTCCTCCAGAAGAACTCTGCCCTCCCAAAGAAACACAGACTTGTGTTTCTGCTCCTGCTCGCTTTTGCTTCCTGTAAAGCCAATGGTGCTGTCAACTGTACATGTTCCCCACTCCCCCATTCCAGGTAGCTACAGGCAAGTTACAGCTTCCCCTATAGTGCTGGCATTGTGGAAGGGTTAGTAGGAAGAGGCTATTTGTTCCCTTCTTAAGCACACCCACAGAGTGCCAGCCAAGATATTTGTTTATAGTTATTATATGCAGTTACATAGAAGTTTATGTAACTGCTGTTTGCTTCCACCTGTCTCTGAGGGCCAACTAGCCCATGAGGAAAAGGCCTTTAAAAGCGGTCTTAATCTGAAAAGTCAGAGGATAAAGAGGGAAAGTCTGTTCATTCTATTAATCTCCTGTTCTTGTTCTTTGTGTTTGGCATTGGGAATCCCACAGGACTCTGCCTATTTCAGTGCTACCTAAAAGAGTAACAGGATTTTGATAATGAAGCAGCTGCTGGATTGAGAAGTGGCTTGTTCACTGAATTATAATACGAGGGAGTCCCCAGTTACTCAGCATTGTCTGCTCACAAAGGAAACTCCTGTTGCTGTTTTGAGCAGGAATGTAGCATGGTGAAAAATGTTTTGTTGATTTTAATTAAAAAAGGAAGCAAGATTCATTTTATAGGGTATCCGTTCCTTTTAATTTTTTTTTTTTTTAATTATTCGTCTACTTGCAACTGTTTCAAGAAGTACTGCAAAGACATTGATGCACAAAGTCCTGACAAATACATGAGCTTCCACCTACCAAACAATTAATTGCTTTTCCTGGCTAGTGAAAGCGAAGGCAAGGTAATGTTGCTCAGGGCTACTGAAAATCATCTAGACAATAATCCCAAACTCTGGTCTATGAGGCCATTAGTGATGGGACTCCAAGGGGAATTTGTTTCAGATTTTTTTGGTTTTCTTTCTTTATGAATTTTGGATCTTGTTTTAGTTTCTGAGCTTTTTCAACCATTGAAGTAAATGGGAACAAGCCAAAATGAAAAAAAACCCCAAACTGGCACAATGCAAAAAAAATCAAACCCCGAAACAAAATCAATTTAAGAACCAAAACACAAGACCAAAAAAAAAAATCCAACCGAATTAATTCAAAATGGCCATTTTGGGGCAATTTCAGTTCTATCAAAACTGAAATTCCCATTCCTAGAGACCATGGTGAGTGTTTTTTTCCTGACAAAATCATAGAAAAGGGAAATTCAGGATTTTGAGTGAGATTTTCAGAAGCACTCTATTGGTTCATAGCCGCCCCGAGCTGTGTGCAGGAGGGGCGGGGTGTAAATGTTGTAAATAAATAAATTTAAATATTTCTTGCTGGAGTCAGTGGTAGGATTCACATTTATTTTAATGATCATAATCCCCAAAACACTCACTTTGGAGTAGTCCCACTGATTTCAGTGGGATTATTCAGGAGTAAGCAGGTTTATTTATTTATTTATTTTATTGCACTTATATGCGGCGCCCTATGCCAATGGCATCTCGGGGCGGCTTCCAACACAAATTAAAACAATCTTAACAATATAAAAACCACAATAAAATCTAAAATTCCAATATTAAGTAACAAATTTAAAACACTCCCCCCGCAAAAAATTGAACCCACCCTCCCTCCCCACCTCTGAAGGCCTGAGAGAACAGCCATGTCTTGCAGGCCCGACGGAAGGCCAACAGTCTCAGGGCCAGCCGTGTTTCCTCTGGGAGGGAGTTCCACAACCGCGGTCCAGCCACCGAGAATGCCCTCTCCATTGTAGCCCCCCGCTTTATGCGGGGGACCTCTAGGAAGGTGCCCCCGGTAGACCGAAGGGGCCGTCCTGAGTCGCGGAGGGCAAGTTGGTCCCTGAGATATCCAGGTCCAAGACCGTACAGGGCCTTATAGATCAAAGTCAACACCTTGAATCTGGCTCAGTACGTTACAGGCAGCCAGTGCAGTGCACGGAGCACCCGTGTTATGTGCTCTCGTCGGCCCATTCCTGCTAATTCTTCTTCTTCTTCATCATCGTCATCATCATCATCATGCAAATACATAAGAAACATATAGTGCGCAATGCACCAAATAATTCCCAAAATCATCAATACACCAATACAATCCCCTTTATAATCCAGTAACAACTAATACAATTCTAATAACCCCAACACAAATGCAGCAATACATCACTCCCCCCCCCCATAATCCTCCCCAATAATTCCAGCTTCCAACCACTACCTTTCACTACTTTCAACCCTCCACCCTGCTGCCACCAGGGGGAGGCTCTCTCCCCACCCTCCTGTTCTCACCAGGAGGGAGGGTACCTTCACAAGCTAGGTACCTCCCACCAAACACTGATAACTCCAGCCCCATCTGCCAGCCCCCGCCGTCGGGCCCTGGCAAGGCCACCAGCACAGCTGTCTGCCACTCAGAAGACTTGTAGGAGCGACCCAGAAGCTGGCTTCCCCAGGCCTCGTGTTAAGAGGCAGGCCGCGCATTCTGCACTAGCTGCAACCTCTGGGCCAGTGTCAAGGGAAGCCCCACATAGAGCACGTTACAGTAGTCCAGGGTTGAGGATTGCATTAAACCAGTGTTAAGTGCTTTTGTAAAATCCCACTTCTGAGATGCAATCCTGTTGCTGTTTAAGATGATAGCTTAATTTTCCTTGATTTCAAGGGAGATTAGCCTCTCTTATATGAACAGTACATTTAGTTGGGTACGTTAGCTTTTCTTGACTCTCTGCTCACGTATGTTATTTAGTGAGATGCAAAGTTACTTAAATAGGTAATAACTATTATCAGTGTATAAATATCCAAAATTGATATTGACACATTTCTCAAAGGGGGTGGGACGGACGAACATACCACAATTCAGCCTGTTTTTTGTTTTTGTTTTTTAAAAATTCCTGGCCTGTAAAGAAAAAATGAATGGCTATGAATTGCTCTCCAACACTAAATTCCCTTTCTACTCTCCAGGGAATTAAATTTAATTCACAATTTTCAAGAAGCAGAATACAATTTCTTTGTTACATGATTAATTAGCTATTGAGCATGTTGCAAAAACAAACCAAGGTTCTCGTATAAATAAAAGCACATCTTTATGTAAATTTTATGTAAATGTGACATTCAACTTAAACTGTTGGAGTGGAGAAGTTGGGATTAACAAGGTGCAAATCTCATCATGCTTGTGTGTCTTCTTGGCTGCAAATTAAAGCAGTATGAGGGCTTTGTTTCAGAGTATTTTGAGGAACTATTTGCAAGCAGAAAATATACAGCCCAATGACCGTGAGATGTCTTTTCATTTAGATGAGATCATTTTTGGCATAGCAATATATTTAATTATGAGCTAGCTGCAGATACTAATAGAGTGCAATATTTAAAGGATACCATCCTCTATCTGTGAGTAGAGCACCCCCTTATTAGTTAGAGCAGGTATGAGTGTCTCACTTTACGCTGGGGTTCATTCTCCCCTTCTCCCCACCCCCTCCCTTTGCCATTGTTTCCAAACACTGTGTATACCTCTCTGCTTTGCTCAGGGTGCTTTCTCATGAGACAAAACTTGCACCATTTCTCTCCTGGAAAAACTCCAGGAGACAAAAGCTGTCCGGCTTTTGTCATGTGATAAAACAAAGCCGTGTGGCTTTGACTCTAATCATGCAGAGGATGCAGACCTGGAAAATAGAGCTCTGCATCCTCCTCATGATCAGGGCCAAAGCCGCACAGTTTTGTTTCCTCACATGACAATAGCCACGCAGCATTTGCCTCCCGAAGACAAATGGTGCACGTGAGAAAGTGGTCTCAATCTCCAGGTTTTACTCCTGACTTGCCTGATGAATGACCCTGTGAGGTCCGAAAGTTTGCATACCTCCACCAACTGGAGTTGGTCCAATAAAAGAATATCACTATACTTCTTTATCTCTGTTCCCTTTATATTCAGCACAAACTCTTTGGATGCATTCGCAAGAGAGTCTTCTCTTGCATTTTAAATTCTCTGTGACAAAGAACAATGGCACCGTATCTTTTTTCACATGTTCTTCCCCCCGCTGCGAATTTTCCCTTGGTTGCTGCCACTACTTGGGCTAACAATCCCAGTTTGCTGCACAGCTGTTCCATGTCTCTGTATGAGGCTGACAGACTAAAAGATGGGAAGGTCCCTTCCCACATCGTGAGCAATGTTCATGAGAAAGATAGACTGATAGTTAAACCTAGGTATGCCTCATCATGCTTGAGGGTCATTTGCCAAGGCATCTTGCAGTCTGAACTTTTTACATGATCATAAAACCCCCAGAGAAAAAGTTTAGGGTGAGTTTTTTGTCTCATGTGAATGTGCCTTTAGTCTTCATCTCCAAAACACTGTCCTTATTTCCTTTCTGTCCTTATTTCCTGTTACATTCCCACCTGAAAACATTGCTCCTCCTCTGCCACCACTCTCAGCTGCTCCCAAGTCTTCTGCTCCCTAAACCATCCTCACCCCTTCTCTGGTGCTGCCTTCTATGCCTGGAATTCCCTCCCTCCTGAACTATAAATCCTTCCTAAATCCTCCCTTTTCCATCAGGCTTTCTCTACACCCCCACAAGCTGCTCACTGATGCTTCCTTCTACTTCCCTGTCATTCAGGGTCTCCTTCTCCCTTGTGACTAAACTATGCACATGCACCAGGCTGCAACTTCTCAACTTCATGAATGTATCCCTGTGTCCCACTAAGGCTGCTTTTAGACGAGACAAATTTGCACATGATTGGTGGGAAATCCCCTGATCATCAAAGGGGCTCAAAACCGGTTTTAAAAAATGTGCATTATTTAAAAACCACATTCAAAACTGTTTTGGCTTTTACACGATCATGGCAAATGCACATTTAAAACGGTTTCGGTGTTTAAACGAGCATTAAAATATGCGCATTTTCCACCAATCATGCGCAAATTTGTCTCGTCTAAAAGCGGCCTAAGTCCCTATTCCCTTTGTCTGCCCTCCTTGTCCATCCTAGACTGTGAGGCGCCTGGGGCAGGAGTGTCACTCTAATGATTGTATAGTGTCAGGCACATTGCTAGCACTATATAAATAATAAGTCTCACTGGGATGAATAGGACTCCTGCCCATGCTAACTGCATGGGGTACGCTCCCTACAGAGGGTTGTGCTGATGAAAAAATATTAGCCCCAAAGTCTTAACTTACCCAAGCCTAGGGTTACCGCCACCCCGGACGGGATCATGTCAGCATGGGAAAAGGGACAGTCATGCCCCTTTCTGACACAACCCTGCCCCCTTACAAGGCATCATGACATCACAACACTCCAGAGGGACTGGGGACATGTCAGAAAGGGGGGTGGGGAACTACCCTAGTAGTCCTAGCAGCAGTGGGGGAGGTGGCAGCCGTGGAGGGCTCTACTTCCAGCAGAGGGATGAGCTGAAGCTGGCAAATGCATAGGAGCTGCTGCATCTGATCCCTCCTTCCCCAACAGACTACATCACCAGGCTCTGAACCCCCCCACCTCCTCTGCCTTGGCACTCAATGCTAGCTGCACGCTTCTGTTTGCTATCCTCCACTTTCCTCAACTTACAGTGGTGCCCAGCGGCGGCGAGGGAGGAAACCTGCATCTGGGCTTAGGCACCCACTTCTTTTCTCCCTTCCTCTGGTCCCCTTCACCAAGGCCAGGCACCACCATAGCACAGATGAAGGTGGAGGAGGAGAACCTGAGACAGTGCAGGCAGCAGAGAGTCCCGAGACAGCTACTGGGGCTACCTCATAGTCTGATTGCTGCCGCTGCCAGAGCTGCTCATGTGTGCAGAGAGGAAATCTCGCCTTCAGTTTGCCTGCTTCCTAAAAGGAAGCAGCAAAGAGACTGCCAAGTTGTAGGGTAATTTAGTGGGGACAGAACTATTGATGTCCCCCAGGCCACTAACATTGTGGGAGATGTATTCCCCATACCTAGGGAGGCCAGATATACAAAATTTAGGACACTTAAGAAATACAGGTTGCAGGGCTGCATTGGAGCAAATGAAGCCCTGCAACCTGTATTTCTCATGTGTCCTCTAAAATTTGCATATCTGACCACCCTATCCATACCCCCCTCCCCCCCAATAATTTATGCGCATGGCCTGACCTCTTTTTGACTTGGCTGCCTGTGGAAGCTCCTGGCTGACCCAGAGAAATTGAGGCTTCTTCTAAAGTCCAGAGACTCTCTGGGTCAAAACCCAGAAGTGGCAACCCTAGACAAGACAACTATGTTTCTGAACTCCTCTCTGGTGTAGGTATTCCATTTAAGCCTGTGGAATTACCTCAGGCATTAATTTCACTCACTGTGTTCAATGAAACTATTATATGAATATGAATTGCAAGACTGAGACTTGGATCTATTGCTTGCTTCTCATTTTTTGTTCAAAGGTTGTGATGCCCCACAAGCCACCAACCTTCTAGACTTAGGAAGCTGAAGTTATAGAAGTTATGTTCAAAAGCCTGATTCAATAAAACACGTATGTACATGTATAAGACTATAGTTGCAACTGACAAACCACTTGTTCTGGAGCAGTGAGATTGAAGCCATGTGGGCAAGTGGTTTGTAGATTGGCGCAAGTGATCTGTGGATTGAGGCCCATGTTTGTGCACATGTGTAAGCATGTAAGCCTAAATGTCTTGTCTAAAGAATCCTTTTATAGCTCTCATTTTGCACTCTTGCGGGGCTGGCTTATGATCTCATTTGGAGGCAAATGGATGTCTTGATATCCTCTGGATGTCATTATTTAAAAGCCAACCAATCTTCCAAAACAATTGTATATAATTGTTGGCCTTTCAAACAGTATTTTGGGAGCCTTATGAATGTTGTCTTTTGGGAAGGAAATATCTCCTTTGTCCCTAGTGTTATCAGCTCAGCCTGACTTTTTGTTTTAGTCTGACAACATGATGTGTATTAGAGACAGCCATGTTATCTCTCTTATTTTATTTTCTCTGGCTGACCCAGAGAAATTGGGGATTCCTCAATTTGAGATACTTTACTTGTTAAGTAACGTAGCTACCACCAGATGGTACCCTTGTATTAACATTTTAGGAAATTACTTTGTGCTACTTATCATATAGGTTATGTCAGCTGCAGCTCTTTGGTCCTGGGGTTCAGTTTCCCTCAGTGCTTGTCCTGGAGGAGATTAGAGCAGTCTAGGGGTTGCTCTATTTTACTCCTGCTGATTCTGACCCTTATATGACTATCTGACAACTGGCAGTGAGAGGGTAGCCAGCTCAAGCTGCTTCCTGTCCCTGACATCTTTCATCAGCCTCTTTTCTGTCCAATAGGCTGGAAGCTTCAGGTGGTGTTGTAGTGCGTTGTAACATGAGCCAATAGGGACTCCCCCTCAGGGGAGATGTGACCTGCCACTTTGGTGTGTCTCTACCACTTTGGTGTGTGTATCTTTATCCTGCCTGATAAATTATTATAAAATGGGGGAAGGGAGTGTTATTGCAGGATAAAAGAACACTGATGGAATATAGCCTCCTATATTTTTCTTTCAAGTTATAAGTCATCCCATCACCTCAAAATTTAAAAGAAATCGCAAATTATATCTTTACAGCCTAAAAAAGAGCACTCCCTTTTATTGTACTTTTTTCTGTTTTTCATCACTCAGTCAAACAGAGAAATGCAATAAAAGGGTATGCTCCCTTCAGCATCTTGAGAAAAAAGTTTGAGAGATAAACATTAAAAAGGGGAAATCCCTTCTTATCAAATGCTCTATCTAAAGAAGTGCTGGAGTTAAACTCTGTAATATAATGAAATATAATGTGTGTTAGGAAGTAGGTTATATTCCAGTTGACAATAGCCCTTTAAACCACAAAGCTTCTTGTAGAGGGCTTCCCACACATACTCAACTGAATTGATGATAACTGACAGAATTTGTACATCTGAAAATTAGAGGCTGGAAATTTGAGTTTTGTCTTCATCTATACACTTAGAATAGGAGGGTAAAGAAAATCCATTTATTCTAGTCTTCCCAGTGTTTTTCTAGAGACAGCATCAGTGTTCCTGTAAAGATTTAAAGACATACCTAAGTTTCTTTATGGGTGAAAGGATATTACTTCTATCAGGTATTGCACAGGTTTCTAGCTCCTTGTTTGCTTTCTCCTGAAGCAGCAGTAATACTTCCCAACAAGCACCAGGACTTGGATAATGCAAACAGAATTTAAAATGTAGATATCAGCAGGGCATTTTTAAAGTATTTGGGTGTTGCCAAAGACTAGAGCATCAGGTGTTCCATTTATGTAAATAGGAACATGGAATGAGTTGACTTGAGTTCAGTAGAGGTACACCAAATTTATACTAGTGTGATGGAGAGCAAAGGATGACCCAGACACACACACACACTCTCTCTCTCTCTCTCTTTCGAGTGATCACTTTCCCATTTGCGTGACCTTTAAGGGAGTCATAGATTCCTCCGTGGCCTCTGAACCCCATCCTGGAGAGTTTCCGATCCAGATAAGTATGGTCCGTAGGCCATGGACGGAAAATCTTGTGAGGGAAGTCTCTGAACTTTTGGCCACGCATTATGCAAACAGCTTAAGGGTCCAGCTTGAGACAACCTTGGACCTGGAATCTGCTATTATTGCTGTTGATGGGCTCCTGTCCTTATTAAAGCCCTGTCTTGCCAAGATCCCTATGATAAGAAATAAAAGGGGGGGAGTAAGTAATTGGTGGGATACTGAATGTAGGGTTTTCCACACTGAACTGTGGAAGTGCTCGAGAGCCCTCAAATTAAATTATAATAGGCAATCCTTAGAGCAATACAGGGCTAAATATTGGCAGTATAGATCTTTATTAAAACAGAAAAGACAGGACTCCCAAATAGCACGATGGAACCAATTACTCACAGTACTTAAGTGTCATAATGGGAAATTATTCTGGAGGTTGGTAAATGGTTCTATCGCTGGCCCTCAACATCTGGTCGACCCAAAAATAAGTAGCGATAAATGGGAATGACATTTTAGGGAAATATTTAATTCAAGTCTCCCATGGGATACAGCTACAGATAGGGGTCTTCTAGCTCATGCTGAATGGGAACCGGTCAGAGAGGAGGAGGTATATGAAGCCATAGAGTTGTTAAAAAATGGCAAAGCCCCAGGGGATGATTTAATTCCCCCGGACTTATATAAGGCAATGCCAGAGTGGTGGCTTAAAGCCCTAGCTAACCTTTTCACTCTGATTAATAATGTGGGCTTGATCCCTGAACTATGGAAAACAGCAGTGGTGATCCCTATTTATAAAAAGGGGGACAGATTGGATACCAAAAATTATCGCCCCATTAGTCTTTTACCCATTATTTCAAAGATCTACTCCAGAATATTGTTAAATAAACTGCAGTTGTGGTTACATCAAAATCATATCATTGCTGAGGAACAAATAGGTTTCCTCCCAAATAAAAGTACCATTGATCATTGTTTCCTCCTGACCCATCTGGTAGAAAAATATAAAGGTAAGGGGCTAAACATATACTCCACATTCGTAGATTTCTCCTCTGCATTTGATCTGGTAAACCGGGAGAAATTATGGGGGAAACTTCAAAGTCTAAACATGGACCCAAGGTTATTGATGCTAATAAGATCCTTCTACTCAGATACTGGTCTAAAAGTCAGACTTGATAAATTAGGTCACCTCTCTGAAAGAATTGAGACCACGAGAGGGGTTAGACAGGGGTGCCTTTTGGCCCCGCTGTTATTCAATATATATGTAAACGATCTTATTTTGAAACTACGGGATACGGGAGACTACATGGCACCTAAAGTTGGCTCAAGGCGGATCTCACTCATTATGTATGCTGATGATACAGTGCTACTATCTACTTCTGGTCTGGGTTTGAGACGTTTGATGGATGCTTTTTCTAAGGAGTGTAGTTCACAAGATCTGGTAATCAATTATAAAAAAACGAAGGTGATGGTCTTTAGACCTACATTTAGGGAAGAACTTTGGTTCATGGATGCAACATCAATTGAGCAGGTTAAGTGCTTTACTTATTTGGGCGTAGTGTTCTCCTGTAATGGGTCCTGGATCCCCCATATCCAATCGGTGAGGTTAAGTGTACTAGGGACTTCAGGGGCAATCTGTAAATTTTTCTCCAGAAAGTGGGGACAGAAATTTGTCCCTGCCCTTAAGGTATTCCACGCAAAGGTGGTAGCGAAGCTGAGGTATGGGGCTCTGCTTTGGGGTCTTTCTCCTGGTGTGTTGCAAATACTAGAGCCTATCCTTCATAAATTCCTGAGGAGGCTAATGCAGGTGGCAAATTCAACTCCATCAGTTATCCTAAAGTTGGAATTAGGGATATATTCCCTGAGAGCCCATATAATGGAGACAATGTTGTTAAACCTGTTCAAAATTAGTTTCGGGTATGAGATGGAGTTGGTAAAAATCTGTCTCCAAGAGAAGTTGAATAAGGATTATCCTGGTTCCCCCTGGTGGACTAAAATAAATGATACTTTGAATGAGATTGGACTGTCCTATTCATTCTTGATGGAGTTCTCATTCAAAGAAATAAAGAAAATGCTGAGGACCAGGATTAGAGATCTGGATACTCAAAATTCTAGAGCAATTGCTGCCGGTATAGGGTCATCTCCTTGGTATCATTTTTTGATGCCTGATCGTGAGGGGGCCGAATACATCAAATGGGATATCCCCTTTCTGCACAAACGAGCGTTGTTTGCACTGAGGTTGCAGATTATGCCCTCAGCAGTCTTGGAGGGAAGGTATTTAGGTACTCCATATATGGATAGACTGTGCCCTTATTGTTTATCCAAAGTACAGGATATTGTCCATTATCTTTTTATTTGCCCAATGTTTGCTTGCTTACGAAGGAGGATGTGGGAGAGGTTAGTGGTCCCTCCCAACTTAACGGTAACGCAAAAGATAGTGTTCCTCCTTGCTGGGAAAAATCAACAGCTCACCAAGATGATGGCCTTCTATGCATATCTTATGCAAAAAGTCAGGGTAAAGAAATTGGAAATGATGCAATAATAATAATAATAATAATAATAATAATAATGTGCTGGGATTACTGGGTTTTTCTCTGGTTTCCCTGGGGGTTATTGGGTAGTTGTGACATATATGTGTTTGAGTAATTGGGGTTTGCTCCAAAGTATTGTTCTGTTCATCCCATGGAATGTTTGTGTATTTTATTATTTGAATTTTAATTTTATGTGTGTGTATACTATGCATATTATATGGTTCTGTCACGGCCTGTGGCCAGTACAATAAAGATTTCATTTCATTTCTCTCTCTCTTTCGAGACACTATTTAAAAAGGTACATTTTCCTGCTGAATTATTTCTTGTGTCTGAATTTCTCTTGAGTGAATATGATTTCACTTGTCTGCCAGTATAATGGACAAAGGATTGCTGGCGTTTGTAAGGGATGTTGAAAAAACACGTAGAACACCCTCTGCCATTACACAGGACCCATTGTACCTAAACCATCCTTTAGATGTTTATCTAATCTGTTTTTATGTAATTTCTAATGATGGGGATTTCACAACCTCCTTTAGCCATTTGGTCCACTGCCTGATGATTATTTTTCTGATTAGATAATTTTTCCTCATATTAAGCCTAGGAGTAAGGCCACATGAGATGTTAACCCACATTGGGTGACCTTACCCCACATTATAACCCATGATGCAGTTGACTGTCAGACTGACAACTGCCTGATGTTCACCAGTTTCTGGGGTGGACAGCCAACTGCTACGTGACGAATCCAGCAGAGAAGGCTGATGATGCATCATGGGCTACTATTGACCCACCCAGGCCAATGTGGGGTAATGGGCCACCTCCCATCAGGCTGGTCCTGTGGAGCCCCTCCCCATGGCAAGGTCTGCCGGCCCCATAGAGCTGCATGAGTAGTTCACCATTCCTGTGTTCCTGTGTCATGGAAGGGGGCAGGATAGCGGGTGGACTGATTGGTGGAACAGAGTCAGGCACCTGCCCATGTGGACGGCTCCTCAGTCCCCCCTAGGGCGTCGTTGGACTTGTGACAGCAGCCCACCTTCCTGGTTTTCCTGTGGGAGGGTTGGGGGACACATTGTTTGGACTGCTCTCTCCATCGGCCCAATGTGTGGCAGCTGCATTCACCCTCCCTGGGGCAGGCAGGGGATCTGGCTGGCCTTGTCTTGTATGGCTTTACCGTGTGTCTTTTCTCCTTCATTTGAAGCCCATTTTCTCTTGTCCTACCTGCAGTGGCAATGGAGAGCTATTGATTCTCATCCTGTTTAGAACAGCCATTACTTGAAAATCATTATCGTGTCCCTCTCAGCTCTGTGCTAAACATGCCTCCTTCCTTCAGCCTTTCCTCGTAGTTCTTGCATTCCTTTGAATGAATAACTCTTTATCATCTTTGCAGTTAACTGGACAAAATTCTCCAGCAGAGGCCTGACTAGCACCTTGAGGAGAAGAATAATTATGTCCTGGGCCCTTGATATGGTGCTTCTTTTAATGCAACCCTAAACCATCCATTCATCCTCTTTTACTTTGACAACTTTACCTCTCCTGCATTCATTACAGTCATCATGGTGCAAAGACATCAAACTAACAAATCTCAGTGCTAAAGTACAGTAGGGATATTGGATTCAGATGCTATCAAATAAACATAAGCGCTCAGTACTTGCCATGGCATAATACATTTTTTTTTTTTAAAAGGCAGACCTTTGAACTGGCTGAACAAGCGGCTTCTACATATTTTTCAGTTATTTTGTGTATCTGAATGAATATCTATATATTGTTTTAAATTGTATTTTATTGTTATGGTTATGTTTTATTTTATTTTATTTTATTTATTTATTTAACATTTATATCCCGCCCCTCCTGCCCAGAGGGCAGCCCGGGACGGCGACCAACATTCATTAAAATAATATAAACATTTTAAAACAATTTAAAATACAGTATGTGGGGGAAAGCCCCATCCCCATCCCCCCTCCCCCTTGCTAAAAGCCTGACGGAACAGCCAGTTCTTACATATATGCCAAAACAGCAGGAGAGTGGGAGCCAGCCGATGCTCTAGTCTTTGACAACACCGAAATACTTTTAAAATGTCCTGCTGGGCTTTAAAGGTTAAAACCAGCACCTTGAACCTGGCCCCGGTGCTTTATAGGCAGCCAGTGCAGAGCCCGGAGCACTGGTGTCATGTGCTCCCTGCGACCTTCCCCCCATCAGGAGACGGGCTGTGGCATTCTGCACCAGCTGCAGCCTCCGGACGAGCTTCTCGGGCAGCCCCACGTAGAGCGCGTTGCAGTAATCCAGCCTCGAGGTGATGAAGGCATGGATGACAGTGGCGAGGTCAGAGTCTGAGAGATACGGCCGAAACCGCCGGACAAGATGTAACTGCCGAAACGCACTCCTCACCATGGCCACAACCTGAGATTCCAAGCTGAGCTGCGAATCGAGGAGCACACCCAGACTCTGCACTTGAGACACCATGAGGGGGCAAACCCCCCCAACAAGAGGAGATTCAACCACCCCCAGGCCCCACAAGCCCTCGCCCACCAACATCACCTCCGTCTTGTCAGAATTCAGTTGCAGATGGCGCAACCTCATACAAGCCCCCACAGCTGACAGGCACTGGGAAAATAAGGAGACTGCATGGCCTGGGTCGATGGAAAAGGAGAGGTAGACCTGTCATCAGCACACTGATGACACTGCATGCCCTGAAACCCTCTCACGATCTCCCCTAATGGCTGCATATAGATGTTAAACAAGAGGGGGGACAGAATGGCACCCTGTGGGACTCCACACGTGAGGTCCCGGGGG
>QEPC01000373.1:3044576-3068171 GCA_003113815.1 Sphenodon punctatus
AACACCTCGTGATCGACTGTGTCGAATGCAGCCGAAAGGTCTAGCGGGACCAGTAAGGTCTGATGACCCTGGTCCAACGCCAGACGGAGATCGTCAACCAAGGCCACCAATGCCGTCTCTGTACCGTACCCAGGTCGAAACCCAGACTGGGAGAGATCAAGGAAAGATGTTCCTGGAGCTGCCGTGCCACAGCCCGTTCAATAACCTTCCCTAAAAAGGGAAGGTTAGAGACTGGCCGATAACTGGCAGGAGCATCAGCGTCAAGAAATGGTTTCTTGAGCAGGGGTCTAACCACAGCCTCTTTTAGGCAGTCAGGCACCCTGCCCTCCCGAAGGGAGGCACTAACCACCCCAGCCAGCAACGGCCATAGCGTCTCTTGGCTAGCTTTCACCAGCCAGGACGGGCATGGATCTTGCTCACAAGTAGTGGCACGAACAGATCCCAACAAGGACTCCACATCGGCAGGCAACACATGTTTTGTAAGCTCAGGTTTTGAGGTTTGTAAGCTGCCCTGCGCTACTCGATCAGGATAGGGCGGGATATAAAAACGTATAAATAAATAAATAAATATCCTTTTTGAAGCTGAGGGAATCACATTCCTACTTTATCATTGCTTGTACGTTAGTATTGCACATGCTAGCCTGCAGAAGCCTTTAACTTTTCTGCTGCATTATCACTAATTATAGATAGGGGAATGAGGACCTCTGCGTTGTGCTTGTTTTTTATTAAAAGTATAGATCCAGCAGTAGAGACTACCATATAGTTATTCTGCTGTCTGTAAATGGTGAACCTGATAGGGTGTCTTCACATGGAGAGCTGTCCCGTCTCACTCCTGGGCGGGCCATCCATTTAAAGGTGGCCCACTAGATGTGCAGATGCAGCAGAGGCGGGGCAGGCTGTCCCTGCTCTGGGGCTGCCCTGCTGGCGGTGCTCCGGAACATACCAGAGTACCGTGAGCAGAGCGGGCAGCCCACCCCGGGGCAGGAGCCAGAGGCGGGGCTGCTGTCCGTTTGCTCAGTGGATGGCTACTGCAGCCCTGGTCTCAACTGGGGGTTGCCCCCTGCACTGGCGGACAGTGGGTCCCAGCAGCCGCTGGGGCCGTTTAAAATGGATCCAGGCATGGCTGTAAGTGGCTATAAGCAGTAGAGACTTGCTCCAGAGTTGTGCACCCCCACGTCCATGCACCCCCACGTTAACTTATATTAAATCTGGAGAACATCACTAGAATTGAGAATATTTTGCAGTGGCTAATAATTCCTGTATCCAAGCCAATTAAGTTTTTTCTGGGATGATTCAAAATAAATATGATGCGGATAGAACAATTCCATCAAACTATCGGCCAATAAGTCTTCTTCCAGCTATTGGTAAATTATATGCGAAATATCTGACAGTGAAGTTTGAGATATGGTTGGGAGCTAGCAATATTCTTTACCCTGAGCAGGGAGGTTTTCAGAGAGGTAGGTCGGTAGCGGATCATTGCTTGATACTGTACCATTTGGCCCAGAAATATCAGGAAAGGAATGGACACCTGTATGCGGCCTTCTTGGACCTCCGGGCCGCCTTTGACCTCGTGAACAGACAGTTGTTATGGGCGAAGTTAGCCAAAACCCAGATAGATAGGCGTCTTTTGTTCTTGGTGCAGCAGTTGTATAAAGATTCTAACCTGGTGGTGAAGCTCACTGAGGCTGGTCACGTGTCTCGGGAGGTGTTTGTTTATAGAGGGGTACGGCAAGGATGCGTCCTTGTCCCAACCCTCTTTAATCTCTTTTTTAATGATGTTGTCCCTTTAATGGCACAACTGCGTTTTTCCCCCCCAAAACTGGCCTCTTGCCACATAGGTTGCCTCTTTTTGTGGACGATCTTGTATTGCTTTCGCAAACTAGAGTAGGGCTAAATAGGCAATTACAGGCGTTTGGTCACTACTGTAATGAGAACAGTATGGAAATTAACTATCAAAAATCTAAAATCATGGTTTTTGTTAAATCGTACCGTACGACTGTTCACGTGTGGAGGTTGGGGGAATGGCAGTTGGAACAGGTGAAAGTGTTTAAGTACTTGGGGGTTTTGTTTAGTGGGACTGGGTTGTGGCTTCAGCATTTAAGAGGCGCAGAGTGTAGGGCAAAGAAAGCCACCTTGGGGATACGAAATCTTTTTGTTCATTCTGGTGGGGTGGAGATGAAATTGGCATTGGAGGTTTTCAGTGCCAAGGTGGGTGCCCAATTTTTGTTCTGTGCTGAGCTCTGGGCCCCACTTACCTCGCAGCCTTTGGATTGTATTCAATCTAAGTTTTTGCGCCGTTTGACTAGAGCCCTGGGAGGTACTCCGAATGCCGCCCTTCGTCTCGAGCTGGGACAGCATAGTTGGTCATTTAAAGCCTGGTGGGCTGCCCATAAGTTGTGGCTTAGGGTTGGGTTAGCAGGAGGAGGGGGTTTGCTTGCTTTTTTGAGGGATGACCCCTTTTATAGTAGCTGGGCTGTGAAAGTGAAGGATCATTTATTGTCCCTGGGGATGTCTCGAGACTACCTCCATGCCAAAACGTTACAGGGTGCTTTACGTGAGGTGTTACTTAGATGGCGAGATGGCGATCATCAGGTGAACCGGAATATAGTTGCTCAGTCTTCCCACATGAGTAGCTATCTGCTTTGGGGCCCCCGGATGGATGTTATGGCCCCATATTTTTGTTTACCAGCTTTGGCTAATGCTAAATGGCTATTCATGTCGGCCCGGTTTAACGCCCTCCCGTCTAAGGTTTTGGAAGGGAGATTGGCCACTATTCCTTTCTCCGATAGGTTATGCCCCTTTGATTTCTTGGAGGTGGAAACTACTGCCCATGTATTATGTTCGTGTCAACTGTATGATGACTTGAGGGGGAAGCTGTTGGGGAAATTTTTCTCTAAATTTATAGGCTGGACTCCGAATGCCTTGGTGGTATTGGCTTTAGCGGGTGAGGGAGATGAGATTACTAGCCAAGTTTTGGCTTTCTTTTCCCAAGCTTTTGTCAGGAGGAAGCTCTTTTTGGGGTTTAAGCTGTTTTAGATGATTTCTGTTATTTTAGATAATTTCTGTTATTTATATATTTGTATTATTGCTGGAGTATAGTATGCGACCCCGGTGGGTCGTTCGTGTGTTATGTTTGTGAATGACTATGACTTCGGTTACGTCAATAAAGTTGAATTGAATTGAATTGAATATGATGCAGCTGTTCCAGACAGGTGGCATGTAGACTGTTGCTGAATTTACAGGGGGAAAAAACCCTTTAATTTTGACCTAAAATAATGGTGGGGACTCCTCGTCCACAGCTAACTGGTGTTTTGGTCCTTTTCAAATTCCTGGATCTTGCCTGCGGATCAAGCCTATGAAGCATTGAAAAATGAACTCAGAAAGAAGAGACAGTGGCAATAATGACATGCACCAAAGAGAGGGTGGAGATGAGAGCACACAAGAGGGGATAGGGTATGGATTATTATTATTATTATTATTATTATTATTAACAAACATTTATATAGCGCCAGCAGTGTACCTGGCACTTTACAAATTAATAAAATAGACACGAAGTGCACGGGCTGGAGTATGGAGGGCGATAAGTGCAGAGAGGTAGGGGGGAGCAAGGTTGTGAAGAGCTTTATAGGTGAAGATGTGTACCCTCCCCTCCCTTTCTCCACCCTGAGCCCTATCTCCCCATCTCCTAACTGGATCTTGGAGATTGCACTAATTTTTAGAGTGGCCTGTGGAAGGAGAAAGTTTCCCCATCCCTTACCTAGCGCCTCAGATCATTACTAATGACTAGGAACCACTCCCTATACATTTGTGGTATTAAAATTATTTAAACTGGAGCCCAGGAAGCAAAGGATCAAAGGTGTTTCAGTGAAAGCCAGATGTGGTAGCCAATTAGATTTAGTTGACAGTAACATGGAAACTGTGTCTGACCCATGGTGAAACATTTAAAATTCCTCTATTGAACTCACAGTAAGTAGAAGCATCTCTACGGAAAAGAAGTGACAGATGACATATTGGTAACAAACAGAACTTTAATCAGTGCTTTTTAAAACACTTCTGAAAACACTGAGTCCTGTGTAACGTAGTACTTGGAGGCAGCAGTTGATAGATGCCTGTATATCTTTTAAAATCTCCTTGGAGAATACCTTTTCAAGTAGACCTGTCATGTGGCATAACACTTTTGTAACGTAGTTCATTCATTTTCTTTTGTCTTTTTTTTTAAAGCATGGAGAGAAGGTTAAAAAGGCATGAGAAATTGCTTTATAATTTCCATATATATAAAATACATGCCTGATCTGCAGTAAAAAAATCATTCACATATGATTTTTTTAAACTTGTAAAAGGTGCAGTCTTGATAGCTCTGCAGACTCAAGTTCCCTCTCCAGATAACGGTATTGTATGAGCAGCAACCTATAGCATCCCACAAATGTGTCTTGGTTCTGTACCGAGGAGGAGAAGTGGTAGGGATGACTAGATATTTGTAGATGAAGATGTGTAGTCTGAGTTTAAAACAGGGAGGACAACCCTCAGGAACTGTGAGGCACTCTGGCATAATAATGACAGGTGCTGCAGAAGAACATTCTAGGTCAAACTCTCACCTTCTCTATATTTCTATGTTATGATATGATCTTGCACTTTGTTGCTGCTCTCTTTTGGCTACAGATTTGGCATATCGAGTCCTGATGGGATCCTTCCAGGGCAAGGAGATCCTCTGGTGGCATAGGGTGATTTCAGACGTGACGAGATCACGCTGAACCACAGTGAACCACGGTGAACCCCGCGGTGGGGCCAAGGCGGCGTGAACGTCTGTTCGCGGCCGCCAGATGTTCACCACGCTGAACACCCGCGCGGGGCCAATTCCAACCACGCTTCCACGTTCGGCCGGATGTGGCGGCCTCATTGGCCCCGCCGCCCACCCGTCTCCCCGGAGGGCAGGCGGCGGGAGCGTGGAGGGGCCGGGGCCGTGCGGCCGCACGTTGCGCTGCGTGGCCCCGCCCCCTCCCAGATTCCCCGCCGGGATCCCCCCGGCATGTCTGTTGCGGCGTGCCAGGGTGACCCCCGGCGGGGAATGAACAGGATGATTTCGGTACGGGGCCAACGGGACAGGGACCTTGGTGGCTCCACTCCTACTGCTCACCCCACTGCTGCTAGCACTACTGCAGGAAGGGGTAGCTAGCTTGCATACCCCCATGCTTCGCTGGTCCAGAGCTGTTCTTTTGACATTTGCGGGCTGTTAGCGATCAGAGAAAGTCAGAGCAGCCTGAATACTGCTCTTATTTACACCTCTGACTTAGCTTCTCATAAAATGAGTGCTTAGATGATAGGTCCATAAATGGTTATTTGTCAGATGGTCATGCAATGAGGCATGACTGTTTAGGGCCCAGGACTGGATAGCAGGAAATGAATCGCTCCATCATGATCTGTTATGCATCTCCGTGAAACTACCAAAGCTGCTGTTGGAGACAGGATGCCGAGCTAGATGAACCATTGGTCCAACCCAGTTTTGCATTTCTTCTGTTCTTGTTATTGGGTGCTCTCTGATGAGCATGCGAGAGTGGAATTGCCTTTTATGGAACATTTTGTATGCAGACAACTTGTGCTGAGCAGACCACGCCCACTCACAAGGATTAACCAGTAAATATGTACTAACTACTAGTTTTGCCTCTTCCCTCTGACTGCCAACTATGAAAGTTAGTGCCAAATGTGTTAATGCTTTGATATGCAAACTTGTGTTCACTATAAACTTGAGGAATCAAAACTCGGGTATTGATAAGAATATTAATATTATTTTAATATTCAGTAACTAATAAGTAATCAATTATTAATTAAATATTGAGCAAGAATATTCAGGTTCAATATAATTTAATATTTTATATTAATGAATATTGAATTAATTAATTCAATTAATTTCAATTAATTAATTAATTTCAATTAATTAATTAATTTCAATTAATTAATTTCCTGGAAAGAGACCTTGTATTTGAACCAGAAATAAAGTACTGTGATTAAAGACTTGGACTCACATGAACTAAGATAATAAAGTTACTCTGGGTGAAAACAGACATTATGCTAACTCCACTTTAACATTTCTTATGCATGTGGCAGGGCTGTATTTGTGCCCTATACAGCCGCGCAGAAACAAAAAACAGGGAACAACACCTACTGTATTACAATGGGTGATTTCAGACATTACGAGATCACGCTCAACCACAGTGAACCACGGTCAATTCCATGGTGGGGCCAAAGCGCCCTGCATGTCTGTTCGGCGGCTGCCAGATGTTCACCACAGTCAATACCCACATGGGGTCAAAATCAAGCACGCTTCCGAACCTCCGGCCCGGATCATCTCCGAAAGCGTGGTCAAAGAGATTCCCAACGGGGAAAAAAAAAAGTAATGTCTGAACGGCAACCACCGGCTGGAACCAAAGACAATGATTCCCAGCCGGGGACAAAGCACGCAGCGTCACTGCCAGACAACCAGCAACAACACAGACCGGGGAGGGAGATTTAAAGTGCACACGGCAGCAGCTGGGACGAGCCGCCCCAGCGCCTTCCGGGTGCTTTGACCACGGCCCGGCCTGGGATTGGCATAATGTCTGTTGGGCTGCCCCGGGCCGTGGTCTGGTGGTCCAATTCCCTGCCATGGTCCCGGTCCCGTCATGTCTGTTCGGGGCTTTCCTTGACCACGAGGGGTGGTTAATATGTTCACCCCCGCCGGAAATCCACTGTGGTGAATTGGGACCGCGTAATGTCTGAAATCACCCGATGACACACCACGTGCGAAAAGCATAAGGGACTGGTATCACACTTACATATGGCAAAGCCTGCCTCTGTAAACCTTTATCAAAATTAATTAATACTATGGGTGAGATGGAACAGCTTAATATAACCACATTCAAATTTTATTATACATACACTGTAGAAATGGGTACTCAATAGGGGTGGGAATTTCGGTTCCCCCAATATCTGAAACTGCTGGTATTTTGCTATACTCACAGTTTCGGATTAACCCAGTAATCTGGGGTACCGGTACCAGTTCCCCGTGCCGGATTTTTTTTACATTGGGGCCGTTGAAATGAATGGCCGCAATGTAAAAAACAAACAACCCCCCCCCACTTTCCCTCCCCCATCCAGGCTGTGCGGGTGGAAGGGAGGACACCCCCCACCCACCCTGCCAAGCCTGGATTTTTAAAAATTTTATTTTAACCCAAAGTCCGGCTGCTAGTGTGGGCTCCAGCAGGTACTAGGCGATCCCTGGGGTGGGGGGTGGTTTAACACCACCCCCCACCCCAGGGATCACCCTACCCCCCCACCCACGGATCGCCTTACTTGTACTTGCCCTCCAGGCGGCGGCGACGACAGCAGCAACATGGTGTGGGTCCAGCTTACAGCGCTAGTGGCTGGCTTCAGCGCTTCACTAGGCCTTCCGGGGAAACCCAGAACTTTCCCGGAATGCCTAGTGAAGCACTGAAGCCAGCCACTAGCACTGAAAGCTGGATACGCGCCGTGCTGCTGCTGCCGCCGCCGCCCAAAGGGCAAGTAAGGTGATCCCTTGGGGAGGGGGGTGTAGGGCGATCTCTGGGGTGGGGGCTGGTGTTAAACCACCCTAGGGATCTCCTAGTACCTGCTGGTGCAGATTCCGGGTTGCCGGCGGCGGTGCGGCAGCGGCCCGGAGCCCGCACTAGCAGCTGGACTTTGGGTTAAAATTAAATTTTTAAAAATCCAGGCTGGGCAGGGTGGGTGGGAGGTGTCCCCCCTTCCACCCGCGCAGCCTGGGAAGGGGAGGTGGGAGGTATTGGGGTGGGTTTTTTTCATTGATTTCAATGGGGACAGGTCTCCATTGAAATCAATAGGAAAAAACGGTACCGGTATACCGGTTTTAATCCGGTAACCGGTTTTTTGCCCCAAGTCCCACCCCTATCAATCAATATAAAATCAACATCACAAATAACATATAAATAAGATATGATGGAGTATAAATACGTGTGACTGTTCATTGGATGACATGATTTTATTGATGTGTTAGATTATTACTGATTATTGAGGTTTTCAATTTCTATTGATTGTGATGTTGATTTTATATTGATTGTTGAGTACCCATTTCTACAGTGTATGTATAATAATATTTGAATGTGGTTATATTAAGCTGTTCCATCTCATCCATAGTATTCATTTATTCTGATAAACGTTTAAAGAGGCAGGCTTTGCCATATGTAAATGTAATACCAGACCTTTGTACTTTTTGCACTTGGTGTGTCGTTGCTATGCAGCCCTGCAACATGCACAAGAAATGTTGAAGCGGTGTTAAAGTGGAGTTAGCGTTACGATTGTTTTCACCCTCTGAGAGTTTGTGTGGATTCCTGATCCTGATAAGATTTGTAGTAGGTAAATGTGTCCCTGCCACAATTATCAATTTTTTTAAATTATGCATTCTTTCTACTGTGTTGTGCACTGCAATAATACATTAGTCAATAGATTAACACCCACATGTGAACAGTATAATGAGGATGCTTGTAACAAGCTATTCATTGACAAGTAATTAATTTCCATTTTCCCACTGAACCAGGAACTTGAACTGTGTTACCCTTATTTGTTTTGAGTGGCTGGAAGCATAAATATACCACTTCTATAAATCTGACCTTCCCATCAGAGGTTAGCCTAAATTAATCAATCACTTCTGTAGGAGATTAGCCTTTCAAGGGCTAACTACTCTTATGCCAGATACGACATTTAAACAAATTATTAGTTTGTCTAAGAAGTAGTCATGCCATCTACAATACTTCAGATTTTAAATAACGATGGTAATCGGTCCTGTTTATCAGGTTACATTTTATTTTTTTCCCATAAATATATTTAGCAAGGATAAAAAAATGTTATATAAAGTGCTCAGTCTTGCACTCATTGAAGTAAAAAAATAAGTCTCCCATTGACTTGAATGGTGCAGAATCAGATCTAAAATAGGAAAGCCATGGATATAATCTCTCTATTCAGTATGTGTAATATTCACCCCTGTTCAGAGGGTGAGGTTACGGCTGTCTGTCTCTCTGTTTATTTAATCATGTATGCCGCCCTTCCCATAAAGGCTCAGGATAGCTTACAATCAATAAAAACAATAATAAGTCTTACAATCAATTTTTTTTAAATCCCCTTAACTCCCCCCCTCACCCATCATGCCCAACGCTATCTCTGCCTGCCAAATGCCTGACCGAATAGAAAGGTCTTACATTGTTTCCTGAAGATGAACAGACTCAGGCTTAGATGAACCTCCAAGGCATGGGGTGCCTTTCCCATAATTGTGGGGCAGCCACCCAGAACACTTTTCTGCATGCACTTGCTGTAGAAGCTTCACGGGTAGATGGTACCTGCAAGAGAGCACTCCCAGCTGACCTCAGAGGCCATGGCGGGACATGAAGGAGAAGGCGGTCTTTCAGATACCTGGGACTCAAGCTATTGAGGACTTTATAGGTCAAAACCAGCACCTTGAATTGTGCCCAGAAAACTATTGGCAGCCAGCACAGACTCCGAAGCACCAGTGTAATGTGCTCCCAGTGATGCACATTATTATTATTATTATTATTATTATTATTATTATTATTTATTTATTTATTTATTTATTTATTATAAGCATTTATATACCGCTAGCAATGTACCTGGCACTTACATAGAATAAGATAGACATGGTCCCTGCTCGAGAGCTGATAATCTAAAGATGGGGAGAGGAGACAGGGAAGGGGAAAACAGAGGGAGAGACAAGGGATGAAACATTCATGAGGATGCGAGAGCTCAGGTACACGTGCTTGGCTTGGTTACAGTAAATTGGGAGTTTGCAGATAACAGGTGCAGTAGCAGGGTGACTGGTGCCAGCCCTGCTCGAAGTCATTCTGCTGGCTGGGAATTCCCGTCTCGGTGGAGCCACAAGGAAAAGCGACTGAGCCACCAAGAGACTGTTGGCGGTAGCAATGCTTTCCCACCGCTGAAACTGTCATGGCTACAAAGCCAGAAGTGTAATTGACTAGGAGAGGGCTGCAGTAAAGCGCCCACCTAATGTAAGTGGCTCTGGCCACTTGGAGGAAAGCATGGGGTTTGGCAGTATTGCTCCCGGTCTTGTAAGGGATGGCACTGTAGCAGGTGTGTGTAGCCTGGTCCGCCCTAATTGGAGGAGCTGCCAGGGCAGCTAGTTTAAAGGGCCACTTGCAGGGAAGCTGAAAAAGGAGGCAGGCCGGAAGCAGGACAGTGTTCTGGAAGCTGGGCAGCGAGCTCTTTGTGGCGGTCGGTGTCTGGCATGAGTGTGCCCAGGAGGGCGAAACCTGTGGCCAGGGCAGGGGGACAGACTGGTCCGGGTCTGAGCCCTTCAGAAGGTCCAGAACACTTGGGGAGTTGCCTGGAAGGTTGGCCCCGGTGAAGTCAGGGGCCTGGAGCTGCCTCTCTGGAGCCCTGAGGAAGAGCAAGGAAAGGAACTGAGTTGGACTCTAAAGAGCAGCCTTCGATAGACTCCGCCCCGACCTCCAATCCTAGACTGATGCTGCACCAAGTACCTGGCTGGCACCATCTGGGCCAGCCAGAGGCCTCATCCTTAATGAAAACATGGATAGTAGTCATTTTATTAGCTACCAACCTCACATTAAGCAGCATCAACAATGGATCAGAGACTCCACTGACCTCAGCCCCCAAATATCCCAAGACAGGGACAAGGAGGACAGGGGAGCAAGCACCATGTTTCTATCCCTGTTCCCATGATGACTATTCCTCCCCTGCCATCATATCTTTACTCTCCCAATGTTTGGAGGCCATGGCGGATTGGATGTGGCAGAGCAGACTGAAGATCAATCCTGATAAGATGGAGGTGATGGTGGTGGGAAGGGCAGGGGAGGTGCTGGCCCCCCTGATAGGGTTTGTCCACCTGTTGCTCTTCAGGTTCGGAGTCTGGGGGTGGTTTTGGATTCGGGCCTCCGTCTGGATCGGCAGGTGGAGTCGGTGGCTAAAGCCACCTTTCGCACGCTGTATCTGGTAAGGAGGCTTTGGCCGTACCTCTCCGGGCCTGATCTGGCCACTCTCGTCCATGCCTTCATCACCTCGAGGCTAGACTACTGCAACGTGCTCTACGTGGGACTTCCCATGTTTCTGGTTCGGAGGTTGCAGCTAGTGCAGAATGCGGCAGCCTGTCTCCTGAAGGGGACGGGGCGGCGTGAGCACATAACACCAGTGCTCCGCACTCTGCACTAGCTGCCTATAGCGTACCAAGCCGGATTCAAGGTGATAGTATTGATTTATAAAGCCCTATGCGGTCTGGGCCCCTCATATCTCAGGGACCGCCTCGCCCTCCATGCCTCAGAACGATCCCTTCAGTTCACCGGGGGCGCCTTTCTGGAGGTCCCCCGTGTAAGACGGGGGGCCACAATGGAGAGGGCGTTCTCGGTGGCCAGGCCCCGGTTATGGAATTCCCTCCCGGAGGAGGCTCGCCTGGCCCCCCACGTGTTAGCAAGACTTGGCTGTTTGCCCAGGCCTTCGGAGGGGGGGTGGGGGTTGGTTTTTTAGTGATGTTTTAAATTGTTTGGGTTTGGGTTATTGTTGTTGATTTTATTGTTATTATTGGGTTTTATAATATTGTATGCCGCCCTGAGATGCCGTAGGCATGAGGGGGTGGCTAACAAATTGAATCAATCAATCGATCAATTAATTAATTAATTAATTACTTAATATCTCCCCTCTCACTACTACTTATTTCTATCGTGCTACTAGGCATACGCAGCGTTTTACAGTCACAGATTTTTGAAGACAGGTCCCTGCTCAGTGGGCTTACAGTCTAAGGTAAACAAGGGTGAGGGGAACACAGGGAAAGACAGACACACACATATTCCCATTTTACAGATTGGGAACTGAGGCTGAGAGGTGGTGACTTGCCCAAGGCCACCCAGTCAGTTCATGGCTAGGGTGAGATTCATACCCTGGTCTCCCAGGTCCAAGTCCAGCACCTTATCCACTACACCCCACTGGCTCCCCATGCCCACTATGACACCAATCGGTTCAGCAGCCACCCCAACAACTCCCCACCCCCCAAGGATATCCCCGTTATGTCCTATTTGTTTATTTATTAACATTTAATATTCTGCCCCTCTCGCCTCTGGCCACCTGGAGCAGCTTACAACAACACAATAAAATACAATAAAACAAATATAAAAATGCAATACACTAAAATAAAATCAAAACATCAAAACAATATAGGTCTGTGATTAAAAAAATAAACATCCTAACCCACCCACCCTTCCCTCCCCCACAGAACACCTAGCAGAAGAGTCATGTCTTACAATTACATCAAAAGGCCAGGAGATCTGGGCTGAGGCAGATCTCTATCAGGAGAGCATTCCAAAGCAATGGTGTGGCCGCCAAGAACACTCTCCTGTCTGTACAGACCCGCCAATAACGCGGGACCTCTAGGAGGTCGTCCCCAAATGCAATCTTTCAAATAAGTGGGGCCTAGACCATGTAGGGCTTTAAAGATCAAAACCAGCACCATGAATCAGGAAAATAAATTGGCAACATAGAAAATAATCGGCAGCCAGTGAGTGCATGGAGCACAGGTGTTATGTGCTCCCTGTGGCCCGTCCCAGTAAGGAGACTAACTGCTGCATTCTACACTAGCTGAAGTTTATGAACGGTCACCAGAGGTAGCCCCATGTAGCATTACAGTAGTCTAGCCTCGAGGTGACAAACACATGGATTATGCATTTTGCGTATTTACATGGCATTGGCTTTCTGATGAGTGGTCCCTTCCATAAGTAAATATTCAATGAGGTAAGAGCTCTTCTGGAAATTTGATAAAGTGTTTCTTGCATTTCAGATCCCTTCCCCCTCAAAAATTTGTCAAAAATGGAATAAGTTAGGTTATTTCAGTGCTGATGAAAACTGAAGTTTATTATCTCAAAGTGGAATATAAAAATGAATTCAATTACCTTACTTGCAGAACTGATTAATACTGGAGGTATGTATATCTTAAAGTTCAGAGTTTGTTTACAGTTATCTTTCTCATAACTTTTAAGATTTCTTATTCAACCATTTAAATCAAATACTGTATAAACTCAGAGACATTTTTTAATATTGGAGTTTATATGTCAGTTTACCTAAAAATACTGAAATAATAAGAATATTGCAAGTTATAAACTAGATTAACACTTAAAGAAGATTCAGATTTATTAGTAGAGGAACATTTATTTATTTATTTTTAAAAAATTTACCCCGCCCCTCCTGCCACTGGCAGCCCGGGGCGGCTAACAAAATCATCCATAAAATACAATAAAATATATAAAACATTAAATACTAAAAACAATAATAAAAATGTGGAGACAAAAAAAACAACATACCACCAACCCCCTCACCCTTCTTCCTTGCCAAACGCCTGGTGGAACAGGCAGGTCTTACAATTCCTATGTAACCTTGGGAGGTCAGGGGCCAGACGGGTCCCTACTGGGAGGGAGTTCCAAAGGCGTGGTGCGGCCACCAAGAACACCCTGTCTTGTGTGGCCCCCCGGGAAATCTGAGAGACCTCCAACAGGGCATCCCCAGATGACCACAGGGGCCGGTCCAGAACCTGAGGAGTGAGGCGGTCTCGCAAATAGGCAGGGCCCAGACTGTGTAAGGCTTTATAGGTCAAAACCAACACTTTGAATCGGACCCGGAAGACTATCGGCAGCCAGTGCAGAGCTCTGAGCACTGGTGTAATGTGCTCTCAGCAGCCCAGCCCCACCAGGAGCCGGGCCGCTGCATTCTGCACCAGCTGCAGCTTCCGAGCCGTCACCATAGGTAGCCCCACGTAGAGCACGTTACAGTAGTCTAACTGAGAGGTAATAAAAGCATGGATGATCGTGGCCAGATTCGAAACCGAAACCAGCGGCCGAAGCCACTGCACCAGGTGTAACTGGCAGAAAGCACTGCTCGCGACAGCCTCCACCTGGACATCCAGGCGGAGCTGTGCATCGAGGAGCACACCCAGGTTCCATACCTGGTAAGTCAGTGGAGGGCAAATCGCCTCAATCGAGGGGGTCGCCATCTCCATCGACTTACCCACTAACATCACCTCCATCTTGTCACAGTCACAGTCGATTAGCCCTCATCCAGTTCCCCACAGCTGCCAAACACCGGGTAAGCATCGATACAGCCAGGCCTGGGTCGGTTGAAAATGAGAGGTACAGTTGGGTGTCATCTGCATACTGATGACACCTCACCACGTACCCCCTGATCACCTCGCCGAGCGGCTGCATGTACACGTTGAACAGGAGAGGGGACAGAACAGAGCCCTGCAGGACCCCACACAGGAGGTCTCGGTGAGATGAAAAATAATCATTGAGCACCACCCACTGAGTTCTCCCAGTCAGGAATGAGTGGAACCATTCGAGAACGATCCTGCCCACCCCTGCACTGTCCCACAGGTGCGTCACCAACATCTCATGGTCAACGGTATCAGATGCAGCTAACAGATCTAACAGGACCAAAGGGGTCAATTGACCCTTATCCTTTTCACAGCGCGGATCATCGACCAAAGCCACTAATGCTGTCTCAGTGCCATGCCCTGGACGAAAACTAGACTGCAAGGGGTCCAGGGGGAACAGCTCCACCGGACAGGTTTTGTGGATGCTATGAGAGTAGCAAAGAATTCCCTCTTTGCTGCCAACATAGCCATGACATAGGCTTGTAAACTAGCTCTATGCTGCAATCTGCCGGCTTCAACCTGAGAACAACGCCACCATCGCTTCAACCACTGCCCCTCTTGCTTCAGCACCTGCAGTTCCTTGGTAAACCAAGGAAGTCTGTGGAGCCTCCGTCTGGGCAACGGACGCCTGGGAGCCGTCCGATCGATGGCCTCTGTCAGCAAGCTGTCCCATAGCTTGACGAGGTCATCGATGAGATGGTCGTCAAGGTCAGAGGGTAATTCTCTCAGAGCACCTAGGAACTGCACTGGGTCCAACAGCCTCTGGGGGCAGACCATCCTAATAAGTTAGTTATGACTAATATGCAGTCATAAGCTCAACAGGGGGGAGTCTATTGTCTTTGATTTGTTCTATAAATGAACCCGATCATTTTAAACTGCTGGTATAAAACCAGATTCTGGTTACTCAAATCCAAAATTTATTATATGCTACTTGAAGGGTTTTGTTATTTGTCTGAATCACTAAAATCCTCAGTGTTGGAGGTGGAAGAGAGGTGATAAATGGTTCCATAGTGATTCCTGTGCCTTTGCAGCACTCTTCCAAACTTACCTGTAGGACTAATTTTATATGACTCAGGTGTTGGGCATTCTGCACTCTAATGCTAATAGAATATTCAATATTACAGACCTGATGGTATGTCCCTTGTTAGTCTGTGCAGCACAGTTCTGTGATTTTCTAATTATGAATACTCAAAAGCCTGGGTATTTTTGTATCTCCCAAGCCAGTTCATAATGTAGCAGAACCATTGGTTTTAGTAATATATAATACACAGCAAGCTTATTTGCAATTCCCCTATTATCTCTTGTTCCTGATAGTTCTCTAGAGGATATGCTTCAGTGACATTTTGGACTGGTTGCACTACGCTGAAGAGTGGGGGTGTGGGAGTTAGTTTTCATTGACTCCCACCCTTGATATGAATTAGAGGTCAGATGTTTTCTCTCATGCAGGCTGTCAGTGAGCCACAGGGACTATTACAGCATCTGGGAGTTGCTGGATATAGAGGCATTCTGACCATATAACATTTCCTTCTTCCATGTCATAAAGCCAGAAAAGGTTGAGGAATAGAAACACTGAGGCTCACAACAGATTTCAGGATATAGCTCTTTATGTCTATAATTTTTTTAAAAAAAATCATCCTCAGGGTGCAGGGTCCATTACCTGCAAATTTTATATAAACATATCTTCAGCGGCTAATAATCAAAGTCCATCTTCAGTTGTGCAGCTAGAGCAACAGTACACTGAAGGACAGATAATGAATTAGCAAGAATTAAAAATGCAAAGAATCCATTGTGATTTATGTACCCAGAAAAAAAGGAAATATAGTATGTATGAATAAACTTGGGTAGCTTGCAGTTCTGTCACATTTATTTTATAGCAACAGTCTTCATAGTAGGCATTGTCTTCCTTGGCTTCTTTACATGATTTGAAGAGCTATCCCTAGAAGACAGGTGTTCTTATTAAAAAAAACATTAGAAATGATTCCTTTGATGACAATACTTAGGGCACCATGTTCTGTGTATATTTTATATTTAAAAAACCTATGGTTTAAGAGAGAATTTAAGGCCCTTACAAATTCAATCGTGCTCCGAAAAGCACGGATATTGTAAGTTAAGGATCCTGCCTTAACTTCCATGCCATGTAAACTGTAAAAACGTTGTACAGTCTCACACATTGTGCTCACTTACAACTTAGGCGCCATTCACCCACACTTGTCCATGGTCTTTCAGTCCCAATCCTCTTCCTCTGCAGGTTGGGGGCAACACTGAATCTGGGGACAGGAGCCCCCCTCCTTTTCCTATATCCTTTCATTTGGGTTGGGGAGAATGGGACAGATGTGTAATGGCTCACAGTCTTCCCCTCTTACCCACTAGTCTCCACTGCCTTCCCAGAGAACTTCAGAGTCCTGGCTTCCAACCCCACCCCCCAACCCACCAGCCCCATCCTCTAACAGTTAACCCAAGAGTCCTGGCTCCCAAACTGCCCTGTTCTAACCCACTAGCCCCCGCCCCCTCACAGAGAACCCAAGAGTCCTGGGAAATACAATGAGCTGTATTTCAGATATGGAACAGGAGTAAGGGTGTGTGTGTGGGTGTGTGGAATGACAAAAAATAAACTGGAGAGGAGGTGGAATAACAGGGAGAGAGGCTATAGGGAGTGGAATGACAGGGAGAGAGCTATGGGAACTGGGTGAAATGATAGGAGTGCTACCCATGGTATCCTATCCCTCTTCTGAATCAGTTATTTTAGAACCTCATCATTTCTCCTATAATTCCACCCAGTTCCTTGTTGCTGCACACTATCTCTGTTCCTCACTGTCATTCCACCCATTCCACTCACTCTCCCTGGTGCCTTTCTCCTTATACCACAACCTCTCCCCCTCCCCCCAAAAAAAGATGCAGCTTTGTTTTAACCTTTCACAACCACTTAATGGGATCTGTGAATGACAATAGGATTTATTTCCAAATTCACATTGATGTTACCTCCATTCCTTCCAATGGACAATCCATTTTATTAATTTCAATATGTATTCAACTAACCAGCAGAGGAAGATGATTGTGGCTTATTTAAGGGCTTTTAACTGCTCTCTTAAACCAAAAGTTTTTTTACTATAGAATTTCCTAAATTTTTGAGTGACTTTGCAATTCAGAAAATTCCTCTTGATGGTGCACTAGAATGATGAACAACATAATAGTGACATTTCAGAATTTCAAAGTTCAGAAGAGTAGTCGTGTTAGTCTTTAGCTCTAAAACACGAAAAAATAGTCTTGTGGCACCTTAAAGACTAAGAAGAAAATCTCTTTATTTTGACATGAGCTTTGATCAGCAAGAGCTGACTTCCTCCGATGCATGAAGTGACCTGGAAGTTGGCATCTATATAAGAGGTTGCAGGCAATGAAAATAGTTTACACACAGAACGTGTCCAGGAATAAAACACATAATTAGATCAACTACCAACCCAAGGTACAGACAAGGTGTTAACGACCAATCATGGTAAAGTCCCATGCAGTTGGAGAAGAATTGTCCTAGAAGAATGTCAGTAGGTGGATTATCATTACACGTCTGATAGTGTTAGATCTAACACTATCAACATTGTTCAACTTTATTGGTGGAAGATTTTATACATCCAAGTGAAATCTCTTTTGCTAAGGGGGAAATAATAAACATGCTACCTTCTGCCACTAACAGAAGTAGATCTAACACTACCGGGCATGTACTGATAATCCACCCTCTGACATTCCTCTAAAACATGTGGTGTATATGAACTATCACTTGGAAACATGACCAATCTGCAGGTAATGTAGATTCTACCTGAGATCTCACCTCTGGTGTAATGCAACAAAGAGCCAAGTGCTTTGAGTGACAGCATTTGAGTAGTGTAACACTTGTATTAAATAAATACATATCTGCCTCACATGAATTCTGCAACCGTCTAATCCACATTTCACAGGCATTAATATTTATTTAGTTAGTTGTATTTCTAATCCGCTTCCTTTTGCACACAGGCAACTCGGAGCAGCTCACAACAACACAATAAAATCAAATTCAATAATTAAAACATATAAAAACCTTATAAAAACCTTATTAAACATTGTAAACATTAAGGCAGAAACAAAAACATCCCTCTCCCCCCCCAGTCCTCACCTCCCTACCCATCTCCCTCACCAAAGGCCTGGCAGAACAGCCAGGTCTTACACTGTCTTCGGAAAGAGGGGAGGTCAGGGGCCAGGTGGGCCTCCGTCGGGAGGGAATTCCACAGTCTAGAAGCCACCACCAAGAAAGCCCTCCCCATTGTCGCCACCCATGGGACCTCGATTCAGGCGTCCCCGGGCAACCGCAAGGGCCGCACCATGGCCTGGGGTATGAGGCAGTCCCGCAGGTAGGCAGGGGCCAGGCCATTTAGGGTTTTATAGGTCAATACCAACACCTTGAATTGGGCCCAGAAGACAATAGGCATCCAGTGCAGAGAATGGAGCACTGGTGTAATGTGCTCGCGGGGACACGTCCACATTAGGAGATGGGCCGCCGCATTCTGCACCAGCTGCAGCCTCCAGGCTGTCACCAAGGGCAGCCCCACATAGGGTGTGTTGCAATAGTCCAGTCAAGAGGTGATAAAACTATTAATGATGGTGGCCAGGTCAGAGTCCGAGACATACGACCTCAGCCGTCACACCAAATGTAACTGGTGAAAGATGCTCCTCACCGGTGCTGTCATCTGGAAATCCAGGCGGAGCTGTGAATCGAGAAGCACCCCTAGACTATGGACCTGAGTAGCAAGAGGAGGGCAAACCCTGTTAACAACAGGAGCCACCATACCTCCTGCCCTACCCACCAACATCACCTCAGTCTTGTCGGGATTCAACTTCAGACAGCTCGCCCTCATCCAATTCCCCACTACTGCCAAACACCGGGTAAGCACTGAGACTGCCGGGTCTGGGTCTCCAGAAAAAGAGAGGTAGAGTTGTATGTCATCAACGTACTGATGACAACGTACGCCGAACCCCCTCACGACCTCCCCCAAAAGCTGCATGTACACATTGAACAAAAGGGGGGACAGAATAGAACCCTGCAGAACTCTACACGTGAGGTTCTGGGGAGATGATGAACACTCCCAAAGAACCACCTGCTGAATTCTCCTGGCCAGGAAAGAGCAGAACCATTCAAGACCAATTCCACCCACCCCAGTCTGGTCCCGCAGCTGAACCACCAACATCTCATGGTCAACGGTATCAAATGTTGCTGACAGATCTAATAGAATTAACAAAGATGATCTTCCCTGATCCAATTCCCGGTGCAGATTGTTGACCAAAGCCACAAGTGCATTCTCAGTGCTAAAGCCTGGATGAAAGCCGGACTGCGAAGTATCAAGAAAGCTGATGCGGTAAAGATGCCCCTGAAGCTGCCGAGCCACCACCCACTCACTCAATAATCTTCCCTAAAAAGGTAGCTGGCCAGGGAGTCAATGTCAAGTGATTTTTTTTTAGCAGAGGCCGCACCACTGCCTCTTTAAGGTGGCCCGGCACTCTGCTCTCCCTAAGGGAGGAATTGATAACCTTGGCAAGCAACGGTCCTAATGTCTCATGACAAGCCTTAACCAACCAAGATGGTCATGGATCTAATTCACAATAGGTGGATCTGACAGTCCCAAGGACATCTGCCACCTTAGCGGTGACACAACCTGACATGGCGGGGCTTCCATTATCTCAGGTTCACCCATTGCTACAAGTGAAGTGTCAAAGTCATGGTGAATCAGAGCGATTTTATCCATGAAAAAGTCAACAAATATGTCACAGCAAGCACTGGAAGATTCCAGTTCCAGGCGGAGAGAGGCCGGACTGACCAACCTTTGTACTACCCAGAAAAGCTCAACTGAATGTGACTTCACGTATGCTATGAGGGTAGCAAAGAATACCTTCTTTGCAGCCCTCACAGCCACTGGTTCTTAAACTAACTATGCTGCAGTCAGTCAGTTTCAGCGAAAGTACAGCACCACCGTCAGTCCAACCGCCGTCCCTCCTGCTTCATTCGCTGCAGGTCCTCTGCAAACCAAGGGGACCTGTGTTGTCAGCGTTCAGGAATCAGATGCCTAGGAGCCGTTCGGTCGATGACCTCAGTCAGCAAGGTGTTCCAAAAAGCTATGAGGTCATCAAGGAAACGGTCCTCAAGATTGGGAGGTAATTCCCCCAGAGCATTCCAGAACCTATGTGGTTCCCATAAGTCTCTTGGGACAAACCAGCTAAACCAGTTCACCTCTCCGGGGGCAGACCAACTCTCGGAGGTAATGATCTGCCCAGGACAAGGGCACAGCTGACATTTCCTCCACCACTGGAACCCCACCTCAAGGCCAGTGCAAAATATCAGGTCCAGGGTATGCCCTCCATCATGTGTCGAGCCAGCAACCCTCTGAGACAGTCCCATGGTTGTTATGATGGCCATGAACTCACGCTCTGCTCCCCCAACATTGGCATCAGCATGAATGTTGAAGTCCCCCAGGACTAATGCCCTCAGGGATGACAAGACCACCTCCAATACCAATTCTGCTAGAGTGTGTAGGGATGCTACCGTACAGGTCGGTGCATGGTATACCAGCAGTAGCCCTAATCTGTCTCCGGCCAAATCGATCACAAGATGAACACCCTCTATACCCAAGATAGTTTGCACTGGATACCTCCTCACAGGCCAGGTGTCCATGAAAATAATGACTACACCGCCCCATCCCCCCTGCCCCTCTGGTCGAGGCTGATGCTGTATAGAGTACCTGGCCGGAACAAGGTCAGCCAAAATTGCCACTGATTCAGTGTCCAGCCAGGTCTCTGTAATGCACATGAGGTCAACTGACTGGTTCAGGATTAGTTCCTGGATCATTGCAGATTTATTAGCCACCAACCTCACGTTAATCAACAACAGTCTCAGACCATGGGTCCTCCCATTCTTAAACACCACACCGCCTGCCCGGGGACTGGTGAGAGGGACAAGCACCAACCACCTGTCCCTTTTCACAGTTTTAACCCAACCCACCTCCCCGAAGGAAACATAATTTCCCCGGCCTGTCACGACCCCAATAGCTGCAGGGGAAAAACCCCAGCCTGTCCCCCCACCCTTCCCTGGTGGCTGTCCCACCTAGCCATTGAGGGAGACCCCACCCACCCCTAAGCCCCTCTCTCCCTCCAGGGGAACCTAAAAAAATCCTCCCATTAGGGTCAGATCCTTCCCTCACACCAAGGGGATGAACCCTTCTCTCTAACCCAGTCCCCTCCCTCCCCCTTTTACTCAAGGGAGGGGTCATTCCCCGTTTATTTAAACCCAACATACCCCACCCCACCTAACCCAGTGCCCTTAACCACAATAAATTCCACCCTAAACCAGCTGCCCGAATATCATGCCCTCCCTCTCATTATAAATAATCAACTTCTCACAGCCCCCAGCCTCCCTCAGCTCCCCCTAAGGGCCACGTCCTTGGCCCTTAGGTGCACACCTGTGTCGGTGCTGGGCCAGCCAACCCTCCCACCGGATGTTCACCACGGATAGAGCCCCTGATCCCATGGTGATCCCGCCCCTGATCCTACCCCCGCAGCTCCTGCAAGGGAGGGGGGACAGATGACAGTCCTGGGGGGTCAGGGGTCTCTTCTCTCTAGGGGCGAACCTTGCTTGGCTCCCAGCCCTTAGGAGCAGCACTTCAGGCGTCCTGACAGTAGGAGCAATGAGGAGGGTGGCAGTAGCGGTGGCGGCTGTATCCTGCTGCAGTGCCAGGCCGGTCACCGCTTGTACCCCACCCGCTGGAAGTTCAACACGGGGAGAGCCACTCCCATGCTTTAAACTTACACTTATCCCAAGCAACAAAGTGCAGTCAATTTATCATTTCAATCTGAACCTGACTAAAGTCTTCAGCTTTGTCAGAGGGTGTAACCAACCAATAGCAGTTCCAGTTCTGCTACACCACACCCCCAAGTGGCCCGTCCATTTAAATCAGGTCACCAGATGTGCAGGCGGAGCAGCCTGCTTTTCTCCAGCTCTGCTCGCAATGCTCCAGAGTGTCCCAGAGCACCGTCAGCGGAGTGGGCTGCCCAAATCTTGTGCCCCAGTTGGAGGTGGAGCTGCTGTCTTTCTGCGCAGTATGTGCTTGTAAATTTGTCCTGTTATTATTTAATAATAATAATCTGTTTTCTGGGGAGTACATTGACAAATCTAATTGCAGGATCAGGGCCTATGCTGATAAACATTACATAAACATGAGGCAAATAAGGCACTAAAACTAAAATGTGGGATTAACGTACAGTTGGTCAATAGACATTTTAAAAAGAAAATTACACTTATTTTATTTATTTATTTATTTATTTGATAGATTTATACCCCGCCCCTCCTGCCATGCAGCCCGGGTAGGTAAGCTAACACTTTCGGCCTCACTTTTAATGTTGACTTCCTTTGGTTCAGATACATATTTGATATCAGTAGTACTCAACCTTTTGGGGCTTAGAATACATTTGTTGGCATTGGTGGCCTGCCGTGACACAGTAATCACGCAGAGTAGCACTAGTGGCATTCTGCCTGTGACCCTTAGAGAGACGTTCTGGTGACCCAGTTTGGGGTCCTGACCCCTGCATTGAGAAACCATGCTCTATGGCCCTTTTTACACAGACACTCTAACACCCATAAAATGGGTGTTACATTTTATTATACATGTTGCAGGACACCATTGCAGCCAATCACCATTAGGGATGTGCGAATGCCGTTCGGAAGTTCGGAGTTTGGCCCGAACTCGGCCTGTTCGGATGACCGAACCCGAACCTGAACTGACCGAACCGAACAAACTTTCAAACACCAAAATGACCGAACAGTTCTGTTAGTTCGGATCACGTTCGGGTGAGTTCGGGTGGCAAAAAAAGGGTCACTGGAAGGTCAAACGTGACAGGGAGGGGTAGTCAGCTGAGGAGCAGACTTCCAGGCACCAGGGGTGGAGACAGTTTCGTTTCTTGCAAGCGTCTGCCTCCCCCCTTCCCAACACCTTCTGATCTAGTCACTGTTCCTGAACAGCAGGCGTTTCAGAAGGCTCCCTCTCTCAGCATTTCCCAGCTGCCCAATCCGTTGCAATCCTCCTCCCATTTCACCCATCCAACCCATCTACCCCCATATTCTCATTCATTTATTTAGCTTAGTTTAGATAGATTTAGTGGTTATTTTTTGTTTTTATCCCTCCCTGTGTTCAATCTTCCTTCCTCCCTCCCCCCTCCATTGACTCCTTTCCCTCTCCCATATATTCCATCCCAAATTCCCTTCCCTTCCCCTGTTTTTTTCATTTAGAGTAGGATTATTAGATTGCTTTAAGTTTCATTTCAGTTTTGTACTGAAATTAAACTGAAACCTTAAACTGAAACCTTGTGTTGTTTGTGATTCCCCCCCC
>QEPC01000373.1:3068703-3097686 GCA_003113815.1 Sphenodon punctatus
GAGGACTGTCTGCAGCAGGGGGAGAAAAGAGAATTGGTCACCTACCTCGGTGAATTCTTTTCTTCTCCTGCTAGGCAGACAGTCCTCCAGCCCCACCCAAGCAAACAGCAACTTTGGCTAGTTTGGGGGAGTGTTTTTTTCCCTTTCCTTATATTTGACGTTCTCCATCTTACCCGACGTCCCTTATAAATGGTTGGTTCTGTTGAGCCTTATCTCTTCCCTGGTTTCAGAGTTCTTTCAAGTTCAGAGTTAGGTCTGGTCCTTTTCTAAGTCTACAAGAGCCGGTCCTCTGCTTGGGACTTCCTGGTGAAAAGAGCAGGGGTAGCTCAGGAGGCATGTGCAGATCATCTTATTATCTTCTGCCTCCTGTCGGTCAAGAGGAGGAGCTACCCATATCTGCCTCGCCTCCTCCCTCCGCACCTTCAAATCCCTACTCAAGACCCACTTCTTCTGTGCCGCCTTTCCCAATGCCTGCTAGTTGCTTTCCCCCAATTACTTATGGTCTGCCCTCCTTTGCCTAACTGTAACCAAGCCAAGCACGCGCACCTGAGACTTTGCAGCCGCTTGCATGTTTGTTTGCTTCTTCCTTGTCTTCCCTTTGCTCCCTCTCCTTGTCATCCCCTCCTTGTCTTTTTAGATTGTAAGCCGTAGCCAGGGACCACGTCTTTATCTTTGTTCTGTAAAGCACCAGGTACATGGCTGGTGCTATAAAAATGTTTATAATAATAATAATAATAATGGTCTGAGACTGTTGCTGATTAATGTGAGGTCAGTGGCTAATAAATGTATAATGATCCAGGAATTAATCCTGAACAAATATTTTATTTACCCTTAAGCTCCCCTGTGTGGGTGGGGACTGAGAAATTATTATTCCCATTTTACAGATGGGAAACTGTAAGACAGAGAAACCAATTGAGTTATTAAAGGTCACTCAGGGAGTCCGTAGTAGAGTGATGAATTGCACATGGACCTCAAGTCCCAGGTTAGTATCCTAGCTACAGGACCATGCTTTGATGTGGTATTAGGGAACTGCTATTGAAATAACCTCCATGTTTCTCTATTTACATACACAGCAGACACAGGGAGAAAACACACATGCACGTAACTCTGCTTTAACACTGCTTTAATATTTCTTATGCACATTGCAGGGCTGTCTTGGTGCCCTATGCAGCCCTGCAACGTGCATAAGAAATGTTAGGCAGTGTTAAAGTGGACTTAAGGTACATGTCTGTTTTCTTTTTTCTTCTTTTTTATTGTAATTTTATTATTTTATCTTTCTTAGAAAAATTTACAAATAAATTTTTAACAATATTGGTATCATCTCTTAATACCATGCAATACAAGGTGTTACATTCATATCAAAATCCCTTATAACATACATTTGTCTCAGAAATAGCGATCAAATAGTATCATTTTATCACCCCTGGAGAAATTCTTCGTTTTCAGTTGCTGCAATGATGTTATACCATGTTGCTTCTATGTTCTCTTTCTTGTTCTTTAACTCTGCCATCAGCTTTTCCATGGTAAACAAATACCAGAGCCAACTTATCCATTCCTGAAGCAGCAATGGTTCCTCTGTTTTCCAATGCCTAGCGATTATGTTAACTGCGGCCAGGCACAGGATTTCGGAGGAATCTTGATGGAATTTTAGAGTCTTGTTGGCTGGGTAAATTCCTAATATAGCAATTTCAGGTTTGAAAGGCACTAAGGTTCTGTTCATCTTATTGAGGAATGTCCATACTTGGCTCCAGAAAGTTTGTATGTAAGTACATCCCCAAAGACAATGTTTGAGGGTGCCCTGTTGTCCACAGCCCTTCCAACAAAGTCCACTGCCATATTTTTTTTCCCCATATTTCAACTGTGAAGGCATTTAATTGTTGCCTTTAATTGTGTCTCTCTAACTTCAAGGGCGGATGCACAATGGTGCATATGCCTCCACATCATTTTGACCTCACTTTCCGTGAAACTTTTATTTAACTCCCTTTCCCATTTGGCTATATAAGAATGCTGTATAGGATATAAAAACAACTTCAGTTCTTTGTATATACTGGACAATTTACCCCGTGTGCTCCTGTCAAGTTAAATATCACAGCTTCAATTGCCTCAGGTTTTCTACCAAAACTATCGGCCAGGCCCGGGATCAGGAATACGCTCTTCAGTTGCAGGTACTGGAAAATGTCAATTTTCTCCTGAATTTCTGCCTCCAAGACCTGAAGGGACTTAAATTTTTACCTTTACTAAAAAGCTGGTATGCCTTATTGATCTCCTTTCTTTGCAGTTGTTTAATTAATTTGGTGGCAATTTCTCTCTTCCGAACACAAATCCTCTGTATTGGTGAATAGGGAGAAGCCTGTGGTTTATCTTTCCATTTCCTCTGCAAGCCTCAGTCTCTAGTATTTCATCAGGGGGGTTGCGAAGGGATGCTCCGTCCTGAGATTTGTGGGGATTACTCCTTCATCCACATTCACATCTTTCAACAATTTGAGTTGCAGTAACTCTCGCTCTATTGTGGGCCACTCAGGGTGTTTGGGGTGCATGTCTGTTTTCATCCACAGTGAAAATGGCTTCCTCCTCTGCTTTATAGCCTATTTCAGCCATAATTTTGTTATCCTCCCACCCCCTCTCCTGTGGGGTCCTGCAGGGTTCCATCCTGCCTCCCCTCCTGTTCAGTGTGTATCTACAGCCACTGGGAGAGATTGTACATAGATTTGGGATGCGCTGCTATCAATATGCAGACGCCACCCAAATCTGTTTATCTTTTTCATCTGACCCAGGCCCTGCAGTGTTGGTACTTACTCAGTGCCTGGCTGCCACTGGCGACTGGATGTGGGTGTGCCAACTGAAGCTGAATTGAGGCAAGACTGAAGTGATGTTCGTTGGCCGGTCCTGTGACCTGGGGAGGAGGGGGATTGGGATGCCCATTATTAATGGGGTACAACCTCCTCTGGTTATATAGGTTTGCAGTCTTGGGGTGTCTTGGATCCTGAGCTGTCTGGAACATCAGGTTGCGACAGTGGCCAGGAGTGCCTTTCACCAACTCCATCTTCTGAGAAGACTGTGTCCCATTCTTTCAGATGAGGATCTGGCCACCATCATTCATGCCTTCATTTACCTCGAGGCTAGAGTACTGCAATGTGCTGTATGTGGGGCTACCCTTGAAGACTGTTTGGGGTCTGCAGCTTGTGCAGAATGTGATGGCCCACCTTTGGGGTGGGATGGGGTCACTGGGAGCAAATAACATAGGTGCTTCAAAGTTTGCACTGACTGTTAATAGCGTTCCAGGGATCCAGGCACAATTCAAGGTGCTGGTTTTCACCTAAAAAGCCCTGAACAATGTGGGTCCTACATGTCTAAAGGACCACTTTCTTCTTTTTTCCCCTCGGTGACCTCCAAGATCAGCTGAGAGTGCCCTCTTGCAAGTTCCATCATTGACCCAGTCCATATGTCCTGGGCCTGCAGAGAGGCATTCTCGGTGGCTGCTCCACAGCTTTGGAACTCCCTACTCTGGAAATTTTCCTAAGCCCTAGTTTGAGCATCTTTTAGAGGCAGTTTACAGTGAAGGGGGTGGGTTACTTCTAGAGGCAGCTTACTGCCTTTAGAAGATGCTCATACTAGGGCTTAGACAAACCTCCAGCTTTAATTAAAAATAAATTTTGCTGAGAAATATGATTTTTGAAAATGTTAATTGATTTTAGCATTTATTCTTCTGTGGGCCATTTATACAAATGAATGGGGCTGAAAACTGAGATTTAAAGAAGATGCAACTTGCTTGCAGTTCTTTCTAATGTGGCAGCAGGCTTGATATCTCTATCTGTATTGAAATTAATTTATAATTGAGGTTTATTTCAGTCCATCTGTGCTTTTTTGGGCTGTTGCTGAAAAACAAAAAGGTACCAATTAAATATTTATGTGCAGGCACCTGGCAACTTGGAACTGCGCATTTGTGTTCTGCCAAATTTCCAAGAGAACTCCTGCCACTGCCGTTCTAGCTAGTGGCAGGAGGCAAGTGGGGGAAACTTGGAGCAGCAGTGAAGCCCTGATGGGAATGGATAATACTGCCTGTCAATCACCAGGCTAGAAAATGTAGGAGTAAGTAATGGTTGGACTGTAATGATAAGGGAGCAGGAATCATGCTGATGTTCTTTTCCTCACTGATGGAAGCAGTAGCAGAGTGGACTCTACAGCAAGAGGTTTCTGTATATTTGTTTATTAAGAACTCATTTCTGATCCATACTGTATCCAGTTCCTCCCTCCCCCGCCCCTCCCCCCCGCCCCTCCTTTCATAGTGTAAGGCGATTTGCTTGAGGTGGCTTTCACTTTGGGATGTACTATACAGGATGTCCTTTATATCAATCTTGTTCCAACTGAAGAGGGTCGTGCAGTTGGTGTCAATAAGAGCAAGCACATCACACCACTGCCCACTGAGTAAATAAACTTCATTCCATGTGCTGGGAAACAGCTGCCCTATAAAAACATAATCCACAACTCCTTATTCCAGCACTTGTAGATATTAATCTGAGATGCAATTAAATAGGTTGGGGGATATAATCTTGCAACCCACATATGGGAATCCTATCCCCATCCTACTCTTCAGGGCTCTTGTAGCTGTCCCAGGTGCTGCTTTCTCTGTGGAATGAAAAGAGAGTTTGACCAGTAGTTCATTGTAGTCCTGACCCTCTTATTTTGACGTAGGCTGCTTTTATACGAGCGGGTCGCGGTTGCACGACCCGCTCTTGCAATTTTTCAAAATCCCACAAGATGGGATTATACGTGATGATGGATGCGATCATGTGCATTCAAGGCAGTCATGCGTTGTTTGCTGACCGCGAACTAAATACCTCGATGTGTGAGGTATTTAGTTCATGGTCGGCAAACAACGTATGACTGCCTTGAATGCGCAGGATCGCGTTCATCATCATGTTTAATTCTGCCGCGCAGGATTTTGAAAAATCGCGCAACTGTGACCCGCTCATATAAAAGCACCCTTAGTGGCAAAACACCTTTTGGCAACAGTGGTGTCAGGATTGTACCCATACCCTTTCTTGGTTACTCCCTCTTGTTTCAGGGAGATTATGGAAATAGTGATTCTTTCCATTCAAGCTTCTGGTATCCTGCCTGTGCACTGAGAACACATACGTTCTACTTGGTCACATAAGAACATAAAAGTGCCATTCAGAGCCTTATGTGGTGGTGAATTTGGGGACAGGATTCACCCTTAATTGAGGGCCCCAATTATGCCTGTTATTGGGTGAAAACAGACATGACACTAACCACCCTTTAACCACCCTTGGTGACTATTTATGCATGTTGCAGGGCTGCATAGGGCACCAATGCAGCCCTGCAACATGCATAAATAACCACCAAGGGTGGTTAAAGGGTGGTTAGCGTCATGTCTGTTTTCACCCATTGAAGGAGTACATCCATAGCCTCAAAGGGGCACTTCTTGTAGCCTCATGTGACCATGAAACATAATTATTTCCTTATTATTATTATTTTTATTAGCAAACATTTATATAGCGCCAGCAGTGTACCTGGCACTTTACAAATTAATAAAATAGACACGGTCCCTGCCCCTAGGGCTTACAATCTGAGAGACAGGAGCTGGGGGAGAGACTTAGGAAGGGGAACAGAGGGAGAGACAAGGGGTCTAACATTCATGAAGATGCGAGGTCTCAAGTGCACGTACTTGGCTTGGTTACGATGAGAATGACAGCAGGCAGGTCCATGTTGCAAGGATAAGGGTAAACCGATCGTAGGTATAGGAATAGTGGCTCAGCAGGATAAAGAGTCAGACAGAGCAGAGCGAAAGAGGTGAGTTTTAAGGAGAGATTTGAAGGTATGAAGGGAGGGGGCAAGGCGGATGTGGACAGGGAGGGAGTTCCAGGCATGGGGGGCAGCAAGTGAGAAGGGACGAAGGCGCTTAGGGGAGCAGGGAAGGCGTGGAAGGGTGAGAGAAGGGACAGAGGAGGAGCGAAGTGCACGGGCTGGAGTATGGAGGGCGATAAGTGCAGAGAGGTAGGGGGGAGCAAGGTTGTGAAGAGCTTTATAGGTGAAGACTAGGAGCTTGTGCAGGATTCGTTCAGGAAGGGGAAGCCAGTGAAGCGAAGAGAGGAGGGGCTGCACATGGTCGAAGCGACTGGCGAGGTAGATGACCCTGGCAGCAGAGTTTTGGACAGAGATGAGGGGAGAAAGGTGAGACCGGGGAAGGCCAGTGAGAAGGAGGTTACAGTAATCGAGGCGAGAGATGACCAGAGCATGAACAAGAGTTTTGGCAGACGAGACAGAGAGAAAAGGGCGAATCTTAGCAATGTTATGTTTCCTTGACCACGTGCAGAGTATAAAATATCAACTTGGATTGAGACCACATTTGTAGGTAGCACAATCCCGTTTGGAGTCCTAGCCCATCCCTTGAAAGCCTCTGTCCTAATTAGAGCTGAAACTCAATCTCGAGTTTGTCTTGTTTATTGTTGAAAATAGCAGTTCTCAACTAATTTTAAGTGAGAAACAATAACCTAGAAAAATTGTGATTCTCGACATTTCTTGACAGATTTTTTTTCTCAAAATACCATTTACTGTTAACCACAATTTACTGTTTACCAATTTACTGTGTACTGCTTACCGTGTACTGTGTTCATCCTGATAATGCGCATGCGCAAAGTGGCATTTTGTGGATGCGCATTACTGGGATAAAGACAGTACACAGTAAATCAGTATACAGTAAATGGTAAATTGCTGTAAATGGTAACAATAAATGGTACATGGTATTTCGAGAAAAAATTCTCGACTGAGATCTCAGTCCAGTCTTAGTGACAATTTTTTATTCTTGCGATATTTTTGCGAGAAAAAAATTGCCTCTTATTTCAGCCCTAGGGTATCTGTAGACCTAACAAAAATTGGGTGTCAAAACCCCTAAGCATGTGTTTGGCTGTTGTGTGTAAGCACCATAACAATCCCAACACCAGCTTGGACACCCATTGAACACGCAATGTGAACACCATTGCATCACAAGGACAATTTGCGTGTGTCAGCTGAACACATGGCCAACGTTGTGTCTAATGATATCACGTGGTGTGTTAGCAGGTAGAACGCAGCGAATGAGACTCAGCTGAGCTGACTTATTTCTAATAATGCTGCATAGCTGGTGCAAAGAAGGGAGCTGTAGCCTCAGAAGCAGCAAGGTTCTGACATTCTCATGTGTAATCTAGTTAATTTTCCACATGGATTTGAAACATGCTCCAAGGGCAGAGAGAGTGGGCAGTAGCGAGTTCCTTGCAGGGCCATAAGGGAGAGTGAATAATATGCACATGCATTGCATTATGGTCACAAACTCTCTCCCTCCATAGAATAATATGGAAACTACAAAATGTCCTAATTTAAAAACTACACCACCAATTTTCAAAGTGTAAACAGAAATGTGGACTAAAATGCACAATTTAATTTTCTGACACCTCTACACCTCCAAAAAATAAGTTAAAGCAGATGTAGACTGGTTGTGACAGGGCAGAGTCCCTGTGGGCTGCTACTAATCATTTCTATAGTACTGCTAGACATACAGTTTACAGTCACAGGCCCCTGCCACGTGGGTTTACAATCTAAGATGGACAAGGATGGAGGGGACTGCACAGGGAAAGACAGACAGACACACATTCCTATTTTACAGATGGGATGGGACACTGTGACAAAGGCAAAGGCTGGACTCTGCCTCAGGAAAACACGAGGAGGGCTAATTAAGGATGACTGCCTAAGGACGTGGCAGAGGCAGTACTACTACTTATCATTTCTGTAGCGCTACTAGGCTTACACAGCACTTTACAGTCTCAGATTTTGGGAGACAGGTCCCTGCCCAGTGGGCTTACAGTCTAAGATGGACAAGGGTGAGAGGAACACACAGGGAAAGACAGACACACATATATTCCCATTTTATAGACGGGGAACTGAGTCGGAGGGGTTGTGACTTTCCCAAGGTCACCCAGTGAGTTCATTGGCTAGGGTGAGATTCGAACCCTGGTCTCCCAGGTCCAAGTCCAGCACCTTATCCTCTACACATTGGAGGAAGAAGAAGCTGGGTGAGAGCTCTTCCCCAAGGATTGAGTGACCCAGGAATGGTGTTGCTCCTGTGGACTGGAGGCTATAGGAGAACTCTGTACCTGATCAGATAGCCATAAAGAGCCAGAAGGTAGGCCGCCTGGCTATATGGACTGGGTGTAGGCAACCTGAGGGTTAGGGCTTGGGTAGCGGGACAGTGTGCCCTGGTGGAGAACTATAATTTAATTAATTTATTTTATTTATTTTATTAAAATTCTAGGCCTCCTGCCAATGCAACTCGGGGCAGCTTACAACATATTAAAAACATAAAAAATATCAGGCAACATCAATAAAAACCAAATATAAATAACAATATAAAAATTACAATAGTTACAATACAATACCCCCACAACAGAGCTGAAGAACCGCCCTTCCCAACCCCCCACCCGTCACAATAAAGAATGTTAAGCTGAAATTTCCTGTAGAGAGTGACTGTTGGGATCTGATCCTGTCAAGACTTACCCCAGGTGAGCATGTCCCTGGAACACTGGTCAATAGGAGAGCAACACAAAGGGCAGAAAAAACACATCTACTTCCGAATTTCAAACGTCTGTACTTCCTTGTTTTTCATCTGATATTTTCTGAAATTTGGACGGTTTGGACCCCTCACCCAAGCAATCAACCCTACAAGATTTCACACTGATAGAATAAATCATCCTGATTTTAGAATGAGTAGAATTTTTATCATTTTAATGGAGTTTGCAAGCTGCATTAACTATAGAGCCGCTTTCATGCCTCTATAATAATTATAATTACAAATTATAAAACCCGTTATTCTGGAGGACCTGATTCTGCCACTTTTGTCAATGAGATTCTTACCCTTACTGCAGATTAAAATAGTATGCAACATGAGAGTGTTCACACTTGGCCCAGTTCCATTGCATATAAAAAAGAAAACCTTTTAGGTAGCCTCATATACATCTTCTTTGTACTGCACTGCTCAGTTACTTTTAGGTGTGCCTTATACTGCTCGGTCACCTTGTACTGCTTGCTCACCTTCAGCTCTGACTTAGTTTTGTCTAGGTCCCACTGGTCATTGGGCCCTGATCATAAGGCTACTGTCTTAATCCCGGCAAGTGTTTCTGCCCACTTGTTTTAATTACTTAACACAATCTTGGACTGGATTTTGTCTTTTTTTGGTCAGTTGAATTTTGGATCTGTAATGTCTTTGTTTTCAGCAATATGCTGTACACAGTTATAGATAAAATGGTAACATTTTGTTGGCTAGTGATACATTGCAATGTTGACAGCTTTTTAAAATTCCTGATTAAAAACATAAAATAACAAAGGGTTGTGTGCGTTTGTTTTTTAAAACTCTTGTAATAAGACTGTTACATGCCTCCTTTCTGTTAGGAGAAACTGGGTTAAATGAAACAGATACATTAAATGGGTTATGCAATATGAAAGGAGATAAATTTCTAAAACCAGGTAGCAAACATCTTGGCATCCTGTCCATCCTGCTGTAAAAGCTGTATAGTTGGGAAAATGTATGGCTCCAATTGTTGTGATACTTAAGTAAGATTTACAATGGACTGGTAAAATTTATTATAATTAGGAAATGGCAAAATATTTTTTATCCTTCCAAAAATAATTATGCAAAATTGGATCCGATGATTTATTGTCCTTTCATTTTACTTTGGGGGTTAGGAAGAGTCTTTTGCAAAGTAGGCAGTGGGCCAGCACCAGGGTAAAAATAATGATTCCATATAAATCAAGAGAAAACAAAATTGTAGGGTGAATGGGTAGTAACAAGCTCCTAGTAGGTGATGCTTTATGGTAGTGGGCAGTGCTCCATTAGTAGACAACATACTCTAAGAATTCAATTATTTAAAACACTGAGTGCTTCATTGCCTTCAAGGACTTGCCTTGCATAACATACAATGTGCATAGCATATGTAGTGCTCCAGAATAATTAGGCTGGTACTCTGAGCAAACTGATTCTTTGTTGATCTGCTCTGCTGAAATGTATCCACAAATCATATTGTTATAGAATAATAGGACACTTACACATGGAGTGGGGGGAATGCCCTGTTACAAATGTTTGTCAGACTCTAGACACAGACCCCTTTCAGACAGACAGGACTGTATTCTCATGATCCTATAACCTTTCCTATCATGCACATATGTACTTAATGGGTGTAAAATGCAGCTGTTCTGATCTGAGGAACTTTACCCCCCTCGTTGCACAGGTGTACATGATTACGCAGGGTTTAAAGGAAAAACCTGTATTCATAGTAAAATAATCAAATGACTTGGAAGTTGTTTATAGGGCATGGAATAAATATTGACAGTTTGTAAGATTGGGCTTTTATGTGGCAGATGGTGTTAAAATGTCAAAGTATTAAAATATGTATGTCGGGAACTGGAATGGGAATGTTAGAAAGCTACTCCTTAGAAAAGCGTTGTCTATGGAAAACTGATTCTGAGAGATTTTTAAGGTTAAAATTGTTGCATTAATTGCCTTATTGTATAGTAGTAAAAAGATATGTCTATGGCTGCTGTTTGAACATTGTAGTGTCACTTTTGCGCTAGCATGTTTTTACACTTTTCTTCTTGATATAACAATCAAGGTAACTGTAGAAGTGCAAAAATGAGAAAACTTTAAGAACACCGGATGAGTTTTGTATATTATGCATATTTCTTATTTTCAGGCTCTGGTAGGAGCCTGAAACTTAAATGCACAAACACTGTTCATTATAAACAGGGGACTGCTGAAGCCCCGATTTTGAGGAAACAGCTTAACCTACATTTCTGAAAATATAACCATGGCTGTAAGTTGTGAGGACCATCATATGCACAAAGTTTGAAAAAGATCCACCAGGAAAATATAATGTTATGACTGTTTAAACGTTAATTGGTTGTGGTCAAAATGCAGATGTCCTCACGATTTTGAATCATCAATATCTCCTTCCCCTGGATGAGCTGAGCCCCCAAACGCCACAGGTTTGGAGCATGAGATCAATAACAACTGCTTCTGTAATATGATAGTGATTGGTGCAGCCAAAACCAAGTTGTTAATAATTTAAAAATCCATTCTGCAGGGTCACGCATGCACAGTTGAGCAGCTGCTGACTGGCAAAACACAGCTCGGTTCTGCAGGCTCGCACATGCTCAGTTGAGCAGCTGTTGACTTGAAAGTTACGTGACTCTACTTTTTTAAATCACATAATTTTATGAGAAGGCAGCTCTGTCACAAAGAGTTTAAGGTCTAGTCAGTTTCATGTCAGTTACAGAGTGCCCTGCTTCCCTGGCTCCCGGAGAGGGCAGAGGAGTGGAGCCAGGGAAGTTCTTGGTGAAGTTCTTGGTGAATAGGTCCATTAATGACTATTAGCCAAGTAGGTTTGGGGGAACGCAACCTCTTACTGTTGGGGTCTGGAACAACAGGGAATGGACTGCCCATTGTGACCTGTTGGGGGGAAACTTAAGAAAAAGAGAGTGGCCACTGTTGGAGACAGAATGCTGGGCTTGATGGACCATTGGTCTGACCCAGTAAGGCACTATTTATATTCTTAAATGGCTCAAAAGCCTCTTTCCAAGATGGTGCGGGCAGCATCGGTGCCATTTTGGAAAGGGGCAGCTGTTCAGTACATGCACAGACCAACTCACTAAAATGGCCATTTTTTTGGTCTACTGTTAATTTGATATCTTTGTGAAAAGCAAAACAGTTTGAAGGCCTTTAAGTTTATTGAGTGCAAAACTTTGGTTCAATCCATTATTACCTAATACAAACAGGGACTGTGGCAAGCACAGACTCTCTGACACAGGAGCGCCTTAAGGCAGCATGTGTTATCAGCATTATTTACTCAGCCAGATAGGAAGCTTTAAATAAACTAAACTGCCTGTGCCATCTTGGAAAAGGGCAGTGCATGCACAGAATGGCCCCAGCAACTATTTTGTAGGGATGGGCGAACATGGTTCGGAAGTTCAGAGTTCGGACTGAACTCGACTAGTTCAGTCAACCGAACCGAACTTCCGAACCGAACTCGAATTTCGAACCGAATTTCCAAACTTGGCTCTGTTCGCCCATCCCTAAAAGATAATATTCCATTTAGTTCAATGGGGTTTGAATTTCTGAACTTTGTTCGGAATTTCGGAGTTCGGACCAAACTCGAAAAGTTCAGTCGACCAAACTTCTGAACCGAACCAAATTTCCGAACCGGATTTCCAAACTCAGTTCTGTTCGGCCATCCCTACTATTTTGCGCATGCACAGTGAATTTAAAAAAAAAATATTCCCAAAAAATCTTGACGAGACAACGTTGAGAATTTTTTAATTTCTTGATTCTTGTTTTTATCTCGATTCTAGTTGAGAAGCCTAATTCTCCGTGAGAATCGAGAAAATATCAAGGTCAGGTTTCAGCTCTACTCAGCTCTGATAGGCTGGGAAGAGATCTCTCTTTCTCTCTCCCTCCCTACCCTGTTGCCTGCAATGTGCAGTGCACATGGGACCCATCCAGTGGGCAGCACAGGATGGACCAAGGATGGTAAACAGTACAAGCACAGCCTCCAGGACTCAGGTGCAGTAAGCAGAAGGAGGGAGAGGCGCTGCAGTGTCAGGAGTTTCTCTGAAATATTTACCATGTAAGTGGATGGTTTTTTGCAAGAAGGACACATAGGGGAGCGGGGAGGGGGTGGGGAAGGAAAAAGATGGTGACAGGGGAGCGGCAAGTCTATTTCTTGGACCTGGGCCCATTCCAACCTAGCTATGTCCCTGTGCATTCTTGCTGCTTTGACTGCTCTGTGAATGCAGTTGTAGGCAAGTGCAATTCATTTTCATTTAATTACTAAAACAAACAGGCAACAATCGCCTCCTCGTTTTAGTAATTAAAATACAAAAATGACAGGCCAGGGTAATGAAAATGGATGAAAACTAAGGGAGGAAAGTGTGATTTTTATTACCAAAATAAAAATAAAGAAACCTGCACATGCAAAAATGGCCACTGGGGCTGTTTTTCACCCTATTCCAAAATGACTCCAGCAGTGTTGGCACCATTTTGGAAAATGGCAGCTGTTCTGCACATGTGCAGCAGTCGTTTTGTGCATGCGCAGGCTGGTTGCACTTTTCCAAAATGACACTGATGATGTAAGCACCATTTTGGGAAAGGGCTGTGCATGCACAGAATGGTCCAGTGGCCATTTGGCGCATTCAGAGTGATATATTTTTTTTTAGTTTTTGTTTAATGAAAATGAACGAAAAAACTAATTTAAAAAACCCACAAAAATGAATGTTTTCCTTTACAAAACTCCCCAAAACAAAGGGGTTTTCATAAACAAAAATAAAAACATAAATGAATGATGTGCCTACTGCACTCTCCTAGTGTTTACCACATACTCAACAAAGTGGTTGGAGTTTTGCGGACTAAGAATATTATAGTGAAGCGAGGTGTTTATCATAATCAACCTTTTGTACCAAGATGAATCCCATTCATTTTATTGGGACTTGTACCAACACAATATTTATTTATTTTATTTATTTAACAAATTTTTATCCCGCTCTCTCCCGCCACAGGCGGTCCAGAGCGGCTAACAATAATGCATATAAATATAGTAAAAACAATTCAACTATAAAATAAATCAATCACAACAAAACAATCAAAACAACACCCCAATATCACCATTCCCAACCCCCACCTCCCTCAACCCTACCCTTCTCCCTTGCCAAATGCCTGAAAGAACAGCCAAGTCTTGCAGTTCCTACGGAAGGCCAGGAGGTCTGGGTCCAACCGTGCTCCCACCAGGAGGGAATTCCAGAGGTGCAGCGCAGTCACCGAGAATGCCCTATTCTGCGTGGCCACCCAGGGGACCTCCAACAAGGCGCCCCCGGACGACCGCAGTGGCCGATCTAGAACCCGGGGGTGAGGCGGTCTCGCAAATAAACAGGGCCTAGACCATGTAAGGCTTCATAGGTTAAAACCAACACTTTGAATTGAGCCCGGAAGACTATTGGCAGCCAGTGCAGAGACCGGAGCACTGGTGTAATGTGCTCCTGGCACCCGAACCACACCAGGAGCCAGGCCGCCGCATTCTGCACCAGCTGCAGCTTCCGAGTCGTCACCATAGGTAGCCCCATGTAGAGCACATTGCAGTAGTCTAACCGAGAGGTAATAAAAGGATGGATGATCATGGCCAGGTCCGGAACTGAAACCAGTGTCCAAAGCCGTTGTACCAGATGTAATTGGCGGAAGGCATTCCTCACCACAGTCTCCACCTGGGAATCCAGGCAGAGCTGCGCATCGAGGAGCACCCCCAGGTTCCGCACCTGGGACATCAGTGGAGGGCAGACCCCATCTATTGATGGAGCCGTCACCTCCCCTGACCTAACCACTAGCATCACCTCCGTCTTGTCAGGATTCAGTCGCACTCGGTTAGCCCTCATCCAGTCCCCCACAGCTGCCAGACACCAGGTAAGCACTGAGACAGCCGGACATGGGTCAGTTGAAAATTAGAGGTACAGTTCGGTGTCATCCGCATACTGATGACACCTCACTCCGACCTCTCTGATCACCTCGCCGAGTGGCTGCATATGCACGTTGAACAGGAGAGGGGACAAAACCAAACCCTGAAGGACCCCACACAGGAGGCCTCTGTAAGATGAAAAAGAATCACCGAGTACCACCTGCTGAGTTCTTCCGGTCAGGAATGAGCGGAACCATTCGAGAATGATCCCACCCACCCCCGCACGGTCCTGCAGGCGTGTCACCAACATCTCATGGTCAATGGTATCAAATGCTGCCGATAGATCTAATAGAACCAAAAGGGTCGAATGACTCCGGTCCTTTTCTCGGCGAAGGTCATCCACCAGGACCACAAGTGTTGTCTCAGTGCCATGACCCGGATGAAAGCCAGACTGCGAAGGATCAAGATAACCAACGTGGCCAAGGTGCCCCTGGAGCTGCTGAGCCACTACCCATTCAATAACCTTCCCTAAAAAGGGAAGGTTAGAGACAGGTGGATAGATGGCAAGGGAGTCAGCATCAAGCGATGGTTTCTTAAACAGAGGCCGCACTATTGCCCCTTTGAGACAGCTCGGCACTCTGCCATTCCGCAGAGAGGCGCTGACCACCCCAGCCAGCAACTGCCCCAGTGTCTCCCAGCAGTTCTTAATCGGTCAGAACTGGCATGGGTCTAATTCACAAAAGGTGGCTCAAACAGCCCCAACAACCCCACCACATCAGCGGGTGTCACCGACTGAAAGTGTTCTCACAAAAACGGACAAGTCGGGGCTTCTACACCCTCTTCCTCCTCCACCGCACTAAATGCAGCATCGAGGTCGTGGTGAATCTGGGTGATTTTATCCGCAAAATAATCTGCAAAAAGGTCACAGCAGGTGGAAGGTGACTCAAAGCCCGGGTTGAGGGAGGCTGGACTGACCAGCCCACGCACAACCCGGAACAGCTCCACTGGACAGAATTTTGCAGATGCTATGAGGGCAGCAAAGAACTAGATTGTGAAAAGATTAATGACAGCACTAGATTAATGACAGCACAAAACAGCTTCAGTATCGCGCTTGTTAACCTACTGTCTTGTGTTCTACTATTGCAACAAGTTCTTTTGGCTTTTATCAGTTCATAACTCCTGTTTAGAAGCTGCTGAAAAATTATGCCAAGGCTGAGTGAATTGTAGTGAATGGCCAATGCAGTCAGGATGGTCCCTCATCTGTTTTGGAGATTAGTTATGTCTACTGCTGCGGTGGTGGTTGTGGCTGGAACAAGGCCAGAAACCGATACCAATACAGCTGACCTTGTGCCACCTCATGAATCTTTGCTGCTAATAAGGCAACATTTCAGCAGACTGGTGCATTCCACCCGTAGCATGTGAGATTCGTTTTCCTTAAGGTTACTTTTCGCAATTTGAGATCATTATCAGCAGGCAAAATGGGAGACAGTAAAAGGACGTGTTTTGAGTGAGTGCCACTCACTTTCATGACAAAATGAACAGCTGGTGCATGCCTCTGAATGGCATTCCTTAACAAAGCTCCCCCCACTGCATACATAATACAGTTGGAGGAGACTAGGAACAAAAGAGCAGAACCCTTATTTATTTCCCCTTGAGGATAACACCCTTCCCCCATTTCTCTGTGATATTTTGGTAAGAAAACCAAAAGGGGTTCTGGATTTACTTGGGAATCTTGCAGCTTTTGAGCCATTTGTTAGTAGCATTTCTCTTTCTCCTTCTACCAGCAGCAGAAGAAAATTTGCAACCTAGAAGCACTCCACTTGCATATTTGAATAGTACCACAAGCCAGCTGTGATCCATTTAAATGCCACACAGTCCTGCTAACTCTAAAGTTGCTTTTCTCAGAAGGGTCATGTTCCTGAATAGACTTGCATATATGCTTACTTTACAAGTGTAGTCCCATTGAAATCAATGGAATTACAGTACTAGTGAAATTAAGCACATTGATGATAATTCTTTCCAAGACTGGTGCTTCTGTTTACCAGAATCTAAATAACAAAACACAACAATGTACAAGACACTGCTTATACAAGAACTTCAAGATTTTAAAATATATATTAAAAGGCCCATTCCGTGCGCTTATACTCCCCTCTACACCTTCGTGTTGCTGTCATCTACTGCCCCCCGGGTTCCCTCTCCTCTTTTCTCCCAGACTTTGAATCCTGGCTCACCTTCTTCCTCTCCGATGATATCCCCACACTTATTCTTGGTGATTTCAACATTCACGTCGACGCACCTTCCACCCCCTCTATCTCCCGCTTTCTCTCTCTGACCTCCTCCTTTGATCTCCAACTCTGGACCGACTCCCCCACTCATACTGACGGCCACTCCCTCTACCTCATCTTCTCACGAAACTGTTCTCTTACTAACCTCTCCTTTGACCCCTGCCCTAATTCTGATCTCTTCCTTGCCTCCTTCAGCCTCTCCCACCAACCCCCCTCCTCCTCCCCCTCTCTGCACCCCTTCCACAATATTCAGGCCTTTACCTCCTCGAAGTTTGCCTCCTCTCTTTACCCCCTCCTTCCCCCCGTTTTCGCCTCCTCCTCCCCTGACTCTGCCATCTCTGCTCTCAACATCTCTCTCTCTTCGACCCTTGACTCTGTTGCCCCCCCCGCCTTCACGTCCCATCCGGCCCCTAAACCCCCGCCCCTGGCTAACTCCTACCATCCGCTACCTCCGCTACTGCATCCGGGCTGCCGAACGCCTCTGGCGCACATCCCGCTCCCTTCCTGACTTCCTCCACTACAAATTCTCCCTCTCCTAGGCTATCTCCCTAGCTAGACAACGCTATTATGCCTCCAGGATCGAATCTTTCTCTCGCGACCCTCGCCGCCTCTTCTCTACTTTCGACTCCCTTCTTAAACCCCCCTGCCCTCCTCCGCCCTCTTCCCTTGCTGCTCAGGATCTTGCATCATTCTTCACCTCAAAGATTGACAAGATCCGTCAGGACATTGCCTCCCACCCACCTCCTCCTCCCGCTCCCGTACCACCCCCTCCCCCCTCTCTCCTCACATCCTTCCCTCCTGCCTCTCTCGAGGAAATCTCCGCTCTGCTCTCTTCATCCAACCCCTCCACCTGCCCCCTTGACCCAATCCCCTCCCGCCTCCTGACCTCTATTGCTCCCACTGTCGCTCCCCCCCTTCTGCATGTTGTCAATCTCTCCCTTTCCACAGGCTCCTTCCCCTCTGCCTTCAAACATGCCACTGTCTCCCCCATCCTCAAAAAGCCTACCCTGGACCCTTTCGATCCCTCTAGTTACCGGCCGGTCTCCCTCCTTCCCTTTGCTTCGAAGCTCCTGGAACGTGTCGTCTACTCCCGCTGCCTGAACCTCCTCTCTGCCAACTCCTCCCTCGACCCTCTCCAGTCCGGCTTCCGCCCCCTCCACTCTACTGAAACTGCCCTGGCCAAGATCACCAATGATCTACTTGTCGCTAAATCGAAGCGCCACTACTCCGTTCTTGTCCTCCTTGACCTCTCTGCTGCCTTTGACACTGTCGACCACTCGCTCCTCTTGGACTCGCTTTACTCTTTGGGCTTCCGTGGCTCTGTCTTTGACTGGTTCTCCTCCTACCTCTCTGACCGCTCCTTTAATGTCTCCCTCCCCGAGTCGACCTCCCCCTCCCTTCCCCTCTCGGTTGGGGTTCCCCAAGGTTCTGTCCTTGGCCCTCTCCTCTTCTCTATCTACACCCGGTCCCTTGGTGAAATTATTGCCTCCCACGGGTTCCAATACCATCTCTATGCTGATGACACCCAACTCTATCTCTCTACCCCCTCTCTCTCCTCCTCTGTCCGCTCACGCCTCGTCGACTGCCTCTCTGATATCTCCGCCTGGATGTCCCGACGCCAACTCAAACTGAACATGGCCAAGACTGAACTCCTCATTTTTCCTCCATCCCCCTCCTCTCCCTCTGACCTGACCATCTGCATTGATGGGGTCACCATCCGTCCTGTTCTCCGTGCCCGCAGCTTGGGCTTCATTTTTGACACGCACCTCTCCTTTAAACCTTACATTGACTCTGTGGCCAAATCCTGCCGATTCGCTCTCCTCAACATTGCCCGCATACGCCCCTTTCTATCTGTCTCCTCGGCCAAAATCCTTGTTCATGCCATGGTTATCTCTCGCCTCGACTACTGCAACCTCCTCCTTGCTGGCCTCCCTCGCTCCCACCTGTCCCCCCTTGTGGCGATCCAAAACTCTGCCGCCAAGGTCATTCACTCTGCCCGTCGCTTCGACCATGTGACGCCTCTCCTCCTCTCCCTTCACTGGCTCCCCCTTCCTGAACGTATCCTGTTCAAACTCCTGGTTTTCACGTTCAAATCGCTCCATGACCAAGCTCCCCCTTACCTCTCGGACCTAATCGCCCTACGCGCTCCTGCGCGCGCTCTCCGCTCTTCCGCTGTCCCCTCCCTCGCTCTCCCTCGCTTCTCCTGCTCGCCCAACCGCCTTCGTCCCTTCTCCCTCGCTGCCCCGCATGCCTGGAACTCCCTCCCTGCCGACGTCCGCCTCGCCTCCTCCCTCCGCTCCTTCAAATCCCTCCTCAAGACCCACCTTTTCCTTGCTGCCTTTCCCAATGCCCGCTAGTCTTTCCCCTTACTCCTACTGTCGGCCCTCCTTTGCTGACTGCTGCTACCAACTTCTTTGTAACCAAGCCAAGCACACGCATCTGAGACTTCGCATCCGCTTGAATGTTTGTTTGTCTTCTCCCCTGTCTCTCCCATTGTCCCCTCTCCCTGTCTCCCCCCATTTGTCTTCTAGATTGTAAGCCACAGGCAGGGACCGCGTCTAATTCTATGTTCTGTACAGCACCAGGTCATATGACTGGCGCTATATAAATCTCTAATAATAATAATACTGTAGCTGAAATTAAAAATACTATTTAAATTAGGCACACATACCAATTTTTTTTCTGTACATATTAAGTATTTATATAGCGCCAGCAAAGTACCTGGCACTGAACAATCATTAGAGATGGATCCCTACCCAAAGGACTCACAGTCTAGGATAGACGAGGGGACCCAAGGAAGAGGAAAACATAGGGTGAGACGGGGAATACATTTGCAGTGTTGAGAAGTTGCAGGTGCACATGGTTAGCTTAGTTGCAGGACAGAAGGGACCCTGAATGATAGGACAATCACTGAGCAATCTGTGGGGATGAGGAGCTAGGGAAAGCCTACGGAGGGTGTTGCTGGCATAAAGGGCACCATGGGTGAAGAGGCAAAGCTCGTTTAGGTAGTAGGAGATTGTGGGACAGGGGAAGGTGGTGACAGAGGAGGTGGTTCTCAGGTGGGGATGCAGTGGAAAATGAGTGAAGAATTCCCTTCCCCCCCCTCGAGCTCCGGTCCCTTGTGGCTAGCGCTGGTATGGGCAGGGGGAAGCATTTGGGCACCACCCCCAATGGAGAAGATGAGCGGCCGCTTGCCGCTGGAGGAGCGGGCCCACTGCGGTGGCGGCAGGCGCAGTTTAGGCACGAAGAAAGGCAGGTCTCACAACGCCATTTTGAGCATCACGTGCTGCGGGTCAGTTGGCTCCGCAGCACACTTGAAGGGGAAGCACCCACCCACCCACCCGTCCGATATTGCAACACCATGGGCTTTGCTGGTTGCTTTTCAGAGGGCCAGGAAGGAATTTTTCAGGCACAACATGATGGGCTGTTGGTGTGGCTGTTTTTTCACCTTCCTCACAGTGTATATGTTAAAAGGCGATGCGCTGGGTGTTAAATAGAATAAAAAATTGTCGCTCTCTTTTGCAGGGTTCAAGGTAGTTGGTTAACAGTGATAGGGGGTATGAAAGAAGACGTCTCCATAAGAGATGGGGCCAAGACCAAACCAAGAGCAGGGGCGGCCAGGTTTGGAGCAAGGCCCAGGTTGTGTGGGGAGGAGTGACTCAGCCGAGGACAGGGGCGGTCCCGGCTGGTGGGGCCCTCACCTTCCAACCTGTTTCAGGTTGCTACAGGGCAAGAGCCTTACCCACCAGCTGGGCGGCTGGGGGGGGACAGCAACCTAGATTAGTTAATTGTTTAGAGTGGTATTGAGGGACCTTAGGCCACCCGTTAGCATCGTTAGTAAGTTGAACCTGGATCCCGAATGTTTAATTCCCTCCGATCTAATTTGTAATTAATAAAGAGTGCGGCCTTTAAAATCCATATATTGTGTGCTTGTCTTCTTCTGGGGTGCGGGGGCAAAGAAAGAAAGGAGTAAGGCCAAGAATATTTATTTATATTTATTTATTTCGTAGATTTTTATACCGCCCCATCCTGCGAAGCAGCTCGGGGCGGTTAACAACAATAAAAATAGTTTAAAACATTTAAAATACAATATAAAATACATCAATAAAACAGGGCAGTGTGCATAAATAAATATATAAGTGGGGGATTAAAACTCACCCCCCCCCCCCCCCCCAAAGGCCTGGGCAAACAGCCAGGTCTTACAGTTCCGCCGAAATGTCAAAAGGCTTGGGGCCAGGCGAGCTTCCTCCGGAAGGGAGTTCCACAGCCGCGGCCCTACCACCGAGAATGCCCGCTCCATCGTGGCCCCCCGCTTAACACGGGGGACCTCCAGGAGGGCACCCCCGGCAGACCGCAGGAGTCGTTCCGGGGCGCGAAGGGCGAGGCGGTCCCTAAGGTAAGAGGGGCCAAGGCCGTATAGGGCTTTATAGATCATTACTAGGACCTTGAACCTGGCCCGGCACACTATCGGCAGCCAGTGCAGCGCTCGGAGCACCGGTGTAATGTGCTCCCGGCGACCCGTCCCCGTAAGAAGACGGGCCGCCGCATTCTGCACCAGCTGCAGCCTCCGGGCCAAGAACAAGGGAAGCCCCACGTAGAGCGCGTTACAGTAGTCGAGCCGCGAGGTGACGAAGGCATGGATGAGGGAGGCCAGGTCCGGGCCAGAGACATACGGACGCAGCCTACGTACCAGATAAAGCTGGCGGAAGGCAGCCTTAGCGACTGCCTCCACCAGCCTCGAAGGTGAGAACAAAGAGTTTGTGCTTGATGTGAAGGGAGAGAGGGAGGCAGTCGGGCCAGTGAGCAGGGTGTTTATCAAGGTGAGAGATTACTAGAGCATAGATTAGGGTTCTGGCAGCAGAAGCAGTAAGGAAGGACTGGATTTTAGTAATCTTATGCAGAGAAATGCAACAAGTGTTAACAACAGACAATATGAGGTGCAAAGAGAGGGAGGAGTCAAAGATGAATCTTAGGCAAGGGCCTGCTGGACAGACTAAATGGTAATGCCATCTATGGAAATAGAAAGGGAAGGGGGGAAATAAGGTTTGGTGGGAAAGGAGTTCAGTCTTTGATATGTTAAGTTTGAGTTGCCAATGAGATATTCAAGCAGAGATGTCAGAGAGACTTTGGGTGTTTTTAAACGAGATGTGGTGGAGGTGTCTGTGATCGGTGTGGGGGCGTGGGTGCTGTGCATGGAGAAGTACTTCAAACAAGTGTCCCCATACACAGCCTCCCCCGTCCACCCACCGCCCACCCCTTCCTAAACCACCTAGTGAAATTAAGCACATTGATAACGCTTTGCAGACCGGAGTGCCCCATGCGTGGACTGGGTGGACAGTACGTGGATCATGGGAGCACCACCATCCCACACACCCGTATCCAAACAAGACCTCCCCCACGTGGACGGGGAGTGTCCATGTGTGGGGGTGTCTCATTTAAAAACACCCTTTTTTGGTGATGCAACATTGGATGGAGGGGGAGATGGTGGAAGAGAACTTGTCATTAGTTCTGGAAGCTGGAGATTCAATGAGTTTGCCTAGGAATATAAGCAGTTAATGATCATGCATCATATTTTAGAACTTTATCAACCAGGTTCCATAAATTTGGTTTCATCTTATGTTTTGTTAAGTGGCTGAATCTAAGACTTCTTTATTCCTTGCTGTAAAACCTCTTTTAAAAACAGAGGAAATTTGTATGATCTTTTTCATTATTGTATCTGTAGAGCAGACCTTTGTGCTAAAATGTAATCATCTGAGATATTGCACAGTGGTTTTTACAGATCACTCTGTTCTGTTTGCCTAATGTTTCTTCCTTTCACAGTCATATCATATTTTAATTCCTATTGTTCTTGTTCATTGCATTTAATGTTTTGGATGGTGTTCTTTTTCATTGTTAGTCTATGCTTAAATTATCAATTTGTTTTTCTTTTCCTTTTTTTCCCCTCAGCTGTTTTTAGGCATTGCCATTTCTTCAGTCATCGGGTTTGGCTACAATCAGACAGAAAATGCAGAGCACAATGAAGCCCTGGATCTGGTTAAGGCCTCCAGGTGCTGTCACAATTGGACAATTTATTTAATACAATTGTCTAATAATGATAAAACCTACAATAGTGAGGGTGCTTGATATTTCCGGTCAATTACAATATGTCAATCAACCCCACACTGCATTCCGCCTGATGGTTTGTCTTCATCTCTACAACTCCAACTAATTACTGCTGCATTAAAGACAATAGTTAACAAAGAACAGAGAGTGTATGATTGATTGACATGCATGGTGTGGTGTGGCTAGTTTAGAAGTGTTTGTCACGTGTGTGCTATTACTGGTTTTGCTTTGATGTTCTGTGGGAAGTGTTGCTGCATTTCGATGAATCTTACGGGTCTTTACTCAAAAGGTCTCTGTCTACAATGAGGAATGCAGCAGCTATACATATGGGTCTGTTGCTCGCTTAGTTTTAATTATAATTCTTTTTAGTTGCTCCCTGCTGGAGATTTTCTTAGTAGGCACAAGCTCATCAGTACGTCATGGAAAATGATACACCTTCGCTTTCTTTTTGTCTGTGGTTTTCTTATCTATTAGTCCTTCCTGGGCTAATTATTAGTTAAACAGCATGTTTTGTCCTAAAATCCTAACTGAATGAATGTTTTTATTTATTTATTTAAATTTTTATCTTGTCCTTCCCTCAGAAAAGCTCAGGGCGGCTTACAAAATAAAATATAAACGTAACATATAAAAACATATAAAAGATAGAAACATTAAAATATAAACACTCCCCCCCTCCAAAACCCAAGTCCCCCAACAACACCTGCCTATTCCCCACATCCAAGCCCTCCTCACGCACCTACCCAAGACCCACCCACCAACCCCCCATCTTCTATCCCCACCCATGAAATGCATTTTCAAACAGAAAGGTCTTCCACTGCCTCCAGAAGATGTTCAGGATTGAGCTCAAACAAACCTTTGGGGGAAGGGAATTCCACAGCACCAGAGCAGCAACAAAAAACACCTCACTGCGAGTCCTTGTTGTATGAACAAGACCAGTGGTGTCTGGTGGGGCACAGGGCAGGGCCAGAAGTGGGAGGGATCAGGCCAACGGTAGGCGGAACCTAGCCAATGGTAGGCAGAGTCAGCAGTGCACATGCAAACACTGAGCAAGCAAAGCAAACCATCTTAAGCCAACAATATTATGTGAAGCCCTTAGCACACCACAAAAGCAGAAGCCTGGAGTTCCATATATCCCCTGGCCCCAAAACATGCTACACAGTTCTGTTGCAGTGTGCTGCAACCAGCCCGGGAACATTCATGCAAGGACTAGCCATTGGTGAACCAACATGTGGCATGGTGGCCTTCTTGCAGCAGAAATGCCTTGAAACTGGCACTGCAAAGGGACTGTTTTAAAATGCAGGGAACATTCCAACAAAGATTAGAAACCGTTCCATCCAAGCCCCGTCCAACCCCCCCCCCCCAAAAAAAAAAAAAACAGAAGCAGACAAGGTGACAGGGTCTTACACATTGCAAAAAATAGTAAGGGCCAGGAAAATATTTTAAAGAGGAGGCAGTGAGGCAGCACAGTCCTTCCAACTGGGCTTACAAAATTAGTAATTACCCCTATAATGCATGCCCAGGAGACCGTATGTGTGTGAATGAGAGAGAGAGAGAGAGAGAGAGAGAGAGAGAGAGAGAGAGGACAAAAGAAAGCACAAGCAAACAGTGTACAGGAGATCGGGGCAGGGAATTTGTTTTTTTCAGAACTTACCAGATTCCTGAAAGAATGAGTCCTCCTGATTGCTGTAGTCTGACTCTGAACCACCTTCTGTTGTTCTTCCCTCCAAGTCCAAACCATGAGGCCAGGGACTTTAAACAAGTCCCCGGCCCCTCCCCTCTTGTAAAAAAGGGGGAGGGATCTCTCTCTTCCCCCTCCCCTCTGGTGAACTTAGTGAGGAGAGAGGAAGGAGCAAGGAGGAGTGAGCTCTTTCCCTCCCTCTTCCCACTCTGGTAGGGGAGGGGCCATGGGGAGAAAGAGGAGTTATGGGGTGTCCATAGCGTTTAGAAAAGGTGCCTTGACACACCACCTAGGCCTTGCTGATTGGCTGGGTTTCTCCATAGGAACCCAGTCAAGTAGCACCTGGCACCCTCCCCAATTCCCCAGAAAGCACTGCTTTTCTGGTCTAGAGCCCAGTGCATGCTCCCTGAGGGCTTGGGGAGGTCCTCTAAGTCCCCCCTCCCTCTAGCTCTCTTGCCAGTGAGTTGAAAACTAGAGGGAGTGAGGATCAGCAGGAGGAGGATGTTTGTCCTCTCCCCCTCCTCCCCTTGCAGAGTGACTCATCACAAGCACCAGCAGTTCTTTTCCTTGCAGGCTTTGTTTACATATCAGTTTTTAGCTTCTGACTGCCTGCCAGAGCTATGACTCATTGGCTCTGCAGGCAGCTAATAGCTGAAAGTTAAAATGTAAACAAAGCCTGCAGAGAAGCTCAGTTGTGCCGCTGGATCAGCTGAGGATCGGTTTGGCTCCCCAGCGAGCATGGGAGGACCCCTGAAAGGCTTGGGGGGGGTCTTCTCCAATGCCCTCAGGGAGGCGCCACCGCTGAAAAACTAATAGACAGTACCCACAGGGAGGCGCTCCCGGTCAGTTTCAGGGCCCCCTCAAGGAGTCAAGCAGCCACATTCTGCAAAAGCTGCAGCTTCTGAACAGTCATCAAGGGCAGCCCCACGTAGAGTGTATTGTAGTAATCTAACCTCAATGTGATGAAAGCATGGATGACAGTGACCAGATCAGTATCAGACAGAAAAGACTGCGGCCTCCTCATCAGATGAAGTTGGTGAAAAGCACTCCTGGCCATGACTGAAATCTTACAATCCAGGTGCAGCAAGGGGTCCAAAGCACTCCAAGGCTGTAAACCTGATTGGCCATGGGGGGCTGGACCCCATTAATAACAGGAGTCCCAACAGGACCCTCCAGGTCACAAGGCCAGCCAACTATCATCACCTCAGTTTTGTCTGGATTCAGCTTCAATCAGCTCATCCTCATCCAGTCCCCAACAGCAGACAAGCATTGGATGCGCACTGAGACCGCAGGGCCTGGGTCAGATGAAAAAGAGAGGTAGAGCTGAGTGTCATCAGCATACTGATGGCACTTGACCCCAAACCTCCGAATGACCTCACCCAATAGCCTCATTTACATGTTGAACAAGAGGGGAGACAGAATAGAACCTGGCAGGACCCCAAAGGGGAGGTCTCAAGGGGACAAAGAGCAATCGCCCATAAACAGTCTCTGGGACCTCCCCAATAGGAAGGAACAGAACCACTCAAGCAGACCCACGCACCCCTTCCAGATCCCACAGTCGTCAACAACACCTCATGATCAACTGTACCATAGGCTGCTGAAAGATCTAACAATATAAACATGGTGGAATTCCCCTTTCTTTAGAGGCAAGTCATTGCAGTCATACAATATTATATGTACCTTGCATACGTATAATAGACTAAAACTGTTTACTTGGCTACCTATGAGCTCAGTGTAGCTATTGGTTGAACTGCTTTGATATCATAGAACATTCAGTATCATTCTAACTACTATGAAGTAAAGGAAGTGTCTCACTCATAAAACCAGCCCAGAGCTGCACATTTTGGAAGTGAAGGGAATCCATCCCAGCAGATACTGCTTAAACACAGCCAGCCAAATTTTTGGCTGTAGGTCACTATTCTTAAATAATGTGACTATACTTTTCTCTGTCTCTTTTTTGGTGGATTATCTCCTGCTATTTAGTTGTAGTCCTCCTAGCCTGCCACGTTCATCAGCTTTTGAGTATCTGTCCAACCCTTTTTGAATATCTGTTTTCCTCTCTTGTGAATAGGTTTCCTAAACTGGACTCAATGGTATAACTGTGGTCTGACAAACACTACACTTAAAATTAGACTAATTAATTTTGTCTTCTGTTTTGAAAACCTATATTCAGTACTGGAAGGTTTGAGGCTGGTTGAGAGTTAGCACCAGTAATTTAGGTTTAGAACAATTACATGGCGGCTGTACCTGTATTTTTGAAAAGCATTATAAACCCAAGAAATTCAGAGATAGGGCTGTATTTAAAGAAATGAAAATGTGTTAGGGTGTGCTTAGCTTATGGAGCTAGGACACCCATCCAGCTGTAACTCTGCCCTCTGCTGGCTCTGTTAAGTAACCATAGGATTAATAAATGTTTGTGTTCCAGGTCACAGATTACTTTAAACTGGATTAAATTAGAGTTTGACATTTCCCTTGATATTAGGAGATAGTCCACTATATCACTTTTAGGCAGAGTTAAAATTTTGAGTTGCCCTAAAGTATTGCCATAATTCAAAATATGTAAAATATAAATTTAATTCTGAATTAGAATGCTTCTTTGGAGGCATATCTATAGCAGACTTGGCACAGTCCTCCACCCATTAAAGTCATTGGCTCAGCTCTCACTGACTTGAAATGAAGAAGGATTGCATGGGTAGTGTTTTTCATATTCAGCAAAGAGGTGGGATCCCTATTTTAAATGCAGAACAGAACTCAATCTTGACATAATTTCAGATATGCATTGTCTTGACAAATATAAGCTCTTTAGTTTGAGACTGATCTTGAAACTAAAGCACAAGACTGAAATCTTATTTTATTCCCAGTTAAGAACATTAGTGCCGTACTGAGTCAGACCAATGATCCAAAAAGCCCAGCATCCTGTCCTCTGGCAGTGGCCAATCTCGATCGCATGGGAGAAGAACCAACAGTCACAATGGGCAATCCATTCCCTGTTGTTCACTCCCAGCGCCCGGNCTGGCAGTGGCCAATCTCGATCGCATGGGAGAAGAACCAACAGTCACAATGGGCAATCCATTCCCTGTTGTTCACTCCCAGCGCCCGGCAGTAAGAAGTTCATCCTGTAAGCTACTTGGTTAATAGCCATAAATGGACCTACTCTCTAAAAACTTTGCCACAAACTTTGTATTTGACATTTGGCAAACCATTTATCTTTTCAGTTTTTAAAGATACAACTATAACGTCCAAGACAAGAAAAGCACAAACTTTCACAATGCAGATTCTGTTCTTTGGGTCCATGACAAAACTAATTGCCTCTTTTGTTTGCCTCATTAACTGCCTTGTTAGTATGCATTTGTGTATACATACTGCAGACAGCTTTATTGAACCTTGGTGAACAAATGTGGACTGACTGATCCTGGATAGACATGATTTAAATATATTTCTTTATAACTTTGGATACTAATGCCAGAGCATTTTATTTAGAAATTGGTTTGTTCAAATCTCATCGATATACATACCCCTAAAATGTCAGAAATTAATTTTAGAAACCAATATATTATATCGCCAGAATGGGTGCATTGCTGATAAATAAACTGATATTTACTTATAATAGATATTATAATGTTCCAATAAGATATTATAATGTTTTGCCCCGCTTGCTTATAACCCCTGCAAGCATATGCATACACACGCTGCTGCTGCTAACTACTATTACTACTAGAGGATTGACACCTGCTTCTTTTTGTCCTATACAGAAATTGAGGATGCTAGTTCAGTGTCTGGGTTGACATATGACCCAGATGCTAAATGTCCAGAAACCAGATGACCCCTCTCAAGCCCCCTCACCAGCAGGTTCCTCCATGTCACTTGGCAGCAGCAAAAAGCTCCCCTTAGGCAGGGCCCTTGTCACCACACTGGGCCCCTTTGTAGTCACACAGACCTATCACCACACCATCAGGTGAGACATGGGGTAAAAACAAACGAGACAGTAGCCTGAGGTAGCCTGGGAGTCACCTGCTCATCAGTTAGGTTGCTGCCAGATGTTCCCCCACATTCATTACAGAGCGGGCTGTCAGCTGCTATGGTACACATTGGCAATGTAGCCCAGGTGAAGACCTGGTCATTAGGGATGGGCGAACAGATCGTGGTTCGAGTTCGGCCATTCGGTTCGGCTGCGTTCGTTTCATCCGTTCGGTTTGCCCGTTCGGTTTGGTTCGTCGGTTCGAATGTTTGGCCGTTCGGTGGTTTGGATCGAATGTTGAGTTCGGATTCGGGATTCGGTTCGGTCGGGATAGGTTCGGTCTTTAGTTCAGTGCAATCAGGAACTGAAAATGACATTTAGTTTTTGAAATAAAATAAAAAAATAAAAAAACATACTTCTGGCCATAACATTTTTGTTTCTTATTACTTTTTGATGATATTTAGGGAGATTGTACCCCCC
>QEPC01000373.1:3105274-3118020 GCA_003113815.1 Sphenodon punctatus
AAGCCCTAGGGGCAGGGACCATGTCTATTTTATTACTTTGTAAAGTGCCAGGTACACTGCTGGCGCTATATAAATGTTTGTTAATAATAATAATAATAATAATAATTTCATGGTGAAGATCAAGAGGTACCCCCCCCCCCGAAACAGCGGAGAATGGACCAATTTGTTTCAACCACTATTACACACTTGGCGGGCCCTACGGAGACCCAGCCACCGCTGCTTGATGTATGGCTAAGTAATCGGTTTGCCCCCCTAATGCATGACACAATTGAAGAGGGGTTGGGGAAGGAACCCTAGATGATCCTTGGAGCAAGGACTCCTGGCCTCCCTGTGACCAGGAACAGAGGCAAAGCTGCACCGGCGGTATGGGTAGCCCAGGGCCCCTACCTCTGACCAGCTTAGGGGACCCTTATTGGGCATCGAAAATGATGGACCAGACCGTGTTAATATGTAAGACTCTCCAGTTTATTTTTGCCCAACTCAAGATCTTGACTCAGTCAGTGGAAGGCTTGCCGGTGGGTCCTGCCAAGGGGTCAGCAACCTTCCAATTTACTGGCCAGGGACCCCCAGAGTCGGGGGCCAATGTATGTGGAATGGCTCGACAGGTACCGTTTCCACCCCCAGGCGGGGGAGTCAGGACCCCCGGGCTTAGCTCAAGTGCTCTTCAGCAGGCAAATGGATGTGAGGATACCGGCTTTTGTTATTGCCAGAACTCTGTTGCACTCTCTGTACGTCCTTTTATTTCGGGGATCATTCCTCGGTGGAATACTCCACATTTGGTGGCTCGCCATTTGAGATTCCTGCTGTCAGTACCTTGCTCCCCTAGGGACATTGGGTATTTTCAGACGATACGTGGGCCTTTGGCCCCGTACCAGCACCAACGGCTTCGTTCCCCGCCGGGGTCACCCCATAACGGCACAACAGACGTGCCGGGGGGATCCCAGTGGGGAAAGTGGCGCGCCGCGAACAGACGTATGGGACACGGTGACCACAGGTGGGTATTCACCGTGGTTCACCGTGTTCACGTAACGTCTGAAATCACCCATTGTTGGTATTAGGACTATTCGGGGGACCCCAGAGGCATATAAATGTGTTGTTTCCTTTAGAACTAGTAGGCTACCAGATTGTATATGGGCTGTGAGTCGGCGCCTGGCAGACCACGGTGTCTGCATCGTAAAGATTTTTATTAATTGCAACATCCAGGAACTGGGGAAGGTGGAATCGGGGAAGCCTGGGGGGGAGGGGGCGGTACCCACCAGAACCCTCAACAAATCAATGGTGGTGGTATATATTCTCTGGGGAACATTCAGTTGAGCTCCCTCCAGGAGCCCCTGGATCTCAAGCACGGGGCGGGTAATGATCGTATGGGGGAGACAGTTGAATGGCAGGAAGATATGGAAGTAGCTCCCCCTGTGATAAGCCCTGGGTGGGCCCCACAACCCCCACCTCCCCTTCGGGCTATGGATTATGTCCAGGAATGCTGCAGGGTTGATGGAGGAGAAGGAAATCCACCTACAGCTGGCCCCCATGAGGATGCACCTGTAGAGATCCCATTAGACACCTATAAAGGGTATAACCCTCAGCCTGTTGAGGTGGAAGTTCAGGTTGTGCAGCCAGCCCAGGCTGGAGGTGTGGAATTTGTATGTGTGGAGGGGGATCTTGACCCTGGCAGGGTGTGTGAGGTGAAACTGGGATGTAGCCTCCCAGAAGAAACCAGCAGACATTGGGATACATTTCTAATATTGGAGGATGGGGAAGAGGGAGCACCTTCCAGACTTTCCCACCATAGTTGTTCTAGCTGGATCTCTGGGGGCACTTTATCTCCCGGGTTCACCCTGAATCCAGCGCCTCCCCCCCCCCACTGACATTTCCCCCTCCCCTGTAGGAACACAGGGGAGGGTCTTTGACTTCCTGCGCAGTATGGGAGGCAATGTCCCAGGGTGCTGTGGGGAGCCAGCTGGGCCCCCAGGGGGCTTTAGATCATTCCTCTCGTTTAGAGGACTCAATGGGCTCCAGTAAGGCAAAATCTGACTGACGTACTGCTGAGGTGGTGCCCCTCCACCTCAGCTTTGTTTCTTGGAACGTGGCCGGCTGGCATTCCAAGTTGGCTGATTTGGACTGTTTGACATTCTTAAGGGGCCATGATATTATCTTGGCCCAGGAAACTTGGAGTTCAGAGGATATAGTTTTGGGGGGCTATGTTCCATTTTCTACCCCAGAGCTTAGGCTAACCGGGGGTGGGGGCTGCCCAAGGGGAGGTACGGTGTGCCTGGTTCCTGTGGATTGGGAGGCCCATCTCTCCCCCCTCCCGGTGGCAGTTACGGGCTGCTGTGGATTCCCCCCAACAGCTCCCCCTAACCCTAACCCTATTACACCGAGGAGGTGTGGCAGGAGATGGTGACTCTAATAGATCTAACCCTGCGATTGCACCCAGGGATGGAATTAATACTGGCAGGGGATTTTAATGCCAGAATGGGGGCCTCCGACAATTATTTATGCCAACGGGGCTGGGGGGCATGGATGAATGAGGATTACTCCTCTCTTAAGCCCCAGGTATCAAAAGTTGCGGGGACAAATAAGAATGGCTTTTTGTTGGCCTCAATGCTGGGAAAGATGGATATGTATACTCTTAATGGCAGATGGTGGTCAGATTACCCTGGGGAATTTACTTATATATCCCCAAGGGGTTCTAGTTCTATTGACCTCTGTCTGGTCTCTGCCAATATTATTCCCCTAGTTGAATCCTTTAAAGTTAGCCCTCACTGGCAAACGGACCATCAGCCAATTAGACTAGCTCTCCAACTTAGATCTAATAATGGGGTAACAGACTTAGGTCCCCCATTAAAAATAAAGGAGTCAAGGATGTGCAGACGCTGGTGTGAGAGCTTAGAGTTGGAGCTAAAGACTTTTGTTGCTTCTGAAGCCGAACAGCTCATGGCCACTAGGGTGACGGATGCTAGATCCCAAGCTAGCTTGCTTGTGGGCTTTCACAAGCTGATAGTGCAGTTAGGGTTAGGCCCCGATTTTGGCTGCCCTGTTTACGGGCATTAACACTACTGGCCATCTCCCCCAGTTATGGTCTCAGGCCATTGTGGTACCCATCTTTAAAAAGGGTAATCCCAAAGACCCAGGGAATTATCGGCCCATAAGTCTCCTCTCTGTAGTCAGTAAGTTGTACTCTAAATATCTGTTAAAGAGATGTGAAATCTGACTGATTAAAGCTAGGATTATCCCCAACAAACAAATCGGGTATAGAGCAGGAATGTCCACTGGAGACCATTGTTTTGTTCTGACCCATTTGGTACAGAAAAACACTGCCTCCCGGGAGCCATTATTTGCTGCCTTTATCGATCTAAAGGCGGCTTTTGATTCCATCCCCCGTGAGAGGCTCTGGCAGAAGCTGACAGGCCTCCAGATGGAAGGCAGACTACTCCATTTAATTCAGCAGTTGTATACTGGCACTTCTGCCAGGGTGAGGGTTGATCAGTTAGGGATGTTAACAGACCCCATTCCTACAGGGCAGGGTGTAAAGCAGGGTTGTACCCTCGCCCCGACCCTTTTTAACATCTATTTAAGTGATTTGGTAGGAGCTCTGTTGGGTCCCCAGTTCCATGCTCCCCTCATAGAGGATTCCAGCATTTCCTGCTTATTTTACACTGACAACATGGTCCTACTGTCTTGCACTAAGTAGGTCTATGCCGCCTTTTGTCTGTATTAGGGACCTATTACCAATTTAATGCACTGGACATTAACTATGAAAAGGCCAAAGTTTTGGTCTTTTCAAGGAGAATCAAACATAAATGGTTTGTAGATGGGGTGACTATTGGCCAGGTCAAAGCTTTTAAATACCTGGGCCTGGTGTTTCAGGCGAATGGAAATTGGACCCTTCAGTCACAGGCTGCCCTAGACAAAGCGAAAAGCCTGACTCGTGCACTCTTGTCTTTTTTTAGATCTAGAGGGGAACAGCTGGTAACACCAGCTATTACAATCTTTATACAACGGTGTCTTTTACAGCTGCTATATAATTCCATCTTTGGGCCCTGGATAGGATGAAGGCAATGGAGCAGCTCCAGGCTTCCTTTCTCAGGTCCTTGCTGGCCGCTCCCCCTGGCACCCTGGCAGTTGTTTTGCGAGTGGAAAGTGGGACTCCCTCGGTTAGGCAAAGGATCTGGCAGGGTGCTTTTACCTACTGACTTCGCCTAATCTTTAAGACAGCAGCTCCCTTGTCATCCAAAGTGCGGGAAGATAAGACTAGTAATAAGTGGATTTTTCAGGTGGAGACCAAATTAAGAACTATGGGAATCGATCTCTGCGGGATAGAAGTATTGGGTTTTAAGGGTGCTAGAAAGTTGTTACTAACCAGGCTCCTCGACAGTACTAGTCAGGAGGAGAGGGCAGCTCTAGGTGAGGCAAAATTATAACTGGCTGTACCGATTCGCCCAAAGTGTCCTTACACTACGATTTCATGGGGAGAAAAGTCAGCCTTGAAACTCAAGAGCATTGTAAGTTTTCCCCTGAGGGGCAGCTGGCCTATATTATGGGTTTAACTCGCAGTTACCCCGTTCAAAATTTTCCCCACCCTGCTGACGTTACGGGGGGCTTTAACTCTTTGTACCTGCACAGCGATATTGTTGACCATCAGATCATGAGGGACTTTTATGTTCCGCTGCTGCATTGTGTTCCTGTGTGCGGAGAGTTCAACGAGTTTGTCAACATGGTGTATGACAAGCCTCACTACGCGGCTGTGAGAAAGCACCACATTGACACCATCACTATTGAAATAAAGACAGATCAGAATAAATACATCTTATTTTGTTTCAGTAAGGTGGTAGTGAAACTACATCTGCGCCCCTGAAAAGCGCAATGTTTTTAAGACGGTGGTTGTAAAGAATTATGGGGATCCAGCTACAGAAACTATTACAAAGCCCAAGTCGGATATGCCCTCCCAGGGTTCCGTGGACCCCCTGTAATGTACGGGGCAGGCATAAGGGGGATGTTTCACAGTCTCTTTCAAAAAGCCATTCCTCTCTTAAGAAGGGGCTTTGAGTTGATTAAACCCCATGCCAAAACAGCTGCCCAAAATATAGCCAAGGATGTAATGGGCCACGTCTCTAAAGCAGTTCTGGAGAAAGTTACGCAGGAAGGCTCTGGACTTATGTATATACACAGAAAAGGAGTTCAGAGAAAGGTGTCACAAATGCGACAGGTGGGGCCCCCTTGAGCCCGTAAAAGAAAGGCTCTGCAAAGGGGACCCCACCAGAAGTGGGGGAAGACTGCACGAAAGAGGAGACGTGCTGGTACGAGCAAGGGTGATATCTTTTCATCAACATGACTTTTATTAACTTTGGATCTGAGGAATACACCAAATCGGAACTAGACCTGTTTTAAGTACCCCACACACAAACCAGCATCGAGAAGAGCATGTACATAGAAATCTCCCCACCCCACCCCTCGACTGTGCGTGAGAGAGCCGCGCTTGATTTTTTCATAGCTGGAAATGGAATAGACTTTTTAGATCTGAACACCACATTACTCTACCTTTTCTGCAAGATTGTCAAGGAAAACTGTGCCAATCTTGACGCAGACAACAAGGTGGGCAACACCCTGGAGAGCATAGAGCAGGAAGGCTTTCTCAGGGAGATGTTGCTCCTTTGGCTCCCTGGCAGAAACTCTCTCCTCTCGGTCTTGTCTTTCCTTTTATACAGGTAGAGTGGGTGTGGCCAGGCTTCCTCTACTCAGCCTTAAAGGGCCACTAACCTGCCTACTCAGTCCCAGGGGTTTCTCAGCCTGTGCTCCCCCCAGGCTGATCCACAGCTCTGGGCTGGCTCTGACAGACCCCTGTGCACTCAGCCCTCTGACTGGCCCACACAGCCCCCTTCTTAAAGGGGCAGCAGACCCACAGGACTGCTCCCTGCTACACCATTAATGGACCTATCCTCCAAGAACTTATCCATTCCCTTTTAAAAACTAACTACATTCTTTAGGGATTGTGTCTATCTTATTCTCTGTAAAGCACCAGGTACATTGCTTGCACTATATAAATGCTTATAATAATAATTAATTAATCATTAATTATCAACCCTGACCACTTCCTCTGGCAGTATGGGTGTCCTAGTTCCTTAACACATTTTTATTTCTTTACATTCAATCCTAACTCTGAATTTCTTGGGTTTATAATACTTTTTTAAAAATATAGGTACAGCTGCCATGTAATTGTTTTAAACAAACATAACCTTGTCTTAAACTGTTCTTAGCTCTGAATATGAACTTAATACCATAAAAACCCAGATTAAAGGGCTATTAAATTTCTGCCAGAATGCTGAATTGTGATGAGGGTGGTGGAGATATCCTGTACAGCATATGCTGTGACATTCCCCTAATGTATGTTCTCCATGACGGGCAGACTAAATATGCTGTTATTGTGAATATTGATGCTCTTGATAGCTATTCTGACATTGAATGATCACATGACTTATTCTGACACAGTTTTTGAAACTTGAAGTTTGGGTATGAAAACCTTGTTTTCCACAACAATTATGCAGTGTGTATAACCTAATATCTGTTCTCTTACTGTATTAACTAATCTTTACTGTACAGTTCTCTTACTGTGTTAATTAATACAGTTCTCTTACTGTATTAATTAATCTTTAATTTAAAGATTAAAGCTTAATCTTTAAATATGTTAATTTATCTAATCTAAAAAGCACCTCAGGAAGGTGTTTTTTTAGAACATTACATTATGTATCTGTTACTCAAAAGATCTAAGACCAGAGAAGGGGTTGTGGCGATGCAGAGCTGTGCTAGGGGTGGTCTAAGAGCTGATGTGGCCCCTTGCCAAAAAGGGCAGAACTCCCATTGAGTCTTCAGTGGTGGAGGATTGGCTATAGAGCTAGGCAGTAAGAGCACTTGTAATAATCATTTTGAAGGGCTTATATTTGTAAAGGTTTTTTTTAGGGTATTTGTCGTTGTGTTGCATCTGGAATCTTATCAACCTTTGCCCATCAAGGAGGGAAATGCAATCTATTTCCATCACTGGAAGTTTTCAGAAAGAGGCTGGACAGCCATCTGTCAGGGATGTTGGAGCTGTGGAATTGCTGCAACAGTTCTGAGAGCTGGACTAGGTGCCTTTCAATATATAAATAAAAACTTGCAGAGATTTCTGTCCTATGACATTTTCATTTTCCAAACCTTAACAAGTAGCATTTTAATAGCCCCTCTCTCCAGTCCAATACCCACTTTAGTCTGCTAACGTAAGCTGTTCAAACACAAACCCAGACAGTTAGATAACCATATCCTTTATTCATTTTTAAGATCTACTCCTTCAAAGTTAATCTGTTCACTGGTTTTCATGCAGTCCGAAGCATATATAAAATGAAAGGTTTTAAACTCAGTTGGTTTTGAGTAGGGCTGAAATAAATTGGCTGTTCACAAATCAATGGAAATGTTCAGCTTGCTAGGAACCTTGCCAAATTTTCACATTTGGGATGAGTTTTGCCCACTTGCTGCTTTTGGTGTTTCTCCCAGTGAATTTTTGTCTCTTCTGTCAACTTGGGTTTTGTCAAATTTCTGAAAGAACATAAAGTAGCAATAGTACCAAAAGAACCAAAACATGTTCTTGAACAGGAGCCCAAATGAATTATCATGAAAACCAGTACGTTTCCGTATTGTTGGAAAAGCAGCAATTCAGCAAATTTCAACAAAATGCTTTTCACCACGATAAATAATTTCAGCTCTAGTTTTGAACTGTGGTTGTGGTTCCTTCTGTTGAAATCTGAAAGCAGTGTAAATTGGTACTTGCCTCTAATTCAAAAATTGTCAGATCAGTTCTGTACAATTTTAAAAAATATCTCCCCTAGTTAGAGAGCTAGGATGCCAATTTATAAGCCTAAAGGAGGCTTCTTAGTGAGATCATAAAGATACTGAAAATAAAGTACTGTATAGATTTAAACCCTCTTAGGACACTTAACTACTGACTCACTGTTGAGCAGCTCAGTAGTACATATAAAAGATTATTGACAATGACTGGTCAGGTAGCTTCAAAACAGTTCATTCCTCCATACCTTCAGCTCTCATTTTTTTGGCAAGGGACCACAACAACCCTTAGACCAGCCCCTGTACACCTACGCATCGCCACTACAGTTTCTTTGAGTAACAGGTACAGAATGTAATGTTCTAAAAAGCACCTTTCCTGAGATGCTTTTTAGATTAGGTGCTTTTTAGATTAGATAAAGTAACGTTAGATAAAGTCCCAGTTATGTCCCTTCTATGCCCGCTTCAGGGCCATCCCCTATGTGTGTCTCAAAGCCACCACCAATTGAGTGGGTTACGATTTTTATCTCTATCCTACCCTTATTTATTGTTTTATTTTGTCCTAGCCCTGTTTTAATTGTTTATATTATTATGATTTTTTTTACATTTTATATTATTGTATTTTTATGCTTCTAAATTTGTTAGCCACCCCGAGCTGTTTTCAGGAGGGGCGGGATATAAATTGATAAAATAAAATAAATAAATAAATAAATAAATAGGTCTTTTAATGCTAGAAGCATGCAGTAATTGGCCAGTGAATGTGTCTGTCAGTCTTTTGGGTTGCTCCACATCCTCCCTCCTACAGTCTCCCTCCTCCTGCCATGCCAGGTGCCTGCCTCTGACTGGCACTGCATGTGCTGGCATTTATCTGAATAATGGTCTTCAAGGGGACAACTTCAATTGTGTATAAAATTGGGGCCCTTTATCAAGTTGTCCTGTAGTTTGACAGAGATGACAGGGAAGGTGTGGGATACATTCCTGATAATGTCTTGTAAACAGGATGGAATATAAACATGTTACAGCTAGAAATGAATTTTCAAGTTAATGGCTTATAACGTCAGGACCATTTCTCCAATCATTCTAAAATGTGGCAGGATTGGTAATCTTGTGGTTGGACATACTATTCCCAGGTTTCATGCAAATTGAATGGAAAATAAGGCAATTGTTGCCAGGTATGTGTATGGAGCTTTTCTTAAAATAACAAAATCCAATTGCTTCTAAAATCGGATTCCTTTATCCAATCTTACTGAACTTTGGTAAATTTAGTGCCCTCTGTTGGTGGTACATTCTCCCCAAGCTTCATCAGACTTGACTAAAAAACAAAAATGTATACCCAGAAATATGTTTTTCAGTGTTTTCCCTTTATTTCAAAAACAAAAATTAGTTTTAATATCTGTTTTCATTATTATTATTTATTGTTTTGTTATTACAATAACAAAAAAGAAAATAAAAACATTTGTTTTCATTATTATAATAACAAAAATGAATTGCACCCCCCCCTAGTTTTCATACAAACTTTCATATCACGGTTACATTCCTTTCTTAATATTGAATAATATGACACCAAACATGGCTATACAATACTAATACAGAGTAGTCCTTTGTGAACATGTATGTAACATGTATGTTGGTTTCCTTATCTTTACCACAAATGGGCTAACACTTGCCCATGAGAAAATCCTCGCAGCATCTCGTCTGTCAAAAAATCCATTCAGGAGAAATGACTGGAGTGGGGGAAAAGTTTTGTCAGGAGAAGGCTGTGGGTGATTTCAGAAGTGATGCATTCCAATTCACCACAGTGAATCCCACCCCGGTGTGAATGGATTCACCGTGGACTGTGGTGACACGTGCAGCCCTAAGAGAAGTGACAGGATCGTGTCCACCTCCCAGGGTCAATCAGAGAGAACATGGGCTGCGGGAACACAACAGACATGCAGTGGAGACGTGGACCGCGGTTCGAGCCCCAGAATTCACCGCGGCTGGGGTCAATTCCTTCCACTGTGGCTGTGGGTTTCCATTCAGAAGTTACTTTGCATTCACCCCTGCCGTGGTGACCATTCACCACATTTCTGGACCTCCTCCCGCCCCGACCTCACGAAGCGTGGTTAGCTTCACCCCAGGCGGCGTTTGACTGTGGTGAACATCTGGATGCGAGCAAACAGACATGCACAGCGCTTTCACCACCCCCCGCGTTTGACTGAGGTTGACTGTGGTGGACATTCACCACGTCACTTCTGAAATCACCCTGTGTGAACTGGAAAGTTCACTGGGCATGGGGGTGTGGAGACCAAGCAGTTAAGCGCTGTGATAGAGCTTGGGCATAAAGTCTGGTAGGACAAGAGTTTAAGTTCGACTTATGAGTGAGGTTGTTGTATGGACATGTGAGTCCTTAACATTTTAAGGTTTCTTTCTTTTTTTTAAAAAAAGTGTGTTTTTAGCTAAGCTTCATAGGGTGAAAACAGACATGATGCTAACCACCCTTTAACCACCCTTGGTGGTTATTTATGGATGGGTGTTTTCAGACGTTACGAGATCACAGTCAACCACGCTCAATTCCGCGTGGTGGCTGTGATCTTGTAACGTCTGTTGGGGGAAACGGATGTTTCTCCCCCAGATGTTACCGCGGCGTGGAATTACATTCACCACGCGAGCGGCTGAAGCGGCGGGGCCGGAGGCCGTCACGTGTTGAATGCAATTCCACGCCGGGGTGAACCCCGGCGTCTTGTCTGGTCAGGCACCACGGCCCGGGATCACCGGCGGGATCCCGGGCCGTGGCAAATCCGGCCCGACGCGGCAGCCTCATTGGCCCCGCCACCCGCCCGTCTCCCCAGAGGGCGGGCAGCGGGGCACGTGGAGGGGGCGGGGCCGTGCGGCCGCACGTTGCGCCACGCGGCCCCGCCCCTCCCAGATTCCCCGCCGGGATCCCCCCGGCACGTCTGATATGGTGTGATGGGGTCATCCCGGCGGGGAATGGATAGGGTGTTTTCGGTACAGGGCCAACGGGCCCCGTAACGTCTGAAAACACCCCATGTTGCAATACTGTATTGGTGCCCTATGCAGCCCTGAAACATGCATGAATTACCACCAAGGGTGGTTAAAGGGTAGTTAGCGTCATGTCTGTTTTCACCCATAGTTAATAATAGCCTACTCTTAATTTGCATATACATGCAAACGTTATGCAAATTATATCCCACATTGTCCTTCATTGCAGAGTCCAGGGATTGAGAGGTGTGAGCATGGGAGAAGAGACAAAAATGGTTTAGGGGAACATGTGAGGGTATTGGAGAAAGGGAGTGAAGTTCCTGGGTGGGAATGTAGTGAGAAATGAGGGCAGAAAGATAGGAAAGTGTAAGGTCATGAAGGTCCTTGAAGGTGAGAACAAGAAATTCAGTGGGCCAGTGTATGGAGGAGAGGAAGGGCTTAACTTGATCAAAGTGGGAAGTGAGGTGGATTGGCAGCAGACAGTTGAACAGAAGTGAGAGGGTCAAAGTGAGAACAGGAAAGTCCAGTAAGCATGAGGTTGCAGTAGGCAAGGCAAGAAATGACAAAAGAATGGACTAGAATTTTGGCAGTGGGAGAAGTAAGAAAGAGCCAAATGTTAACTATATTATACAGGTGGAAGTGGAGAGCCTTAGCAACAGAGTGAATATGAGGTTAAAGGAAAGGGATGAACACCAGGCTATGTGCCTGGGGGACATGTTGGATGAGGATGCCAGATTGAAGTTTTTACTCTGAAAGAGCTACTCTGGAGCAATCCCCCCCCCCCCCATTCCTCCATTTTCACGAGCAGGAGGAAAAAGGGTTTCTCCTCCCCTCCCCAAACTTCCCTCCTTTGGAACTTGTAGGAAACTTCCAGCATAGGTCAGGAAGAGGTTGGTGTAGCAATCAGTCAGTGAGGACACATTATGTGTGAGAGACAGGAGGAAGTACTGGGGTTTGTTGTGACAGAAGCGTACAGCAAAGAGAAATGTGAACAAGATAATATTCCTCTGAAACACCCATGAACGTGACCCAGTTGCTGGAGCCTCCCTCCTCATTTTAATCAACCTTGCCTTTCATCCTTAACTTCTTTGTTTGTTTGAACACAGGCACAGATGGTTACCGCAAGATAAATGTTTATGTGAATGAGTCCTTAGTTTTTCGGCGAAACATCTGTCTACTGGTGACAATGGGTATTTTCAGATGTTACGGGCGGGTAGTTCACCACAGCGAACCCCCGGGGGGGTGAACAGCACAACCACGGCCCAGGGTGGAAAAACGACCCAAACAGACGTGACGGGACCGGGACCACGGCCGGGAACCGGGCCGAACCATCGCGGACCGGGGCAGCACAACAGACGTGCAGCCGAACCCCCGCCGGGCGCAAAACTCCCAGAAGGCACCGGGCAGGGGCAGGACAGAGACATGGCCGCCTGAGGGCAAACGAAGCCAAAAGGCACACAAAGGAACACCCACACAAGAGAAATGGGAAGGGAGGGGGGAAGAGGGAGAACAGGCTGACAGGCAACACACACAGCACACGCACGCACACACGCACACGCACACGCACACACACACAGCGGACCTGCAGCGGGACACACTGCACGACCTCACGCCCGGGCACACACACACAAGGGAAAGGTCGGGAAGGGGGGCAGGGGCGCCCGGAACACAGCACGAGGAACAATGGGAGGGACGAGGGGGGGCACCGCTAAGGGGCAAGGCACAGGCAGCAGCAACCCCACCCCCACAGCACCCCAGTCCACAGAGGCGCCCCCACAGCAACATAGGCAGTCTCGGAGGGGGGGCCGGGACCCCCGGAACAAGGCACAATGGGGGCCCGCAATGCACAGCGAGCTGGGCAGAGAGGGTCCAGGAGGAGGAGGAAGGGGGCCCCACAGTCACAGGGGGGCAGATGGAGGACAGCCAGGTCCAGTGGAGCCCCTCTGCAGGTCCAG
>QEPC01000373.1:3145562-3156829 GCA_003113815.1 Sphenodon punctatus
GGTGGGGATTACATTGACCATGGTTCTGGACCTGCTCCCATCTCGAGCTCCAGAACCATGGTTGGCCTTGGCCCCTACTGGTGATTGACTGTAGTGAACATCTGGATGCCGCCGAACAGACATTCAGGGCTCATTGGCCATGCTAGGGGATTGAGTGTGGTTCACCGTGGTTTACTGTGATCTCGTAACGTCTGAAATTACCCACAGACATGCATACAATTTCATTGATAGCAGTGTTTCCCAGCACTTTAGAACATAAAGTGTGGAGCAGCAGAGAAAGGTTTTTTCTAATCCCTTCGATTTATTTTGCAATAATAATTTTATGAAATAGAAGAAATCATGATTATAAAAATTTTGGTGTCTGATACAGGAAAATACGTTAATTATTCTGCTTTCTCTTCCTGTTCTGTTTCATTTGTATACAATTCAGACTAAATTTAAATTTAGTTTAGTTTAAATTTACTTTAATTTAGTATTAAATTTCCAAGTGCTCTTAAGACTCTGACCCACGAAGCGCTGAGTCAGTGCAAGTCCCATAGAAATGGAAGGAGTGTATGTCAGTGCAGCACTTTTGAGGATTGGAGCCTATTACTATTAAGACTGGTAGGAAAACAGCAAAGGTTTTGCTAAATAAATTTGTCAAAATTTCTAAAAAACTATTATTGTCCAGGCTGACTATTTATATCATATAGCTACTTTTTCAAACACTAGTCATTGTGAAGAATGGCCCTTGCGTTAGGTGCAGTTCCTTGCAGGATCAGGGCCAACCCACTGTTTTGCCCCTCAGCTCACCACCCAGGAACAGGCAACAGACGATTTCAGGGTAACACCACTTTATTGCTACTACCAGTGCAGGTATATACACAGCGTACATACAGTTCAGCAGGTACCGCAGCCTCCTGACTCTTCTGGATTGTGGCGTGTACCTGGGCCCCCCTCTGCGCCTTAGGCTAGGCAGAATGTAGCCTCCCTTCCCCACTCCCTTAGCAGCCCCCTTCTCCAGGTACCTAGGTTTCAGAACCTTGGCCAGCGTAGAGGGGAAGGCAAGGGAGAACAGCAGCCAGTAATGTGCACTATTTGCCTGCCCTAGCTCAACTGATTCCAGCTAAGCTAAGGGTGCTTTTAAATGAGACAAAATTCCCAGCTGATCCTTTAAACAGTCGCCTTTCTTCCGGTTTGTTTAAATGATTCACGCGGTTTGCAGCCACGTCTTTTGCGCGTCACACCGGCCCTGGAATACTTCCCCCTTACATCCGCATCAGCGAGCTGCCGTCTTTCAAGGTAGTGAGATGGCTTTTGCGAGCGCTCGTTTAAAAGCGCCGTAGGTCTCCTTATAAACCCCTGCTAAGAGACAAGGTTTCCGTGACCTGCGGGCTGCTCTTAAAGGGCCAGCATGCATGTGTCACACTCATGTTTCACCATTTTGTCAGAGATAACACCTTTTGGTAATTTAAACAAGAAAAAGTGAAGAGTACTTAGGGTTCCAACTTCTGACTAAACAACTAAAAAGACAGACTCAGCATCTACTGATAAATATTCCATTTTGTGGAAAACACAGTGTGTTATCATTATGCAATTCAGTGCTTGCATAAGCATCCCTGCCTTAGTGCTCTGCTGTCCTCATGGACTTCATTGCTTATAAGAAATTTGATAGTAATTTAAAAACTTGTCTAAAGTGCACGTTAGCTTAAATATTTTAAAGGCTACACATTTGTCTAAGGCTGTTTAAACATCACATTAAGCTGTTAAAATGAGAGAAACTTGTGGAGACAAAAGTGCTGCCACCACTGTAGCAAAAATTATTTTAAATGGTATGGACTATTGATAGAGTAAAAATAGGTACTGGCCTCTCCCACTGAGAGAATAAAACCATTCAGAATATTATACTGTGATCAATCTTCAGAGGCTCAGCCTGTAGAAAAATTGGTTTGAACCTTCAAATAGCTACTTAAAGCAGAATTTTTATTTTCTCCATGGGCCAATTTGTGGTAGCAGTTTTCAGAACTTCAATAATATTTTGTGTATGCACTTTAGTTTAGATTCAAAATTAAAGTTATGTGATAAAAAGGGAGGGGCTCACTCCAAGACTCACTTTTCTACTCCCTACATTCTGTAAAGACATCTTGTATTAATTTATCCATTGGATCAAATTACAAGATCAAATAAAAGATCACTCAAATTACATGATAACTCATGAGCTGATGGCCAAAAATTTTACTGATTATTTTTAGGAACTGGCTGTGTGAATCTTTAATACGAATTAGAAAATAATTAAAGGCCAAAACTATAGCAACACACATACTTAATGAACCTTGTGCCATTAGTGTGAACTTTGCATTCCCTCACAGCAGTAGCAATGATTCTGAATATTCTGTGACATCACAGCTGCTCAACCTATTGGCACACCTGAGTTGAGTGAAGGCAGATAGACTGACAGTTTTAAGATGGGGTAAGTGTGTAGATTATACTAATTTAAGTATACTCATTCATGCTAATTACACTGCGCTATGGTTCTACCATTTCCAGGCTGTCAACATCCTCAAGCAAACAAAAAGTAGATTTGCACAAAATAATATAAATAAATGTGTCTAAAAATTACATTAACATTTTCTTGTTTGTGTTTGCTGAAGAAAAGTAAAACAGTTAAAAAGTTTCACTGAAATTGCACAGTGTGTGATGAAGTATTTCCTTTCATTGGCTTTGAACTTTTTTTCTTTCCATTTGAACAGTGGTAACTTTTCTGCACACTCAATACTGCATAACATTTAATTTTATAATGACCCCTCTTATTCATCTCCATTCTAAGAAAGGGAAACAATTCTCAGTTTTAATATTTCTTCATCCTAGAGTTTCCCCATTACCTATTTGCCATCCTTCACTGAGCCCCCTCTGTTCGTTTATTTATTTATGTATTTATTTACATTTTACCTCATCCTTCCCAAAGGCTCAGGATGGCCTACAATATTAAAACTTAAAATAAATTAAAATTCCTTTAAAAACCCTACCCTCACCCCTAAATTCACCCACCCTAAACCCTATCCCCACCTCCTAAATGCTCAAGCTCAGGCTCTGGCGGACCTCTGGGGGAAGGGAATTCCACAATATTGGGACAACAACCAAGAATGCCTCTCTGTAGGCCCTTGTCATATGAACAAGAGTGGCAGGTGGAACCCATAAGAGCGCACTCCAGGGGTATTTTCAGATGTGACGGCCCGAGAGGCCCGCCACACTGAACCTCGGACTGGGATCTCTCTCAGTTCCCAGTCCGTGATGAAGCCGGCCATCCTTCAGACGTACTGGCCCAGTCACTGTGGGGAATAGGGGAGGGGGTGGGGCTGTGTGGTGCGACATGCGGCCGCACGACCCCGCCCCCCCCACGCTCCCTTGGCTGCCCGTCCTCAGGGAGATGGGCGGGCGCAGTGGCCAATGCGGCCGCTGTGCCCGATCCCTTATCGTGGTCAGGGCCACGATCCGGGATGGACGAAAGGTAACACACGTTACTTTTGGCCCACCCTGGATCATGGCCAATCTAACCACGGTTCTCGACCTCCAGCCAGAAGGAGGTCCAGAACCATGGTTAATTTGATCCCCGCCAGAGATTCACTGTGGTGAACATCTGGCGGGGGTCAAACAGACGTTCACGGGAATGCCGACACCATAGGGAATCCACCGTGATCCCCTGTGGTGAAAGGCATTTTCATAACGTCTGAAATTAGCCCAGGCTGATTGCAAGGGGCGTGGTGGAGCATGGTAGGAAAGGCAGTTCTTCAAATATTTAATGAATTGATTAATTAAAAATTATACCCTGCCCTTTCCCAAAGACTCAGGGTGNGCATCCAAGCGCAACTGCGGATCTAGGAGCACCCCCAGACTCCAGACCGGAGATACCAGAGGAGGGCAAACTCCATTTATGATTAGCGTCCCTCCCTCCCCCAGATCACTGGCCCTACCAATGAGCATTGGGATTCAGCTTCAATCAACTTGTCCTCATCCAGTCCCTCACAGCTGCAAGACACCAGGAAAGCACCGAGACTGCCGGGCCTGAGTCAGATAAAACGAGAGGTAGAGCTGGGTGTCATCAGCATATTGATACAGCACCTCATGATCTCACCCAGCAGCTGCAAATACAGATTGAACCAGAGGGGGCACTGAATAGAACCCTGCGGCACTCCACATGGGAGGCCCCGTGGAGATGATGAACAGTCCCCCAGCACCACCCACTGGGTTCTTCCAGCTAGGAAAGAATGGAAGCATTGCAAAACAGTCCCACTCACCTCAGCCAGACCATGCAGGCGCGTCACCAACACCCTCATGGTCAGCATCAGCAGTATCAAATACCTCTGAAAGATCTAACAGAATCAGCAGGATTGAATTTCCCCCTGTCCAATTCCAGACACAGATCATCAACCAAAGCCACAAGTGCAGTCTCAGTGCCATAACCCAGGTGAAAATCAGACTTTGATGGGTCTAGATAACCTTCCCTAAAAAGGGGAGGTTAGAAACAGGTCGACAGCTGGCAGGGGAATCAGTGAACCGCTGAACAACTGCTAGCCAACTGCAGGGGTCACAGGGGAGCATGGAAGGAAAGACAGTCTTTCAGGTATGTGGAGCCCAGGCTGCTTAGGGCTTTAAAGATCAAAACCAGCAGTTTGATTTTTTCCCCAGAAAGCTATAGGAAGTCAGTGCAGACTATAAAGCACAGGTGTAATGTACGCACAGTGACCCACCCCCGAAAGGAGCTGGGCCACGCATTCTGCATCATTGGTAGCTTCCAAACAGTCACAGGGGCAGCCCCACATAGCGTGCATTGCAGCAATCTAGCCTTGAGGTTATGAAGCCATGGAAAGAAAGAGCCGTAGCCTCGTCACCAGATAAAACTGGTGAAAAGTGCTCCTGGCCACTGCCGCAACCTGATGTTCCAGACACAGCAAGGGTTCAAGAAACACTCCAAGGCTATGAACCTGAGTAACCAAAGGGGACCTGACCCTATCAGTGACAGGAGTCCCAATCCTCTCCAAGTCACAAGGTCAGTCGATCATCATCACTTCAGTCTTGTCTGGATTCAACTTCAATCATCTCGCTCTCATCCAGTCCCCAACAGCAGCCAAGCATTGGGTAAACACTGAGACTACAGGACCTGTAGTTGGATGAAAAAGAGAGATAGAGCTGGGTGTCATCAGCATACTGATGGCACTTCACTCCAAACCTCCTAATGATCTTGCCCAGTGACCTCAGATACACATTGAACAAGAGGGGAGACAAGATGTAGCCCTGTGGGACATCACAGGGGAGGTCCAAGTTGAAGATGAGCAATCTCCCATCACCACCTGCTGGGTCTTCCCCAACAGGAATGAACAGAACCACTCAAGTAGTCCCGCGTACTGTTATCAGGTACTGAAGTCATGTCAACAGCACCTCATGATCAACTGTATCAAACGCTGCTGAAAGGTCTAACAAGACCAACAGGGCACAGTTCCCTTTGTCAGTCTCCATGCATAGATCATTGACCAAGACTGCTGGGCAACCACCCATTCAATAACCTAAAAAGGGAATGTTAGAGACAGGGTGATAGCTGGCCAGGTAGTCAGCATCCAAGGAAGGCTTCTTGAGCAGGAGCTGGACCACCACAGTTTTAAGGGTGTCTGGCAACTTACCCTCCCAGAGGGAGGCATGGACAACCCCAGCCAACAATGGCCCCAACTTCTATCATCTGACTTTCACCAGCCAGGATGGGCAAGGTTCTAATTCATAGCTGGTTGCCTGCATCACTCTAAGCACATCTTCTGCATCAGTGAGTGACACTAATTGAAACTGATCCAAACAAAAGGACAAGGGAAATGGGCTTGCCAATTCCAAATGTGCAAATGTTGGGGTCCTTAAAAAATCATGAAACTTGGTCAAAAACATCATTAAATTTGGATTTTCTACTTTTTTGCCTTTTTGGTTCTTCGTCTTATGGTAAGGCTTTCATCTGCAACTGTGAAAAAGGCTGACACACTCATTTTGGATAGTAAGTGGGCATGGGTAGTCTCGTAAGTTTTTTATTAGACAGATACAGAGGAGAAACAACCGTAATATTTTGTAACCATCAGTGTTTTGGTATGGATTTTTAAATATGCATTAAAAGAACCATAAATAGGTGATTTAGTGTAAAAAATTAAATTGCTGTAATTACACTATAGTTTCAGTGTAATTTTCAGTTTCTTTAAATTATGGAGTTCTGAATAGGGTTTGCAAAACAACATAAATTAGAAATTATGTAGAACTAATGTTCTTTGTTGTGATTTAAAGGAACTTATAAAACTGTAGTGGGTGACCTTTGTTGTGCTTCAGTTGCATACAGAGCTACTGTCACTGCTAATAAACTTACTAATAAAACATTTGTTTGTTTTAATATATGAATGGTATAATTGCTTGGCAAAACACAAATCATTTGGCTAGCTTCCAACACATTTATTATTTATAAAGCACTAGCAATGTGCCTGGTGCTGAACTGTAGTGGTTAGAGACAGGTCCCTGCCCGAAGTGGTTTACAGTCTACGCAAGACAAGGGGGAAGGGAACACAGGGAGGGAAGGGGCCAGTAAGGATCATGGCCCCGCAGTTGGAGTGAACCCCTAAGGGAAGCCAGTCTTGGTAGCCTCAAGACCAGCACTCCTGAGGCCGTAGGATGGGCTATTTCTGCAGGGCTCTCTGTCTGCAACTCTCAGCCCCCAGAGTGGCTGCTTCCTGTGAGGCCCTGCATCCCTCTCCTCTCCCCTCACCTACTAGGGTAGCCAAACATTAGTAGGTAAAAGGGGTGAGGCTGTGGAGGGTGGGGCCTTGGAACTCCACATTTTATTTTTCTCCCTGGTCCCTGCAACTTCTAAGGCAGGCCCTGTACAGGGATATATTCAAGAAGATGAGAAGTTGTAGGGGCATGTGCTTACCTTGTTACAAAGGAAGAAGAAGGATCCTGAAGGATGATGGTATGAACAGAAACATAACTGAGCAGTCTCTGGTGGTGAGGACTTAGGAAAAGCTCCACAGAAGAGATTTTTAGGCGAGATCTGAAGGGATGGAGCAGAACATATGTGCTCAGGGAGGGAGCTCCAGGCAGAAGGGGTGGCACAGGAAAAAGACAGAGCGAAGATGGCTTAAGGAGCCAGAGACTCTGGGGCAGTGAGGGTCATGACAGAGGAGGAGCAAAGTTCCTGGGTGGGAACATAGTGGGAAATCAGGACAGAAAGCTAAGGAGAAGCAAGGCCATGAAGAGCCTTGAAGGTGAGAACAAGAAATTTGTGTTCAGTGTGAAGGTGGGCAGGGAGCCAGTGGAGGGAGTAGGGGAGGGTTGAAGATGAACATTTACAAGAGGTGCATTGCCTTTTCTTTCTTCTTAGAAAAAGATAAATCCAAACATCTTTAAGTCATGGGTATTTTTCATGATGCTGCTATCATGACAAATCCATTCACACGTTACAAAAAATAACACCATGTGGTAAATCCGAGAAGTAGAACCTGTAATGCTGCCACTGCAGTCTCTCTGCAAACATTGATTGTGATGTCTGAATGCAGCCTGGGTCTAATTTCAAAGCAAATACTTGGTTGTAGGCACAAAGGAGGAGATGGAGTGAGAGGCCAATTCTCAGAGCGAGTTACATTAAAAACCTATAAAAATAGAACCACATAAAAACATGGCTGTAAATTTTATCCAAATCTCAGCAGACCTAGATCTGTTCATATTTCCACAGGCAAGATTTACAAAGTTCTCTAGTTAGTGAAGAAGTCTCCCATTGGTTATATGGCCACCTATATCCATACTGCATTGTGCTCTCATATTGACAGATCTCCCAAACTGTCTATACTCAGATGGGTAGACCTAAACACTTCAGGTACTTGTATTAGCTGCTTGTAAGGAAGCACTTTCCTTCTGAATCATTCCTGTACCAGTGTCTTGTGTTTAGGGAACACCATTCTACTGGATCAGCTGTCATTTGTATGAGAAATAAAACCAGAATTCTGACTGCTGGTGATCTCTACTAAAAAGAATCACATTTGTGATTAGACCAAAAACTGACTACCTGTGAGCCCACTGCAATGTCACAGAATCTTTAGAATCAATCCAAGTGCTGTGAGGAAAAGAATGTTCAGAATCATTTCAAATTCTCGAGAGAAAGGAAGGGACACAGTTACACCACAAAGCTTATTGTGTGTATAGGTTTGACCTACCATTCATTTTTGTTTTCCACTGCCTACTACAGATTCTTCAACATTCCCAGAAAGTTTAAAAGTATCCAGACAAATCTGTGGCCATAGGCAGTTAATAGCATTATATTTTGTCATATACTTGTCACTAAAATTGAAGAGGTTGTTTTTCACCTTCTGTGCTGAACTCAAGTGTGTTTTTGCTGTACTCAATTAAATACTCTTGTGTAATTCCAGAAAAGTCTGTTTGTAGTAGAGTTGGGTAAACATGGGCCCTTTTTACACTGGCCGTGGGACGGGGGGATTGGTGTGTACTGCAGTCGGTGTGCGCTGGATGGGCAGGAGGTTCTGACGGGCACACACTGGCGCACACCGACCTACCACCACCACCAACCACAGAGTCTCCTCCATTTTTTCGGATGGCTCCGTGGGTGGGTGATGGGTGTGGATGAGTGTGTGCGTGGGAGTGCACACACATGCACACCCACCCACCCAGCTGCAGCATGGTTCACACGGGTGACAAACACCCTGGGTGTTTGCTGCGCATGAAAAAAGGGCCATGGACATTTTTGTCTTCAAGAGAAGTGCTGTATAGAAGTAAATTTAAAAGTTAACACTTGGCAGTCATTACCACGTAATTATGGTAATTATATAGCCATATTTGTTAAGTTCTTGTTTAAAAGAGATGTGATGCAATATGTGGCCATGATAGAAACTTGCCTGCCAGGTTGGAATGACTGTTTCATCAGCTGAAGTCTTCCTGCAACTTGCTGGAAGGTATAACAGAGCTACATGTAGCCTCTGGCCCTGTGCGGATTTGAATTGTAGAAGCTTTCAATATTAAAGGTATTGTGTGAGGATTGCCCAGCACTACGCCTGATTTCTCAGGGCCCTCAAATACTTACATGTTCAAAGAAGCTATTTTTATGGATTCTTATATTTAGCTGAGGTCTGAACTCAAGCTGAAATGGGCACTGCATCTTGTATCCACAGATACTCACCCAGGTAATGTGCATGCATGCAAGGAGTTCAGAAACAAATAAAAATCACATACACCCCTTCTGGGTACCTACTTACCTGGAGAAGGACACAGCAAGGCAGTGAGAGCAGAGCTGAGGGCCAGGCAGTAGTGGCAAAGCCAGGTGTTAAAGGCTTCCGGAGGGGCCAGAAGAGTGCGGTGCCAGTTGTGACTAGCAGTGAGCTGAGGGCTTCCTGAAGCCTCCCAGAGGGTGCGGGACCTTGGCCTTGCCTGGGCTGGTTGGCACAAAGGCACTCGGAAGCAGGAGGGCCTGTGCATGTACATATGCTGCTGGCCCAGGCCACAGAAAGGCCAAGGTCGTTCTAAGAGGCCTCTGGAAGTCGTCAGCCGAAATCTGCCACTGCACTATTCCCCCCAACCCCAGGTAAGCACCAAAGTACCCGAATTGACCTGTTCGGATATCACTTAGCAAGAACAATACCTGAACTTTCAGGTACCACAAATTTGTTGGGGTTGCCTATTTTAACACATACCCCTTTCAGCGCCAACCTGAACAGAACTATGATAAAAACCACTGAAACAGATTCACTTCTGCATCAGCACAGTCAGCAATGGCAAAAGTCTGTGAACCCGATCCCAAAGCCTGTGGATTGCACGCAAGCTGTGCAGATCCCTATTACAAGTTCATTGTGCCCCGTGGAAACTGCATGCGTATGTGTGCGCGCGCAGGATCTGCGAGGTTTGGGATCGGGCTCAATGAGTATCACAGGACAGAAGAAATCACAGTGTTTGTCCCCTCAACTCTCAACAATTTAAAATTGATTTTTAAAAATTGCCCAAAATAACTAATTTCCTGATTTCTGTGTCATGAAGGCAAGAACTGGAGCAAGTGAACATTCCTATTTACATTCTCACCTACTGTAGCTTTAGGTATGAAGTTGTGGTGTTGTTAACCCAGATGATTGAGATTTTTATGATGAAGAGCCCGAAACTGCATCAGCACACAGAATATTTGCTTCTGCATGCCTGCTTGAAGTTCACATGCCATGGGACCGTAGTTAATCAAATACTTGAAGAATGTTAGTTTTTGCGTTCTCTAACTGTACCCTCCTCCTGCTCGTTAGCACCAGCACAAACTTTTATTGCTAGCAAGATTCCCATTGAAGTGAATGAGAGTTGTACTGGCACTAACAATTACAGCAGGTACTAAAGAGCTGGATGATTGCACTGTAAATCAGGGCTAGCATTTTAGCAGCAGAACAGATGAACTGTAGCTTCAGAAATGCAGTTTTTGTTGGATACATCTATTACCTTAATTGTTAATTAGCAGTACTAGCAGCAGGATTAGTGTTAGGGTTTATTTTGGTATGTGCTATTGTTAAACCCTTTGAGCCAAATTTAAACTAAGGTTAAGCAGCAATTACTAATGGGCAACTCACTAATTCTCATTGATTTCAAAGGGTCTGAATTTAGCACTTTAGCCTTCAGGGCTCATCTTCAAATGCGTCAGTGTTGCATATGGCTCCATGGATAATGAATACTCATCCTTTGCCAAACCTTAAGGCATCTTGCTATGAACTTGAGATCTGAATATGAACATGATAAAAGTATAAACATTTATTGAAAGCCAGATTTTTCATCCATTAACAGCAAGATCTGCAAGCTGTATAGCACTGGGTCTTGCCCTGAGCAGACCTGAGTCCCATTGAGATGAATAGGATTTGTGTCACCACTAATTATTTATTTATTATTATTATTATTATTATTATTATTATTATTTATTATAAGCACTTGTATAGCACCAGCTGTGTACCTGGCGCTTTACAGAACAATAAGATAGACGCAGTCCCTGCCTATGGCTTACCATCTAAAAGACTCGGAGGGGGGGACAAGGAGAGGTGACATAGGGAGAGACAAGGAATAAAACATTCAAGCAGATGTGAAGTCTCAGGTGCACGTGCTTGGCTTGGTTGCAGTTAGGGAGTAGTCAGGGGGAGGGCAGACAGTAAATGTTGAGGGGACAGTTCTAGCAAGCGTCAGGAAAGGCGGCGAGGAAGAGGTGGGTTTTGAGGAGGGATTTGAAGGAGCGGAGGGAGGGGGCAGGG
>QEPC01000373.1:3196020-3212384 GCA_003113815.1 Sphenodon punctatus
CAGCTCTAAACATGGCTGACTCGCAATGCCCCCTAGGAGGTGCAGTTCCCTCTCTTTCCCCAGCACTGATAGGCTCTAGCAAGCAGTGCCTGCTGGGAGTTGTAATCCCCAGTATTCAAGACTGTTTGCTTTTAAACAGTCTCTGCATTACACATAGAATGTTCGCAAGCTCTCCACCCTCAGGATAGTCTCCATAGGCTAACATTGAATTTTCAAGATGAGGAGCTGGGCCCAGGAGGGGCAGGGGGGGCAGAACATAATTAAAATATATTTATATTAACTATTTCATTGTAAGGTGAATAAATCATTTTATGTTATACTTCAACCATGGTGTCTGTCCTTCTTGCTGGCCAGGTGAGAGCATACCCCAGCCTTAACCTCAGATCACTGTAATCTGGGAATGGAAGCCCCAAGCCTTGGGACACTGTAGGCAGGGCCCTGATTCTCCTGCAGAATTTTTTTTTAAGAATTCCACTGGAGTCTGCAGGCCTGTGGGCCCAATTCTGCAGGGCCAATTTTGTGAGCCACTCCCTCTCCCTCCATTCCACCACTCTCACTGGGTCCCACTGCCAAGCAGGCTGGGATGAGTTGGCCAGATTGCCTTCCCCCTCCCTTCCTTCTCCACCCACTCTGGCCAACTCACCGCAACCCACTTAGCAGTGGGGAATCCTCAGTGTGGTAGCGGCAGCTGCAGGAGCCCCGGGTTTCCCCAGTGCCGAGCGGGCCAGTGTAAGTGACTGTGTTCATGTTATACACTTATTGTAGCCTGCTTCTAGTTTACAATGGGAAAAAATATTATAAATGCTAAAATATTTGTTGTGTTAAAGGTTCAAAAACAGTGTTTTGTAAACTTAAGAAATTTTAGACTAGCTTGCTACCTCTGAAATTAATGGGGAAATGAACCGTGAGTCATTTGAATAAAACATCTGTGCATAGCTCTTAAATTCAGTTTCCTTTCTAAGTATTTCTCTTATTTTTAGTATTGGACCATAACCAGGCCCTGGATGGGGAATCCATGTTGCCCAGTGTACCTGCTATGGTTTGAACGGCCTTTAAAAACAAACATTTGCCAGGTTAATTGATTCCCAATTGGTCAAACCATTGTCTGGGATGTATAGAAAAGTGGAATCTAGACATATTGTGTTTCTTTTTATTAAACTCTGCCTGGAACGGAGAACTGTAGAATGAAACTGAAGAGTCTGAGTATCATTTTTGCTATTCTAACTGATGAAAACATCCACTACCCTAAAAGAGCTCCTGTAGTAGAAATGTCTTGGTTTGAAATTGAATATTACGTGAATATTTACCCGTGGCTCCAGGCAATTGCGCTTTGGATTCGTATCCAGCAGGCCTTAGCTTCGGATTTACTTTTGTATTTGAGGGAAGACCCTTTTGTCAGTTCTTGGGCCAGCTTGGTCGCCTTGAAGATCTCTGCCACGGGCTTGTCCCTGTCCGATCTCCCGTTAAAGGAGTTAAAGTCTGCCAAGGTTGAGGCTTTGGTCAGGCTTTCGGACATCAGTCGGCAGGAGGACTGCCCGTGCAGCCGAGTGTCCTTTTCTGTCTCACTATTTCTCACTGGCTGCTAATTCTGCTAGGCCTGCAAGGTTCCTGTTGACCAATTGTTCATTCAGGAGGATTTGTTTATTTCTTCAGGCTCGACTGAATGTTCTCCCCACCCGGATGCTTGAGGGGCGTTATGCCAGGATCCCTCCCCATCAAAGGCTGTGCCCTTTGATGGCTTGGAGGCTGAGACTTTGGAGCACGTCTTGTGCTCCTGCCATCTGTATGACCGTCCCAGGGAATTCTGGCTATCTAAATTTATCTCCTCCTTGCCTGGTAGAACCCCTTTAGAAATCTCTCGCCATCTTGTCTCTGACTTTACTGACACTATGACCTTTGCAGTCATGTCTTTTCTACTCGATGTGTTTGAGGTCCGCCGGAGGTTTCTTGCATTTAGAGGTGCTTAATCTCTTGCAACTATTCTACATATTGTGTGCTGTTTTAACTTTTTATTTATTCGCCTCCATTATGTTTGTTTGTTAGATGCCTTATTTTATGACCAGATTGGTTTTAATTTATTTTACCCTGTTGGGTTTTGTATTGCATTCTTTGTTTGCTATGGCATTTTGCTACGCTAATAAATTGAATTGAAATTGAATTGAATATTACGCATGGAAATATTGGCTATTATATTGAATGTCTAATCCATCTTGCTTCAGTTTTACATGAATATAGCGCTAACAGGTTTGGCATCAAGCACATTTTCTTAGCTGTTATGCCATAATCATGTTGTATTTTCCTAATTGGCATGTGCTGCAGCAACAATGTGCTGTGTCTTTCAAATGTTAGGTTGGTATCAGCTTTATTGTAACCTGCCTTTTTGTTTCTGTTCAGGAACGTTTTTTATCACCAAGAAGTTGTCGTCGATTTCATGCTACCCTGGCAGCTGTTTCTACCTCAGTGTTGATTTTATCCAATCTCATCTTTCTTGGGGGGAGCCAAGTTGGGAAAATCTACTGGAACCGGATCTTTGTGGAAGGCAAGTTATTTTGACATGTCCTATATAAGGGTTTCTAACAATACGTTAGGGCCAGATGCTGACCTCACTACTCCTGAGTAAATAACCCCCTCTCTTTAGACCAGGGGAAGGGAACCTCAAGCCTGGAGGTCAAATGCAGAGCATGAAAAGTTTTTATGTGGCCCTTTTCAGTTCCTGAATCTGGCCTCTCGATCCAGTTCCTACCCCCTAGCACTAAAAAACCAAGCTCAGGGTAAGGGAGCAGAGATGAGGGCATGCAAACAAGGACAGGGGACGGATCCATGGTGCAGATCCATGATTTGGACTTTCCTTTTCTTGAACACACTTGTTCAGCACCTCCACCCCTAACTTCTGTGCGGCCTCAGAGCTTGTACTACTCTTCAGTGGCACCCAAGAGGAAAGAGGTTCCCCAGCCATGCTTTATACATTCCTAAAGCTGTGCCTCCACTTGTAGTATAAAATATAAAACAATATGCTGAAATTTAAGTTACAGTATAAACTCATAAACTCATCTTTGCTTTTAAATTTTTGCTTAAATTTATAGTATTTATGAAACAGAATTTCAACTCAAAGTTGTTTGATAAGTTCTCAATGAAAGATTAATCAATATTGTAGAGTTATATTGGGTTAGAGTTATATTATTTTTCTCTCAATAGTGCCCATTGAGAGAAAAATTTAGTAGATTCTCATGAGGGGAAAATTACTAGAGTTCAGTGATATGGCACTACAATTATTATTTATATAGTGATGTCAATGTACCTGGCACTGTACAATAATTAATTAGAGACATCTTGAGTGTATATCTAGAGAGTTTCAATCAATAGCTGTTGGCTTTATAGTTGAGAAAAGGGAACTCTGGCTTTTTAGTCTCTGGACAAATGCAGCTTGCAAAATCTGCATGAGGCCTTGCATCACTTTGGTATTGAAATTGTGCTCCTCCAGAGATAGAGTTAGAATGACCTTTTAGGCCGTGTAGTAGGACAGACTGGAAAAGCGAGCCTGGCCCTTTAAGACTGGTAACACCCACCTGAGGCAGGCACATGCTCCCAACTCTGGAGGTTCACGCAATGGCAGGCACTAACACACACCATATGTGCTGTGGAGAAGGGAGGACAGTGACTAAAGGGGAAACAGGTGTGAGTCTCGGTAGCTTGGGCAGCTAAGGGGCTGATTAAGGCCAGCTGGGCACGTGCTTGGTGAAGCCAACCCAGAAGCCAAAAGGCTGAGTGGGACCTCAATATATAGAGAGCTCTTCAAAGAAACAGGGAGGGGGACTTTGCCTCCACCAAAGTCTGAAGGAACTATAAGAGGAGAGTCAGGAAAGGGCTCTGCCTCATAGTTGCCTACAGGAGGGACTGTGCATGGCCAGGTAGGAACCTATAATAGAGGCACCCAAAAGAGCCTGAGTAAAGGTCTAAGAGACTACAAGGATGACACCTGACTGGGAGTAACTATGCTTAGTCAGGGGGTGCCCTCATTGAAGGTGCACAGACTCTGGTGCAGGTGTGGACATTAAATGGACGGTAAGAAATTATGTGATGACCTGTGGCCAAGCTTAATAAAGCTACCACTACCACTACTACAGTAAGAAATAAAGAGGTGGAGCTAATCCCTGTGTGGGCTTGAGTCTTTGGGTTTTGGGGGCATAGATCCTGTTTGATGTACCCCAACCAAGCACACCCTATTATACTCTGTTCTATACATTGTGTGGAGCAGGTTTCAGAATAAGCAAGGATAGATTTGGGGTTGTGTTGCAGAGGCTATAGACTCCTTGATAGTAGTGGCCTAAAATCCCACAGTTAACAGTCCTGGAGCAAACAATGACCTTTTTAAGATTGTTCTCTGATACAGCTGCCTTGGGAAGGCTATGTTCCAGTTCCTCAACCTGTGAGGATAAAGAGAGGGTGAATTTTCTTCTCTGGCTCTGTCCTTGAATTTTCTGAGCCTAAATACCAGGTTTAACATTTGTGATGGATTTACATTTGTGATGTCTGTACTTGATGATCATCATTAAAGATTGATTGTTTAGAAAGTTACCACAGATATAAATCAGTGGTGAGCAACACATGGCCCATGAACTTTGTTGCCCTGTAGGTGGTCAGTCTGTGCCCCCCTTCATTCTATAGTTTTGCAGTTCAACCAAACCTAACAAGACCCATCTACAAGTCTGGGTTGGCTTTAACTTTCCCTTGAACCACTCCGTCTGGGACGACGCACAGACTGGCTGGAAAAGGCCCTGCCCCTTGCAGCTTGCCATAACATTGAGGAGTCCCCCATAGAGCAGGGCTATGTTGTAAGGGGGAAATGAAAAGGGATGTTGCAGCCCTTGGTGGGTGATAGAGGGATGGATGATTCTTTATTTAGCTTAGGTTCTCTCATTGCTGTTGTCAATGGGTGTTTTCAGACATGACACTAACCCCAGTTTAACCACACGTGAACATTTCTTATACATGTTGCAGGGCTGTATTGGTGCCCTATGCAGTCCTGCAACATGCATAAGAAATGTTTGTGTGGTTAAACTGGGGTTAGCGTCATGTCTGAAAACACCCAATGATAAACCTGAATGATTGAAATACATAGTGTTTTTCAGTGCAGAAATTCAAGCTGCCCCTGTAGGCAGTACTGAAATTTCAGGTCCAACAGATAAAATAACCCTAGAACGGCAATATTTTTTTTAAAAATACCACCTGCTGTAGAGCAGCCTGTAGTTACAGCCTGTAATTGTGGGTTTTAATGCTGAATAATCACAATAATCAGATTGCTAGATTAGAAAAACTGGAGTCTTGTACTTAAATTAGCTTCTTACAGGTTTTAGGTGTAATTAGTCTTTCTTTACAGCTTCTGGATGGACAGCTCTAGAGACGGGCATATTCTTCATCTACAAGTGCAGCAGGAGCTATGGTAGTTCACGTTTCCCGGTGTTACCGGTGCTTCATTCTTAACCTTGGCTAGACCACACTGCCCCTTTGGTCCTGGCCTCTGTACTGAGCCTGCTATGAATAGTGTCAATAAGAGTCATTTGTAGATGTGATGTGGAAGTGGGTGTGCTCCCTTTCCCATGGGCACACACCCATCTCTACCCACCTCCACCCATCTCCAACCACAGACCCTCCTCCAGTTTGCTGGATGACTCCATGGGTGCATGATGGGTGTGTGCTGGGAGCACACGTGCACCCCCACCCACCGCCTGTGGTGTTTCCACAGGCGCACACCCATCCCCTCACCCACTGCCCCTTACCCACCACCCCTCACACACCCATGGCATGTGTACAGATGCCCCCCACCCGCACACTCGCCCACACACCCAGTGGGAGGGAGGGGCATCCATGTAAAACAGGCCTAAGATTCAAACAATACTAGTCAGTTGTATTGATTGAAATGAGAACTGGTCAGGGGGTAAACCCCCACCCCTGCCAGCCACTGAAATGAATGTGGGGTGCAGGAGATTGCCTGTAAATGCATTCTTCCATCCATTGACATCAATGGTTCAGCTCCTGTTGACATTAGGCAATGGACGCTTGTGCCCTGTGTGTTTTCCTTCTCAGGACTGGGCACTAAGTGAGTATAACTTTCTAATATAGTGCATCCCGAAATATTATTTTATTAGACCAAATCCACAAGTCCGTATCAGACAAATTTGCTTCAGCTTCAGTGGGCATTTTGTCTGTGTAACCACTGCAGCTTCCCATCGGCAGTGATCTGTAACACCGCTTTCAGCAGATTCCCTGTATGCAGTAGACAGTTGCCCTTTGTAATGAAAAGTGAAGCTCATTTTAAAACTGCACCGGTGACAATATTACTTCTACTTTCAGCCCCATGCAGATGGATGGTAAATTACCTCAACTTAAAAATAGTGTTTCTGTAATCCTTTTTTCCCCTTTTTGGAGCAAAACCATAGGAGCAGGTGCCTAGAGCAAAGCTGGGCGTCAATCAGATAAGAAGCTAGCTTCTGTGTAATCCATTTTGGATGGCAGTAGCAATGTTTTAATGAACAACAAATCAATAGCGGCCATTATAAATAGATTACACAGACAATAAATAGTTTTTCAGGAAACTTCAGTATCAAGGTACAGAACTCTATTTTAACAGGTGGTTCAAGATGGATTGTCTAGTTGCCAAATAACTTGGATATGGTTTCCTCTGGTTGCCTGTTTTAACATTTGGACAATAATCTAGGACAGTGGTGCCCAGACTTTGGTCTAAAGACGGTTGGTGGTCCACGAGCCCACCCTAAGTGGTCTTTTTAACTGGCTTCAGTGACAGCAAAGCAGACTTCTGTCTCCTTCACCTTTCTTGAGGGCAGCACAGATGCATTTGGGTGATCTTCCAGCTCCCCTCCCTCCAGAGATGGCTTCAGCAACAGTCAGGACCAAAGACACCTGCCGTGTGCAGCTAAGGTCGCCACCTTCCTGCAGGCTTTGGCCTGAAGGAGGTGGGATTACAATAGGAGAGTAAAGAGACTCTCTTATCCATTTCTATCATGGCCACAGCCCCTTCAGAGTATTGTGATGTTACAATGCTCCACTGTAGGTGGGCCTATCTTGGAAAGGGGGTTGGAGAATCTTTTTGCCCCACCTCTTCCTGCCCCTGAAGTCCCAGTTTCTTCAGGTTATCTAGGTCCCCTGGATAACCAAGAAAAACAGATGGTCTACCCAGAGCCCAGAACTGGTGGGTTAAAACCTAAAAACTCCAAGTCAAACACAGAAGGATGGTAACCCTATGTAAAGCCATGGCCAGTCTGCATTGAGCATATGCTGGGCAATGACGATCTTCATGGTGGTCCATAATAAATTTAGAGGAACAATTAGTTATGAAAAAATATCTTAGAAACACTTATCAAGAGGAGTGGAGGTGCTAATGCTGAATGTTTTGTGGGAACATAGTAGTTGCCACATTGAATCAAAACTATGGTCTCTTTACTCCAGTATCCTGTTCCTGACAGTGACATGTATCAGATGTCATGTTTCCCACCCTCCTTTTGCCACAGTAGATAGATGTGGAATAATCTGCCCCCACGAAAGTATCATCCTAATCTTTCATAGCTAGAGATTGGTCCAGCACTCTAGCATTCATTTTTACAGCTATAGGTATATGAGTCTTCCTTGTCCATCCTAAATTGTCCCAAGGGCAGGGACCTGATTCTAATTAATGATTGTTCACTGCCAGAAACATTGCTGGTGCTGTAAAAACAATAATAATAATAATAATTAATAATTTATTATTATTATTATTTTATTGGTAATAATGGCTGCATTCCCAAGCAGGGTCCTTGTGGGATCCGCATGGCACAATGCAATCCCTAAGGAGATGCGTGTGGTTTGTATGCGCTTGCGCATGGGATCGCCCCCCAATAACAATAACAATAGATGCCCAAGCCTTTTTTAAATTAGCTAAATTTGTGGCCTCTACTACTTCATGTTATGAGTCCCATAATTTAATTACATATTGTGTGGCAGGCAAAAATATTTCTTTTTATCACCTTTCATTCATCATGTGTGATGAGAAAGGGAGAACATAAACGGCCAAACTGCCTTGTCAATCCCATGAATGGCTTAAAAATGTTGCTTCATATTGTATCCTTCCTAAAGTACACAGTCACAGCTTTCAGTCTCTCTTCTTACAAGAGATGTCTGTGCCCTCATCACTCTTGGTACATTACTAGTTTTACAATATCCTTTCTGAGATGGGGGGACCAGTGCTGCACACAGTATTCCAAATGGGAAAGAAACTTTATTTGTGCAATGGCATTTAGAATATTTGCCAAGTTATTTCCATCCCTTTGTTTATGCCTCCTACCATCCTATTTGCCTTTTTGATGGAAGTTGTACAGCGAGGAAAGATGTGCATTGAGCTGCCCCTTTCTTGAGTTGATACTTTAGTAGATGCCTTTAAGCTGTATGAGCAATTCTGATTTCTTTTTGCATGAGACAGTGATTTTGAAATATTTGCCCTGTTTCACACTTGCTAGTTTCTGTGACTATTGAATAAAATAGAATTTATAGTGACATGTATGAAATACACGGGGGGAATCAGATTTTCCAGTGGAAGATGTTTATTTTGAGAAAGATTTTCCCACCTAGAAAACAATAACCAAGAAAGTTAAACAAGTGTCCTTTTAAATCTTTTTAAGTCTGATATTTGTGGCTGCCCTATAGGGAAAAGGGTAAAGTCAGGTGAAAAATACATTGCTTACTGTTTACATCCAAAGGGGACTACCCAGTGTGTTGGGACTGTGCCTCAAGGTTTCATCCCACCATGTGCTTGCCTGTGGTTTGCAGGGCATCAGACTTAGTGATCATAATGGTGCATTCTGGCCCTATCGACTTTCAATGAAACTTTGGCTCAAACTAGTTACTCAAAGGTACTTCCATTTAAATCAGTGGCACAATTCTAGAGTAAATGGTTTGAAGACTATAGTTTTAGGCTCCTAGAAGTGCAATCCTCCATCCATTAATGTCAATGGCTCAGCTCCTATTCACTTTTATGGTGGAGGATTGCATCCTAAGGGTCTCAATTAGTTTTGAAAATGAAATTTGTGCTTTTAAGTCACTTATGGACTTTTAAATGTATTATTTGTTGCTTTGGCCTGGCCTGTATAGACAGTCTACATTTGGAGTCCTTCAGTCGCTACATTTTGGCACCTGTCTCTCTAGCACTCCTCACAGAAGCAAGGCTATCCATTGGTTCACAGTGAGCACTTTCCTCTCTACTACTATACAGTCTTTCATTGGAAAAACCAAGAGATACATCATTTCATTTAAAAAACAAACAAACAGAAATCACAATGGAAGTTTGTCACAAGCTAGATGTTTGTCACTTTGAAAAACTTTTGAGTCTGTGCCTCAGTATTTATCTAGCAGCAGGAGACCATTATCCTATGACAACATTAAATTCGGATGACATCGTTTGTAGAACTCTGATTTAACGTTATTTAACAAAATTATCCTCTTTCCTTATACTCGATCAATTTGAGAGAAATCATATGGACAGCAGGAACATTGGGGCTTGGCCCTTCATGAATTCATAGGGAATTTTGCCTTTGACTTCAATGGCAGCATTCAGGTCCTTTGTGCCACAGAAAATCACATACTTATTGGTGGTTAATTCCCTATTCTTTGTATGTCAAGCTAATCATTTTGAATATTATGGTTCATTATTTACTGTTGATATAGCATCATTGTTCTGCTTGGAACTGTTCCGATAAATTAAAAGGCAAATGTTACTGTTGTGAGGAGCTTGTGAACTTTCGTCTTGGTCCTGTAGGATGCTGAATATCTCTTGAAACCTGTTGAGGGTACTCAATACTTTTAAGGCTCTGTATTTGACTGTGAGTATAATAATGAAGGCATAACTGGAGGTGAAATGAATAATTCTGATTGGTATTGTCAGACTTTTTAGGGTATGTTATGTTATTGGATAAGTGACTTTCTATTAATGGTCATAGGCTTGCTGCACCATGACTCGCTTTTGAGAGCCCTTCCCTTGAAGTTCTTCCAACACTATGATTCTATGACTATAGTTTTTTGGTTTTGTCTCTGATGGTGCCGGGTTGCTGCACTACAGCACCCGAGAGTCAGTTCTTGTGGCTGCGACCATCCCTGCATTGCAGTATGACATCAACTTGTTCCTGTGTCATCATGACCTCTGAGCAGGTGGTAGGAAGTTCCCAATGTGATTTGTGTACTATGTAGTATGTCTGTTGGCTTCATTTTGCAATGTGACTCTCTCATGGAACAAACAGCACTAATCACAAACAAATGCTATTGATCACAAAGCTCATTCCGGAGGGTGTGAATCTGCATTCAGATGTTTGTTACTGTTAACAAACATCCAAATTCTATTCACATATTTCCTAAGACTTCAGTCTTTCAGCTTTAGAAACAAATAATGTGGCAGGCAGTGCAAAAAAGACCTCCAAGAGAGAGTCTACAAAACCCTGCAGGTGGACCAGCTCTAAATATGCTTTCCCATTTGCAGATGTATTCCTAGCAGATACAGAAGATAACATTTCGCCCGCCAAGAGGAAGAGAGGGACTGACTCCATGGTGCACGAGTCATGTTGTTTGGGGTCACATGTTTACCTAGGTGGCCCATATTTTATAAACTTAAACTTGTTAACTACTTGTACATAACTTGTAGGGGAGCTCAAGCCTGGTTTCTAAGTATGTATTCATAGTAAGCCATATAGCGTTTAGTGGGTCTGATTGCAAGGAATGCATGCAAACCTTTTTTTCAGTGTCACCATCGGGCCTGCTTTAATATTTGATACTGAAACAACTCCAAGAAATCAAAAACAAGCTCAATGAAAACGTGCTAACCCAGACCCCAGCCAGTTCTCACTTTGGGTCATTCCCCTATTTCACCAGCAGGAGGCAGAAACTTCTTTTTCCTGCGCATGCATAGGGGGATGATCCTTCCTCTCACTCCAGTTTCATTTCTGCCTCTGGAGCCAGCAGGAGCAGAACTAAGGGGGGATTCAGACGTTCTGATTTGTGCAATTTTTTTAAAAAAACGAATGTTTCATGCCTGTCTGAACACTTAAATTCGATTAAATGGAGTCAATATCGCACTAAAGCAATGCGTGTTGAAAAGCTACTCAAACCTACCTTTTTGCTGTCCGTTTTCAATAAATCCGCACTTAACAGCAGTGTGAAAGCAACATCGTACTGGTTTTAACTAGTGTGTAATCTTTTCTGATGTGAATGCAACCGTGCTTCCAAGTGCGCTGTTTTACTCCTGCCCCTACCGGAAGCAGTGAGACCAGCTGGAGCCCTGTAGTTGCCTCGCTGGGTGCAGGCTGCAGCCAGCTTCTCCCCAAAAAAGTTCTTCCCCTCCATGTTTCCCCTCCATGCTTCTCCCCAAAAAAGTTCTTCCCTCCAAGGGACTTTAAATCATCTGCCTCTGCCGTAGTGCTGCAGCAGTAGCAGCAGCGGGATACCGGAAAGAAACCAGGGAGAGAAGCCTCACTATGCGAGGGGCTTCTTTCCAGCAGCCTCAGGCTCTCCGTTTTTATTCCCTGATTCTACAAAGTAGCAACCTTAGCTACAAAGGTTGTAGCAAAGGTTGTTGCAAAGTTTGCAAAGTTGCAGCAAAGGTTGTAGCAAAGTTGTACTTTGCTACAAAGTAGCAACCTTCTGGCTCCCCACAGGCCACTTCCTGTAACTGAAACGTACTGAGCAGCCGGGTAAGCACTTACTACAAGAAGGTCTGAATGCATTATTTCGCTGTACTTAAAATCGGTATGGCATGCATGTGAATGCAACAGGACTTGTTAACAGCGAACTATTGAGAACCAGTTTTTAAAAATCCAGATAATTGCTGCACGTGTGAATTCGCCCTTAGACGCTCCCCATAGAGGAGCTTTTAAAAACCGGAAAACAGCTCCCAGGGGATACAGCGGCCAGCACAGCCCGACAATAGGGCAGGCCACTTCTGAGAGCAAGTTCAATCCTGCAGAGCAGCTCGCCACCTGAACACCAGGCAGAGCAGGGAGCACACGTGTAGCACCAGCAGCCTCATCTCAGGCCCACTTCCTGAGACCCAGCCTTCCCACTAACCAAGCTCGGACCAACTGCGGCCCCAGTCCCACAGCTCTTGCATCAGGCTGGCCTATCTCACCCTGCGCAGCGGCCTGGGACCCAAAGAAGCAAGATGGCACTGGGTAAGCCCCGATCCGCCCCCGATCAGGTCAGGGAACAACCAAGGGAAGAACCCAGGGAGCAGGCCAGGGAACCACCAGGGGGGAGACCCCAGCCCCAAAAACAGCAGATAGAAGAGGTGGTGGACACAGAGCAGGCCACAGCTCCAGCCCCCTCCATCGAGGGACTAGGAGAGGTCCTGGGAAGAAGCATGTCCTCCCTTAACTGGCTCTGTGAGGAAGGTGGGGGGCACCTGAGAGCAAAGAGGAGACGTTCTCCCTCTGCTGCTTCAGGCTCAGGCAAGAAAGCAGCAGGAAAAAAGGCAGGAAAGGGTAAAAAAAAAAAACCTGCTAAAACCAGACCCACTCGAGTGCTAGACTCCTCAGAGAATCTCTCCCACTTCGAGGAGGAACCCTCAGATAAGTCAGGGGAGGAAGGGGCATGGGGAGGTTGTGCTACTTCACAAACCCACAGAGAGCTCTTGCCCCAAGCCAGAAAGACACCTCTGATCAGGGACTCCTCAGAGGAGGAGGAGGAAGCACAGGACTCAAATGGAGACTCACAAACTGAATCTTCCCTGGGAGAGGGCCAACTTCCCCCCAAACAGGGAGAGGGAATTCCCTGTGCAGTATAGAGATGAGCTGATGAAGCAGGTGATGAAAAACCCTGCAGCTTAAGGAGAAGGTGCAAAAAGATGATTCCTCTGACTCAGACGAGGAGCTTTCCAGGGCACATATTCCACAAGTCCATGAGAAAGACAAAGGACTCCCCTTAGACAGGGCATTTGAAAAATTAATAATATCTGAATGGAAACAACCTGGCAGGTCCTATAGAATGACAAAGACCCAAGAGGCATTGTACTCGTTCTCTAGGCGCAAGGAAGGGCTCTTCCACACCCCCAAGGTGGACGCGGTGGCAGGTTTCCTGGCACGACAAACAGTGTTTCCCACAGAGGGAGACTGTTACCCTAAGGATGCCAAGGGCATTGAGGCATCAGCCACGGTACTCTGTATGGCCACGGTTACTTCATATGTTGCCCAAACCCTAATTAGCTGGTTCCAAGAAATCCAGGACCCCAATATCTGTAAAAGAAAATAGAAAGTCATGACAACATGTATACTCCTGGCCATCGCCTTCATGGTGGACTCCTCCACAGATACGCTCTCTTGGACCTCCAGGGCAGTGGCGGCAAACGTTACAGCTAGGCGCTGCCTGTGACTGAGATCCTGGAACGGGGACTCGTAGCCCAAAATCTACTGCTATCCAGCTCCTATGTTCGACACATGCCTTGACAAGGTCCTGGTGGATGCCAACAACAAAGCCAAGAGACAAATGCTACAACAGTTTACTACAAAAAAGAAGTCCTTTTGTCCCCCATACCAGTTTGCAGGGAACTTAGTAGCATTTAGAAAGGGATACTCCCAGACTCAGTTTTCCTGGGAGGACAAGTTCAAGCCCAAATGGCAGAGAAAAAAAAAAGTTCCCCAACCATGGCCAGCCCAAACACTCCCTGGGCCAATCCACACAGGACTGACTATTATTGGCCCAAGTCGGGCATAGGGGGCAGGTTACAAAGCTTCTCTCAGGTGTGGGCAGATTCGACCTCAGACACCTGGGTCATAACACAGGGGTACCCAATAGAATTGCAAAACCAACCCCCAAACATCTTTCTCACCTCCCCTGTCTCTTCCAAGCAGTCCAAACACCAGGCAATGCTAGCAGAAATCAACAGGCACCACTCCATCGGAGTGATAGAGCCGGTTCCTCCTGGCAAGTAGGAACAGGGCCTGTACTCAGTCCTGTTCCTGGTCCCAAAGAAGTCGGGAGAGTGGAGAGTGGTGCTGAACCTGAAGCACCTGAACAGGAGAGTGAGGATGATAAAGTTTTGCATGGCAATGCTAAAAACCATCTGCCAAGTCATCTCCAAGAATGACTGTGAGACCTCCTTTGACCTAAAAGAAGCTTACCTGCACGTCCCTATCAGACAGGAAGTGGCTCAGGTTTGCCTATGACAATCAGCATTGGCAATACCAAGCGCTCCCATTCCGCCTCACATCCTCCCCCTGCACCTTCACAAAAGCCTTGATCCCCCTAGTAGTGAACCTTAGAATCAAGGGCATTCACGTCTACCCATATCTGGATGACCAGCTCATACGGTCTCCATCTAGGGAAAAGGCGGAAAAAGACTTGATGAGAATGGTAGAGTACCTGGAGCAGCACAGGTTCGTGATAAACCACAAGAAGAGTCAGCTGATACCGGTGCAGAGGCTGGAACATCTCGGGGTCATCATCAATACCCTCTCAGACACAGTCTTCATCCCACCAAGCAGATAGGACAAGGTCTGAACCATGGTAAGAAACTTGCAAGCGTCCAAGCGTCTCCAGATGAAATCCCTGGCCAGCCTACTAGGTCTGCTTGTCTCCTGCACACAACACCTGCAGTGAGCCCGCTTCCATTTGTGCCTGATACAACAAGTACTCCAACCACTGCAGTTGGAAATGTCCAGGGGCCTGAACCCATGGGTCATAATCACCCAGAGAGTAAAGAAAATCATGTCCTGGTAGTTACAACGGCACAGGTTCACACAGGGGATCCTGATCACAGAGCTGAATAGAATTACCATCACCATGGACATGAGTCTGATGGACTGGGGGGCCCACATGGGCACCTCCACATCCCAGGGACAGTGGACTCCGCAGGAGAGCTAGCAAAGTATCAACTGGCTCAAACTCAAGACAATACATCTGGTGTTGCAACACTTTTCAAACCTCATCTGGGATCAGCACGTGCTAATCTACACCGACAATACCATGGCGAAGGCATATGTCAACAAGCAAGGAGGTTCCAAGTGTTGGCAACTGCACGCAAAAGCTGCGAGACTCATCCCCTGGGCCAAGACACACATACGTTCCCTGAAAGCATTACACATAAAGGGTACGGACAATGTGACAGCGCACTGGCTGAGCAGACGTCGTGTGGACCTGGGAGAATGGTCGCTCTGTCACAAAGCCTTCAGCATGATTGTGTGCAAGTTCGGCATACTAAAAATTGACCTGTTTGCGACACCCGAAAACACAAAGGCGCAGTTATTCATGTCATGATACCTCTACTGGGATGCGATGACCACAGATGCACCCGACCAAGCATGGCCGACAGTTCTGCTCTATGCCTTCCCTCCATTCTCGCTGATTACATGGATGAGCTCACATGATCCTAGTGACTCCTTATTGGCCAAGAATACTTTGATTCTCAGACCTGATAGAACTCAGCTCTGCAGAACCCCTGAGGCTCCACCCCTTCCAAATTTGCTAAGTCAAGGCCCAACCGTTTACAAGGATTTGGCACTAATCAAACTGACTACGTGAAAATTGAACACAAAGCCCTGAAATATCTGTGCTATTCTGATGCAGTCCTCAAAACCCTTCTTTTCTCTAGGTGATGGTCCATCCACAGGATTTACCAGTTCACCTGGTGGATCTTTAGAGAGTGGTGCGAGTCTAAAGCCATAGATCCAGGGTCAATGGGGATCCCTGAAATACTGGATTTTTACAGGCAGGCTTGGACAAGGGGTTAAAACCCAACACACTGTCCAGACAAGTAGCCGCCCTGGACTCAGTTTTCCTCGCAGCCAGGGGGTTTAAGGTGGCAGGACATTCCCATGTCCAGCGCTTGCTGACAGCGGCCAAGGTATTGTCTCCCCTGGTAGTCTATAGATATCCCTCATAGAATTTGAAACTGGTATTGGGGGCCCTCTCTAGTGCTCCCTTTGAGCCTATCAAAAAAATCTCATTGTATTTTTATCCCTTAAGGTGGCCTTTTTAGTAGCAGTCACCTCTGCTCAACGGATGTCAGAGCTGGGCGCCCTTTCTGTCGAACCTAACTTTTGTTCCTTTCAGAAAGAAACGGTGGTCCTTTACCTAGATCAGGCATTTGTACCTAAGACAGGGGCAGCTGGTAGGTTTTTAGTTTGGAGGGGCAGTAAGGCCGTCTGGCCCACCGGTGGGTGGAGCCAGGGCAATGGTGGGTGGAGCCAGGGCAATGGTGGGCGGAGCCAGGGCATAACCCAGCAGCAAGGAGTTCCCAGGGTTAACATCAGATGGAAGAAAACACAGTCTACAATGCACATCAAGCTTAAAATAAATAATGTATAAACCCCAAACACAGGGAAACACAGAAAACACTGGCA
>QEPC01000373.1:3224459-3242176 GCA_003113815.1 Sphenodon punctatus
GGCCCCACCAGCCCCCAGGCCCATCCCCCCCAGGCCAGGTCCCCAGAGGCCAGGCCCCTCCCAGGCACGACACACACAGTCCAGATTTGAACTCTTGACCTATCAGCCTCCTGTACCCTAGTCTACCAGCAGAGCTATAGGAGAATCTGTTGCCATTTATTTATTTATTTAACTAAATTTATACCCCACCCCCTCCTGTTTGAGGGCAGCTCAGGGCGGCTTACAAGCATCAATAAAACACATATCAAATTTAATTAAAACATTTAAAAGGATAAAAAGAACGAAAAGGGCAGATTTCCCTCTCCAACCACCCCACCCTACCCGTCTCCCTCTCCAAAGGCCTGGCAGAACAGCCAGGTCTTTCACTGTCTACGGAAAGAGGGGAGGTCTGGGGCCAGGCAGGCCTCTGTCAGAAGGGAGTTCCACAGCCTAGGAGCAGCCACTGAGAATGCCCTCCCCATCGTCACCACCCGGGCAACCCGGGGGACTTCGAGTCAGGTGCCCCCGGCCGACCGCAGGGGCCGCAATGCAATCCCGGGCCTGAGGCAGTCCCACAGGTTAGCCAGGCCCAGGCCATTTTGGGCTTTGTAGGTCATTACCAGCACCTTGTATTGGACCCGGAAGATAATAGGCAGCCAGTGCAGAGAATGGAGCACTGGTGTAATGTGCGCGTGGCAACCTGTCCCTGTTAAGAGATGGGCCGCTGCATTCTGCACCAGCTGCAACCTCTGAACCGTCCCCAAGGGCAGCCCCACATAGAGTGCATTACAGTAGTCTAGTCTAGAGGTGATAAAGGCATGGATGATGGTGGCCAGATCTGAGTCTGAAACGTACGGCCACAGCTGTTATACCAGATGTAATTGGTGAAATGCTCCCTTTGCCACAGCCTTCACCTGGAGATCCAGGCAGAGCTGTGAGTCGAGGAGCACCCCCAGGCTACGGACCTGTGTGACCATAGGGGGGCAGACCCCATCGATGATGGGGACCACCACCCCCAGCCCTACCCACCAACATCACCTCCGTCTTGTCGGGATTCAACCTCAGACAGCTCTCCCTCATCCAGTGCCGCACAGCTGCCAAGCACTGGGTGAACACAGACTGCTGGGTCTGGGTCCACAGAAAAAGAGAGAGAAAGTTGTGTATCGTTAGTGTACTGATGACAACGCACATCGATCCCTCTCACGACCTTGCCCAAAGACTGCATGTACATGTTGAACAGGAGGGGGGGACAGAATAGAATCCTGCGGGATTCCACACGTGAGGTCCCGAGGAGATGCAGTACATTCCCCGAGAACCACACACTGAGTTCTCCCGGCCAGGAGCGAGTGAAACCATTCAAGAACCGTTCTGCCCACCCCAGCCCAGTCCCGCAGCTGAGCCACCAACATCTCGTAGTCAACAGTATCAAATACAGCCAACAGATCTAATAGAATTAAAATAGAAGATCTGCCCAGGTCTAATTCACAGTGCAGGTCATCAACCAAAGCCACAAGTGCAGTCTCGGTGCCAAACCCAGGGCAAAAACCAGACTGCATGGGATCAAGGAAACTGACCCGATCTAGATGCCCCTGAAGCTGCCTAACCACCACCCATTCAATAACCTTCCCTAAAAAGGGACGGTTAGAAACTGGCCGATAGTTGGCCGGGGAGTTAATGTCAAGAGATGGTTTCTTGAGCAGGGGGTGGCTCAGCACCCTGCCGTCCCTAAGGGAGGCATTGACAACCCCTACCAGCAACGGCAAGTTTCCCGGTAGGCCTTGACCAGCCAGGACGGGCATGGATCTAATTCACAACAGGTGGCCCTTACAGCCCCAAGGACCTCCGCTGCATCAGCAGGTGACACCCACTGAAATTGATCCCATGAAATCGGACAAGCTGGGTCTTCCACCCCCTCAGGTTCACCTACTGTTATAAGTGCAGCATCGAAGTCGCGGTGAATCTGAGCGATTTTATGCACAAAAAAGTCAACAAACATGTCACAACGGGCACTGGAAGATTCCAGTTCTAGGTGGCAAGAGGCCGGACTGACCAGCCACTGCACCAACCGGAAAAGCTCCACTGGACATGGCTTTGCAGATGCTATGAGGACAGCAAAGAACTCTTTCTTTGCTGCCCGCACCGCCACAGCATAAGCTTTTAAACTAGCTTTATGTCGCAATCAGTCGGCTTCAGCACAGCTCCGGCACCACCATTGCTCCAACCGCCGTCCTTCCTACTTCATCCAATGCAGGTCCTCTGTAAACCAAGGGGATCCATGTCGTTGGCATTCCAGAAGTGGACACCTGGGAGCCGTTCAGTCAATGGCCTCAGTCAACAAGTTGTTCCAGAAGACAATGAGGTCATTGAGCGAATGGTCATCGAGATCAAGAGGCAATTCCCCTACGGCATTCTGGAACCTCTCTGGTTCCATAAGTCTCTGGGGGCGGACCAACCGAACTGGTCCTACATCTCTGTGGGGAAAGATGTGCCAGGAGATCGGTCTGGAGGAGATAATGATCTGTCCATGACAAGGATGTAATTGATACATCCCCCACCACCGGATCCCCTGCCTCAAGGCCAGTGCAGAATATTAGGTCAAGTGTATGTCTTCCATCATGAGTCGGGCCCACAACCCTCTGAGACAGTTCCATGGTTGTCATGGCACCCATGAACTCACGCTCCGCTCCCCCAAGGTCGGCATCAGCATGGACTAAAGTCATTGGAGACTGCAAGACCACCCCTGACACCAACTTAGCTAGGGTATGTAGGGATGCTGCCATAGAGGTAGGTGCAAGGTATATGAGTAGCAGCCCCAAATTGTCTCCAGCCAAATTGATCAGCAGATGGATCCCCTCCATGCCCAAAATAGTCTGCACTGGATATCTCCTCACAGACTAGGTGTCCTTAAAAATAATGGCTACATATCCCTCCCCATTAGAACATCAAAGGCCTTTTGCCAGCAACATGACAAGATCATGCTAGAGTTTGTATGGAACAACAAAAAAGCAAGAATTAAGAAGGAAACTTTACAAAGGCCTAAAGAAATGGGGGAGTAAACATGAGAAATATTAACCTTTACTTGAAAGCGGCATCCCTTAGAGCCATCAAAGAATGGTACACAAGCCAGGAAGGCATGCACTGGGCAAACCTAGAAAAGGAAATATTAAAAGTTAACAAATTTGAACAAGTGGCAGCAGATATAGGGAAAAGAAACAGCAAGGAATGGAAAGCACATCCTTTTGCAGGCACAGTGATAACGGCATGGGAAACAGTAAGAAGAAAGGCAGGGATACACAAAATAGCAAGCCCCGTGACAGTGATAGAGAATGCAGGGATGGTTAGTAAAGGGATGGCACCACAGATCAGAAAACAACTAAAAGAGAAAGAAATAACCAATTTCACAATTATTCAGAGGGGACCAATTCATGTCAAAAGAAGATATTCAAAGGTTACTACAAAATCAGATAGACACCCTGCAATATTACCAATTAAGGGGGGAATGCAACCAAGAAAATTTAATCCCACACTATACCAGACCCCAAAAATCAATTGAGCTAGCATTGTTCTCCAAAGGAACAAATAAAGCGATAGTATCAAGAGTACATAAAGGCATTACAACAAGAATGGTATAAAGAGGAACCAAAATACTTAGAAAAATGGGAAAGACTCCTGGGAATGAAATGGGAGAAGGGGCAGAAACAAATTATAATACAACACATGGTAGGATGTTCAGGGTCACTGGAGGTAAGAGAACCAATTATTCAAACGATAATGTTCTACTACCTTGATCCAAGCAGAACGCTCAGGATACGAGGGGAGGGATCAGATCAATGTCTAAGGGGATGTGGTCAAAGGGCAACCTACCTCCATGTCTGGTGGGACTGCCCAAAGATCAAGGTCTGGTCCAAGGTCTGGAACTATAAGCAGAAAATAACCAGAGTGACTATTCCACTCAAACCAGAGACAGCACTGCTAGGGTTATACCCACAGACAGCATTAGTGAGACAAAAAAGACCCACCTGCATAACGTTGATGGGAGCAGCAATAAAATTGATTCTGCAATTCTGGATAGAGGAACAAGCACCAGGAACCCAGGCGTGGATGAATAACTTATGGTACCTTTTCTCAATGGAGAAAGCGGTCGCCACTCAAAAAGACAAAACAAAAGATTTCAACGCGAAATGGTTCCAATGCTTGGAACACATGCAAAAACCTGACACTGAGGAAGAGCAACGAGCCTATTTGTTTGACTACCTGATATGACTGGGAAAAGACAAAGGGACACTTAAGATGTTTCTTATTATTTATTATTATTATCAAACATTTATATAGCGCCAGCAGTGTACCTGGCACTTTACAAAGTAATAAAATAGACACGGTCCCTGACCCTAGGGCTTACAATCTGAGAGACAGGAGCTGGGGGGAGAGACATAGGAAGGGGAACAGAGGGAGAGACAAGGGGTCTAACATTCATGAAGATGCGAGGTCTCAAGTGCACGTACTTGGCTTGGTTACGATGAGAATGACAGCAGGCAGGTCCATGTGGCAAGGATAAGGGTAAACAGACCGCAGGTATAGGAATAGTGGCTCAGCAGGATAAAGAGTCAGACAGAGCAGAGCAAAGAGGTGAGATTTAAGGAGAGATTTGGAGGTATGAAGGGAGGGGGCAAGGCGGATGTGGACAGGGAGGGAGTTCCAGGCATTGGGGGCAGCAAGTGAGAAGGGACGAAGGCGCTTAGGGGAGCAGGGAAGGCATGGAAGAGTGAGAGAAGGGACAGAAGAGGAGCGAAGTGCATGGGCTGGAGTATGGACGGCAATAAGTGCAGAGAGGTAGGGGGAGCGAGGTTGTGAAGAGCTTTATAGGTGAAGACTAGGAGAAGACTAAGAGCTTTACTTAGACTAAAAGTTGTACAAAACTAGAGTAAAGATGGTGGGGGAGGAAGGGGGGGGATGTGGTAAATGAATAAGAGCCGAAGAACGACTGTAAAACAGAGAACTACAATGTAATAACTGAGCTTTTTTGGGGGGATGGAAAATCTTTAATAAAAATATATTTTTTAAAAATAATAATAATGGCTACACCGCCTCCCCACCCCTCTGGTCTAGGCTGGTGCTGTACAGAGTACCCAGCTGGAACAAGGTCAGCCAAAATTGGCCCCGACTCAGTGTCCAGCCAGGTCTCTGTAATACACACAAGGTGGGCAGATTGATCCAGGATCATCTCCCGGAATGTTTTAGATTTATTACCAACCGATCTCACATTCACCAGTAGCAGTCTCGAACCAGGGTCCCCCCCCCATTCTCGATCACTGCATTACCTGTCTGGGGGCCTATGAAGGGAACCACCACCAAGCACATGTCCCTCCTCATTGATGGCTACGGACCTCCCTCACCCCCGGTGGCTGTCCCACCCAGCCCCCAACGGAGACCCGCTCCCCACCCACCAACCCTCTATACCCCTACCCCCTTTCACAGGGCAGACAACCCCACACACCCCTGTCGGGTCATACCCCCCCTCTCACACCAGGGGAACAGTCCCGACCCTCCCCAACCCAGTCCTCCTTCTCCCCCAATACATTGGGGGAGGAAGCCATAACCCCTCCACCCACCAACCCAACCCACCTCCCTTCCACTCACTTACCCCTCTCCCACAACAGCCCAGACCACTCTGCCCTTATAAACAAAAATATCTTCGGAAAGAGGGGAGGTCTGGGGACAGATGGGCTCCATTGGGAGGGAGTTCCATAGCCGAGGCGTGGCCACCGAGAACGCCCTCTCTGCCATCACCACCCAGGATACCCGGGGGACTTCAAGTCAGGCGCCCCCGGTTGACCTCAAGGGCCACAAAATGACCCGGGGCCTGAGGCTGTTTTGGCAGATAAGCAGGACCCAAGCCGTTTAGGGCTTTATAGGTCATAACCAACATCTTGAATTGGGCCCGGAACACAATAGGCAGCCAGTGCAGAGTACGGAACACAGGTATAATGTGCTTGCGGTGGCCCATCTCCGTTAGGAGACGGGTCGCCGCATTCTGCACCAGATGCAGCCTCTGGACCATCTTCAGGGGAACTCCATGTAGAGTGCGTTACAGTAGTCCAGTCGAAAGGTAATGAAGGCATGGATGATGGTGGCCAGATCGGAGTCTGAAACATACGGCCTCAGCCATCGCACCAGATGTAATTGGCAAAATGCTCGCCTCGCCACAGCCTCCACCTGACAATCCAGGCAGAGCTGCGGGTCAAGGAGCACCCCCAGACTACAAACCTGAGCAGCCAAAGGTGGGCAGACCTTGCCAATGATGGAAGCCAGGGCCCCCTCAGCCCTACCCACCAACATCACCTCTGTCTTGTCGGGATTCAGCCTCAGACGGCTCGCCCTCATCCAGTCCCCCGCAGCTGCCAAGCACCGGGAAAGCACCGAGACTGCCAGGCCTGGGTCTCCAGAAAACGAGAGGTAGAGTTGTGTATCATTGGCGTACTGATGACATCGCATGCTGAACCCTCTCATGACCTCACCCAAAGGTTGCATATACACGTTGAACAGGAGAGGGGACAGAATAGAACCCTGCGGGACTCATATTTCATATTTTTCATATTTCATATTTAATTTATATCCCGCACTCTCCCACCTGAAGGCAGCTTGAGGCAGCTCACAACATAAAGCAAATACATAAGAAACATATAGTGCACAATGTACCGAATAATTCCAAAAATCATCAAAGCACAAATGCAATCCCCTTATAATTCAGTTAATACAATTCTAATAACCCCAACATAAATGCAGTAATCAATACGTTACCCTCCCCCCATAATCCTCCCCAATAATACCAGCTTCCATCCACTGCCCTCCACTACTTTCAACCCTCCACCCTGCTGCCACCAGGGGGAGGTTCTCACCCCACCCTCCTGCTCTCACCAGGAGGGCGGGTACCTTCACAAGCTAGGTATATATATTCCCCCTCCCACCACACACTGATAACTCCAGCCCCGTTGCTGGCCCTCACCGAAGGGCACAGCCAAAGGGCACACCTCTTTGGACGTGCCCCTTCGGCACATGCCCCCAGCACAGCTGCTGACACAGCCGCTGGCCGTTCCCAGAACTTGTAGGAGCAACAGGATGCTGGCTTCCCCAGGCCCCGCCCCCTTTCTAAAAGTGGAGGTGGAGGCGGCGGCAGCAAACTCTGGCTGCCGGGTAGATGTCCCTGAGCCCAGGCTCCCGGGGGGCCTATAACAATCATCCCCTGCCAGACTTGTCAGGAGGGAGGAAGGGGCGATGGCAACTACCCCCAACAAACATGTCTGCACAAAGGGGGCGCCACACGTTTGGTTCCGGGGAGATGACATACATTCCCCGAGAACCACCCACTGAGTTCTCCTGGCCAGGAATGAGCGGAACCATTCAAGAACAATCCACTCACCCTGGCCCGGTCCCGCAGCCTTGTCACCAACATCTCGTGATCAACGGTATCAAACACCACCAACAGATCCAATACAATCAAAATAGATGATCTGCCCTGATCCAAATCATGGGCTAGGTCATCAACCAAGGCTACAAGTGCAGTCTCCGTACCAAACCCAGAGCGAAAGCCAGACTGCGAGGGACATAAAACCAACCCAGTTCAGATGCCCCTGTAACTGCTGGGCCACCACCCGTTCAATAACCTTCCCTAAAAAGGGAAGGTTAGAGTCTGGCCGATAGCTGGCCAGGGAGTCGACGTCCAAAGATGGCTTCTTGAGGAGAGGCCGCACCACTGCCTCTTTGAGATGTCTCGGCACTCTGCCCTCCCTAAGGGAGGCATGGACCACCCCCGCCAGCAATGGCCCTAATGTCTCCCAGCTGGCCTTCACCAGCCAGGATGGGCACGGATCTAATTCACAACAGGTGGCCTGCACTGTCCCAAGGACCTCTGCCATGCTTTGGAGGGTACTTGTTTCAGCTCTAATTTGTCCTGTTCGTATTTATCTGGTTTCAGTTCTGCAGCCCACATTCAGCATTCCACTCCATGGTCTCTTCTCGGAAACTCTCTCAGCTCATCCTGTTCAGTATTACAGGATGAGACTTTACAGTTGTGGATGTGTTATTCAAAGACCTACAGCCAGCTCTTCCAACATTCTGCTATGAATGCTAAACTGACAGACTGCATAAATTAAAGAAATATTATGTGGCTGTATGAATATGGTCAAAAGCAGATGTCACAGTCTTTCAAATGATTTATTTCTCTTCACATACTAGCCACGTTTGTTGTTCCAAATGCTTATTATATGATCATATTTGGTGGAGTTAGCTGGCAAAAGTCCAAGCAAGCTGAATTCTGCTCCTTCCTTAATGCTTGCACTGCGTTAGAAAGCCAGTAATTTTCCTATATAGGTGAGAACCTTCTGAAAGCAAATATTTACACACTATTTTTAGAGGTAAAAAGAAGAAAGCATGTTTTCTGCCAGATTACCAGATTGTCTCGGCTGCTCAGCTTTCCCCTGAATCAAATTACTTTAGACAGGCATTTTATTTAAAACTGAACTGAAGCACTGCAATTTTAAATTAACAAGGGCTGTGTGAACTTGAAAGTTGACAACTTCATTTAAATTGGTCAGTCCCAATCCTGCAGTTGATTCCATGCAAGCAGACCCACATAGGCTTTGTCCCAGATGCCCATAGGTTCCAATTCCAAGCATGCTTCCAATCCACCCATGCAACTTTTTGAAGAGAGACAGGGACACGCATAGTAAATGTTTGTTCTCTATATCATGTTAATTCTTCCCATGTTTCTAAGCTATTAGAGCTATATCAGTTAAAAAAAAAAAAAAAGCCACATGATGCATATGCATGCACATGTTGTTTGATGTTAATCTGTATGTGTATGAGCATGGTTGGGATGAATGAACTGCAGTATAAACAGGAAGTGTAGGGCTGTAGACCTAAGGCAAAAACAGCTGTCTGTACTATCGAAGGATACCTACCTTTCAGGAGCACTTGCAACTGTTCATCAATATGTTCATACTATTCATTGGATCCACACTTCTGCTGTTGTCAAGATCAGTGCCTCTGATCCTCCATTTTTGGGGTATATTTAATTGATTTTCAGTATTTTTCAGTAGGTTTTGGTAATTTCTACAAATTAGTTTCCTGTATTGTATGACAATTTCTGGCATCAGAATGCAGAAAACAAGGGCTAGCCCTTGAAAGTTCACCAATCAAAACAGTTTGACAAGGATCCAAAACAAGGATCAATAAGGGAAATTTATTTATTTTTCAAATTTATACACCACCCTTCCTGCAGAGTCTCGAAGCTGCTTACAATCCATAAAAAACAATAGAATTCATACAGTAGAACACTCCCTCCCCTCAAAACTGCTACCCAACCCACAACCCTACCCAATAACCCAGGCTACCCTTATCCCTGCCCAACCACCAAATGCTCTTTTAAATAAAAAGGTTTTGCACTGCCTCCAAAAGATGTTCAGGCTTGGGCTCAGTTGAACCTCCATAAAAGGGAATTCCATAAAAGGGAATTCCATAAAACTGGAGCAGCAACCAAGAACGCCCTCCTGCATCCCCCTGTCCCACAGTCAAGGATAACAGTCTGAACCTTCAAGAGGACACCCCCTGCCGACCAAAGGGACCGCAATGGGACGTGATGTAGTGTTTTAATCTATTTTTACTAGTGTATTTTTGTATGTTGTGTTTTTATTGTTAGCCGCCTCTAGCTGCTGGAAGCAGAAGAGGCGGGAAGTAAATATTTTAATTAATAAATAAAATGACAGGACAGGTGGGTTTTCAGATATATGGGACCCAGACTGTTAAGGGCTTCAAAGGTCAAAACCAGCACCTTGAATAGGTCCCAGAACGCTATAGGCAGCCAGTACAGACTTCAGAGTACTGCTGTAATGTGTTCCTGGCAACCTGTCCCTAAAAGGAGGGCCACCTGAGATCGTCCGGGGGGGGGCTTTTGGGAGGTTCCCCGAGCGAGATGTGGCCACAGATGTGAGATCTTTTTCAGTGGCTGCCCCCGTGCTGTGGAACTCGCTCCCAGAGGAGGCTCGGTTCGCCCCCACCCTCCTGTCATTTCAACGTTTGTGTAAGACCTGGCTGTTCCACCAGGTTTTTGGCAAGGGGGTGGTGGGGTGGGGTGAGTGGTTTGGGGGGGTTGTTTTTTTATGTATATGGGGGGTTTAATTGTGAATTGTTTTAATGTTTTGAGTTGTTTGCCGCCCCGAGCTGCCCTGTGGGCTGGAGGGGTGGGATAGAAATCTTTTATAAATTAATTAATTAATTAATTTTAATTTAATTAAATAAATTTCGCACCAGCTGCAGCCTCCAAACAGTCATCTAGGGCAGTCCCACATAGAGCGTGTTGTAGTATTCTAGCCTCAAGGTGATGAAAGCATGGATGACAGTGGCCAGGTCTGAATCAGAAAAAAAAGACCAGAGCCTCCTCACCAGAGGAAGTTGGTGAAAAGCGTTCCTGGCCACCGCTACCACCAGATATTCCAGGCACAACAAGGGATCCAAAAACACTCTAATGCTGCAAACCTGAGTAACCAGAGGGGACTGGGTCCCATCAAGGACAGGTGTCCCAATATCCTCCAAGTCACAGGGCTGGCCAACTATAATCACTTGTCTGGATTCAGCCAGGCATTGGGTAAGCACCGAGTCTACAGGACATGGGTCAGATAAAAAAGAGAGGTAGAGCTGAGTATCATCAGCATATTGATGCCACTTCACCCCAAACCTCCAAATGACCTCGCCCAGTGGCCTTGGATACACATTGAACAAGAGAGGAGACAGATAAAACCCTGCAGGACACCACAGGCGAGGTCCTGAGGGGACAACGAGCAATTGCCCATCACCACCCACTGGGACCTCCCCCACAGTAAAGAATTAAACCACTCAAGAGTGGTCCCATGCATCCCTGCCAGGTCCCACAGTTGTGTCAACAACACCCCATGATCAAATGTATCAAAGACCACCAAAATATGTAACAAAATCAACAAGGTAGCATTCCCGTTGTCCATCTCCAAGTGCAAATCATTGACCAAAGCCACATACACAGTCTCTGTGCCATACCAAAGATGAAAAACCTGATTGAAACAGGTCCAGGAATTCGATGGCACTGAGATGAGCCTGGAGCTGACAGGCTGTCGGGAAGGTTAGAGGCTGTCGACCTGCCTCTAACCTTCCCTTTTTAGGGAAAGCTATTGAATGGGTAGTTACCCATTCAATAGCTTTCCCTAAAAAGGGAAGGTTAGAGGCAGGTTGACAGCTGGCCAGGGAGTCAGCATCCAATGATGATTTCTTAAAAGGGGTGTGCAATTCGTTTTCGTTATTATGATAACTAAAAAAAAGTTCTTTTTTGTTATTGTAATAACAAAAATGAAGAAAAATAATAACAAAAACAAAAACAAATTTTAGTTTTTGAAATAATGGAAGAAAATGAACTTTATATCCTGCTAAAATATTTTTGTTTCTTATTCAATTATGGTTCATTCAACTAGGTGTACCAAATTTCTGAAGGATTGGATAACGATAACCAATTTTATAAGCAATTGGAATGTTGTGATTTTAAGAAAAACTGCATACACATTCCTGGCTCCAACTTCTTTATCCTCCATCCAATTTGTATGAAACCTGGGAAGATTATGTCCCTTCCCAAGATTATCAATTCTTCCAAATTTCAGAAAGATTGGATAAACGGTCCTGATGTTATAAGCCATTAACCTGAAAATACATTTTTGGGAGTAACATTTTTATATTCCATTCTGTTTGCAAGACATTTCAAAGGAATGTATCCCACACCTTCCCTGTCATTTCTGCCAAACTACAGGACAATTTGATAATGGGCCCCAATTTTATAAGCAATTCAAGTTGTCCCCTTGAAGACCATTATTTAGATAAAAATAGCAGCACATGCAGTGCCAGCCAGAGACAGGCACCTGGCATGGCAGGGGGAGGGAGGCTGTAGGAGGGAGGATGGGGAGCAACCCAACAAACTGACAGACACATTCACTGGCCAATTACTGCATGCTTCCAGCTTTACAGAACCANCTGTTTAGCTTGGAGAAGAGGCGATTAAGGAGGAGATGATAGAAGTTTATAAAATCATGCGTGGTGTAGAAAAAGTAAATAGGGAACTGTTGTTTGCCCTTTCTTATCAATAAGAGAACAAGGGGACACCCTTTGAAGTTAAATGGCAGTGGATTTAAAACAAAGAAAACAAAGTTCTTTTTCACTTAGGCCACTTTTAGATGAGCGGGTCGCGATCAAGCAATCTGCTTGCGCAACTTTTGAAAATCCCGTGGGCTGATAGGGTATTTAGTTCGCAGTTTTCAAAGAATGAGTGGCCGACTTTAACGCACGCAGTGTGTTGTCTAATCCCGGCCTGTGGTGAACACATCCAGGATGGCCAATTATCATCACAATCACATCCTGCAGCACTGTGACAGAGGACATAAGAGAATCTCTATTGGCTCCTTCCTAAACAGATGCTTCCAACTTCCCAGTAACAAGTGTGGGAGAGAAGTTGGGGTGACCACAGCACAGAATGAAGATACCTGGTTGACATTTTTGCTGGCCAATTGGCATCACAAACAGATCTTATACCATAGTGACACACAAGAGAATCCCTGACATAGGCTCATTCTCTGCATGTGCTGTGCAGGCTTATACAATTGGGACCCTTTAACACATCTTTCTGATATTTGACAGAGATGATCCTGAAGGTGTGAGATACAGCCCTGACAAATTTCATGTGTACTAGTTGGACTACAAAGATGTTACAGTCAGACATCTGTACTGTATCATCTTTATTTATGTCAGACATAAATAAATAAATGACTTGGGGCCCACATATCTGAAGGACTGACTTTCTCTTTATATCCCTTTATATTCCTTCATGCCCCTTAAGTTCTGCCAAGGGTGATGGATCTCTTGCGGGTTCCATCACTCGCTCAGTTTCATATGACTCGGGCCCACAGAGAGGCATTCTTGGTGGCTGCTCCACAGCTTTGGAACTTCCTCCCCTTGGAAGCTCGCTTGAGCCCTAGTTTGAGTGTCTTCCAGAGGCAGTGTAAGACCTTTTTATTTGGCCAGGCATTCAGTAGGCAGGTATAGATTGTGGAGGAGGGTGATAGGGTGATTTTAGTTTTGTGGGGGTTTAATTATTTATTTTATATTAATATAAGATTAATATTTTATATGAATTATTCATTTTATAAAAAGGGAATCGAGATTTGCCATCAAATTATAGACCGATCAGTTTGATCAATGTGCTAGCGAAAGTATTTGCTCGCTATCTGTTGATCAGATTGGAAGCCTATGCTAATGCAGCCTCATACTTCCTGGAAGAACAGGTGGGTTTTCGGGCCGGCCATTCGACTTTGGACTACTGTTTCACATTGATGCATTTAATTGACAAATATGTGCGGGTGAGAAAAGGATCCTTGTTTCTCTCTTTTGTGGATCTCAAGGCTGCCTTCAACTCTATTGACAGGAAACTATTATGGGAAAAACTCCTGGCCACCAATATGGACAGAAGTCTGATTTACCTTGTGCAAATATTCTATGCAAACTCTCAACTGAGAGTCAAATACTCCTCGAGAGAACATCTGACCGACACTATCGCTGCTACTAATGGGGTAAAACAAGGCTGTGTCCTGGCGCATTTTCTCTTCATTTTTTTTATCAATGGAATAGTTCTTGAGCTTAATAGCAATAGTGATTCGTTTTTCCCGGTGACCATCTGTAATAGACGCCTGTCAATTTTGCTTTATGCAGATGACATGGTCCTAATTTCAAATGCTAAGCTGCTTTGGCCTTCTTTTGTAACCTAAATCATCTTTCAATTAATTATGGGAAAACCAAAGTTCTTGTCGTTCCCAGAAAATATTATAAATTTGATTGGCTGCTGGACAATGTCAAGCTAGAACAGGTTAAATCTTATTGCTATCTGGGCCTGTTCTTCTCGGCTACCGGCACATGGTCCAAACATGCTGGATATATCAAAACCAAGATGGACCAATCTATAGGTGCCCTATTAAAATTCTGGAGAACGGGTGGTGGGAAACTCCTTGCCCCTGCTCTAAAACTCCTCGATGTGAAAGCCTCCCCTCAAGCCCTTTATGGTGCTGAGATCTGGGGCCCTTTCTTAAGATTCAGGTTGGAGTTTTTTCAAAATCGTTTTCTCAGAGCAATTCTCTCTGTCCCAAAGAATACACCAGCCGCCCTTGTACGACTTGAAACAGGAGTACTTCCGGTTGAAGTAAAACTAGGCTTGGCCCAGATCTCTTTTTGGCTAAGAGTAAGGAACATGACCGAGGACAGGCTGCCAAGACTCTGCTTGGCAGAGTCTGATTCCTCGCCCTGTGCATTTGCATGGCAACAAAAATTGTGCTATACTTTCTGATTGCTCAGACGATCTTTGGAAGCTCTGTCTAATTCTGGAATTAAATTTTTAGCTGTGAGACAACTTACAGATTTGGCAATTTCTAACAATAGACAAAAGTTTGGAAAATTAAAATCAGCTGCTCTGTATAAATTGTTTAAGCTACTTCCAGGAAGAGAACCTTATTTGACTGTTCTAGATATTGCATATCAGAGGAGAGCTTTAACCCTTTTAAGGTTTGATCTGATCCCCGCCAGGCTGTTGGACGCTTGAAGAAAGGGGCTCCCCTATTCTTCTAGGATATGCAGCTGTTCGTCTTATCAATATGAAGATCTATTGCACTTACTCTTTACCTGCCCCCATACAGAGAAATTTCGCCTCAAAGTTTTGGCTGTCCCTCTGAAATGTAAAGTGCACTGGCCTCCCCAGCAGTTATTAACTGTTTTATTTTCAGCAACTGATTGTGCCACGATCCATGCTCTTGCTAACATGGCCATGGCCTTAATTAAAAGGAATTGATCTTCTATATGTCTGATTTTTAAGCTCTCTATATGCATGGGTCCTTGGCATCTGTTTTGCTATTTTGTAATTTTATTATCTTGATTTTATATTTTATTTTGTGAACTGGTTTTATTTTTGTACTGGTTTTATACCTACTTCTGTACTACCATTGGAGTCTCGACCCATGATTATGACTTATTAAACTTACTTACTTCTCTCTATATATTTTTTTCAATTTATTATTGAAGCCGCCTGGGCCATAACAAATAGCATTATACAATATACAAAATACATAAACAAAAAGAAATAAAATATGTGAATTATAACAAGTCCAACAGCATCACCACATCACCCAAATAATATATTAATCATAATCCAAACTGAGACAATAATAAGGGGATGAACATAAGAATTCTATACTGGTCAAGTAAATAAAATCCCAGCACTTATTTCATATACCTTCATCCCCTTTACAGTTCACCACATGTTTCATCACAAATTCTTCCCTCAGTTTGGCGGCTTTATCTGCAAATACTGCCACCTGTTTAGTAACGGTTTAGTAATATTTGTATTACGTATTTATTGTAAGCCACCCTGAGCCTCCAGGGATAGGGCAGGATATAAATCAAAACTTGTATATGCAGCCTGTTTAGTAAACACTTAAATTTACAGATAAATAAAGAAATTTCATTGCCTGAACTATGTTAACCTTTCCTAAAATCTCAGTGTTTATGGCTTTTAACACTAGCTGTTTGTTTTCAGCGTTAAATCCACATTGGGCTTAACATCTGTTTGTGCAAATATCAAACTTTATAGAAAATAGTAGGGATGGGTGTAGCAGGGGGTCCTCCCAGGGCCACACAGGGTGCTGGGGTCACACTCAGGGGCATTAGCTGCGCCGTTTCAATCTCGAGCCTCGGCTGAATCCCCCTCTTTACGGAAGTGGGTACCCTCTCAGGACACACTACACAGTCCAGAGGGTATTAGTCCACATTCCTTTATTAGACACAACCCATGTCCAGTGTACCTGGGGCTGCGGGCTCAGTCGCCTCCACCCTGCAGGCCCAGGTCCATCTTTCTCAAGCACAGGAGCACCACAATATCAACCCCCCTGGTCCATCTAGCCAGGCCTCCAAGCCCCAGGCTCTGGCCAAGCCTTCCCCAGGCAAGAGGCTCCCTCCTGGGCACAGCCTCTCACACTTGCCTGGGTCCCTCTGCTTTACATAACCAATTGGTGGTGGCTTCAAGGCGGGCATAGTGGGCGGCCTTCAGGCAGGCATAGAAGGGACATAACTCACCCCCATACTCTGAGACTGATAACTAACATGCAAGGACCCCGGAGGCTGAAAATGGGGGGAAAGAGAGCCTGGGGAATGGGAGAAATTGAAGTTTTTAAAATGGATTTAATTACTATATCAAAACCTGAAACCGTAATTAAATCCGTAAGAAGCAATAAGTCAAAAATGCAATGTCTGAAATCACAAATTGTTCCTGTATCTTTTCTATATGGGGTTTCACCCCTTCTGTCTATTCTGAAATGTACATCCTAGCCCCACTTCCTTTAGGTTGCTTCCTGTCATAAGCGTATACCAGTGGTGGCTAGTGGACCTTTATGTTGGGGTTGTGCATGGCCACAGATTTTGAAAATGGCAACGTGGGACATCCCAGGCTCTACACCCAATTTGCCTGCTCTTCCTGCCTCCTGCTTACCACAATACCAAGTGCTCTCTTTGGCATGGTGCCTCTACTTGGGAGATAAGTACCCTTCTTGTAGTACCTTAACTATCCTCCAGGAAACAAAAATAAAACCAACTAGGGCTCTAACTTGAACTCACATTTTCTCAATTCTCAACAAGGATCAGGCTTCTCGATGAAAATTGAGATAAAAATGGGAAAAATAACTCTCTGTAATTTTAAAAACTCACTGCATGTGCACAAAATGTCCGCCGAGGCCGTTCTGTGTATGTGTGGCCCTTTCCCAAGATGGCGCAGGTAGCGTTGGCACCCTTTTAGGAAAGGACATATGGTCTGCACAGCTGCCCTTTTCCAAAATGGCACACACACCGCCTACGTCATCTTGGGAAAGGACTGTGCATGCGCAAAATGGCACCATGGCCATTTTGCACACGTGCAGTGATTTATTTATTTTTTAGCGAGATTCAAGACTTTCAAAACCCTTAGCAAGATTGTCCCGTGATCTCACTAAGGTTTCCCAATTATCGCAACATTCTCATGAGAATCACATGGATTTTCATTTCAGCCCTAAAACCAATCCAGTAGTGCCAAACAAATGCCATTACATACAGTTCTTAGGAAATCAATCTACCCACCTTTCGATAACCAAAACATACATTAAGCTTTATGAAATGATAACTCACATACACTCTTAAGTTATAAACAAGATCATGTTACTCCTTCCCTAGGGGTGTACAATCCACATCCCACTGATTTTTGGTCTTGGGCTATGCCTTGCTTTTATTATTATTTTATTATTATTATTATTTTATAAATTTTTATCCCGCCCCTCCTGCCACGCAACTCGGGGCGGCTTCCATCAATTAAAATACAATAATAAAAATACAATAAAATCAATTTAAAACAATCATAAATATTTTAAAATATTAACAGGGCCACAAAACAAATCGGTAGGGGACTAAAACCTCCCTACCCACCCTCCCTCCCAAAGGCCTGGGCAAACAGCCAGGTCTTACAGTTTCAATGAAATGTTAAAAGGCTAGGGGCCAGGCGAGCTTCCTCCGGAAGGGAGTTCCACAGCCGCGGTCCCACCACCGAGAATGCCCTCTCCATCGTGGCCCCCCGCTTAACACGGGGGACCTCCAGGAAGGCACCCCCGGCAGAC
>QEPC01000373.1:3243083-3254009 GCA_003113815.1 Sphenodon punctatus
AGATGAACCTGGAGCTGGAGCGCCACTGCCCGCTCAATAACCTTCCCTAAAAAGGGAAGGTTAGAGACAGGTCGGTAGCTGGCGAGCGCATCCACGTCCAACGATGGTTTCTTCAGCAGGGGGCGCACCACAGCCTCTTTAAGGCAGGGCGGCAACCTCCCCTGCCGAAAGGACGCATTCACTACCCTCGCCAGCACCGTCCCCAACGTCTCCCTGGAAGCTTTTATTAACCAGGACAGGCACGGATCCAGTTCACAACACGTGGCCCTCACAGACCCCAGGACATCCGCCGCATCGGCCGGCATCACTTCCTGAAACTCACCCCACAAAGATGGACCAGACGGGACCTCCGTCCCCCCCGCGCTCCTCCCCTACTGCCATCAATCCAGCGTCAAATTCGGTCTGAATCCGAGCGATCTTGTCTTTTGTTGGCCGGCTTAAGATAATGTTTGGGTAGCAGACCCAATCAAATTGCAGGTCCATTACTCGCAATCCCTTTTGGCATGTCAGGCTCTCTAGTCAAGTTGCTGTGCCACTGGCTTGTAGAGCAGGGCAGGCTCTTAGGTGCTCCAGTGTAGCCCTCCTAGCTGGCAGTCACTCTGGGTTCTGCTTCCCCAGACAGACAAGCTGCAGAGTGAGACCCCTCTCAGGCCTCAGGCAGGGGAACCACCACGGTTTTAATGCTGTACTTTTAACAGTGGGTGAACCAGAGGCAGTTGAAGCCTCATCTTGTCCTGTTTTATGGGATTAATTTCAATATGTGTCGTCCTCTGATAAGGGGGATGTTCTTGGAACTGTTCGAGCCACTTATTGTGAATTAGATCCATGTCCATCCTGGCTGGTTAAAGCCAGCCGGGAGATGTTAGGACTGTTGCTGACCGGGATAATCAATGCCTCCCTTAGGGAGGGCGGGGTGCTGGACTGCCTCAAGGAGGCAGTTGTGTGGCCCCTGCTCAAAAAACCATCATTGGACGTTGAAGTCCTCCACTTACCAGCCAGTCTCTAACCTCCCCTTTCTACGGAAGGTTATTGAATGGGTGGTGGCTCATCAGCTTCAGGAGCATCTGGACCAAATCAGTTTCCTAGATCCCTCACAGTCTGGATCCCTTTGTCCGGGCTATGGCACTGAGACTGCGCTTTGTGGCCTTGGTTGATGACCTCTCCAAAGAATTGGACCAGGGTCGTTCAGTTCTGTTGATCCTACTAGATCTCTCGGCTGTATTTGATACAGTTGATCATGAGTTGCTGGTGACTCGGTTGAGGGACCAGGCCAAAGTGAGTGGGACTGTTCTTGAATGGTGCCATTCTTTTCTGGTCGGGAGAACTCCGTATGTGGTACTGAGTGATTGTTCATCCTCTCCCCAGGGCCTCAAGTGTGGAGTCCCACAAGGTTCAATCTTATTCCCTCTCCTGTTCAACATGTATATGCAGCCTTTGGGGGATGTCGTCAGAGGTTTTGGTGTAAGGTGTCAGCAATATGCTTATGACACCCAACTATATCTTTTTCATCAGACCGAGACCTGGCAGTCTTGGTGCTTACCCGATATTTGACAGTGGTGGGGGACTGGATGAAGGCAAGTCGCTTGAAGTTGAATCCTGATAAGACAGAGGTGATGGTTGTCAGGAAAGCTGGGGGAGTGATGGCCCCTATCATTGATGGGGTCCGTCCTCCCCTGGTATCTCAGGTCCATAGTCTGGGAGTGCTCCTAGATTTGCAGCTCCGCCTGGATGCCCAGGTGGTGGCTGTGGCGAAGGGTGCATTTCACCAATTACACCTGGCACAACGACTTAGGCCGTATGTCTCGAACTCAGACCGTGCCACAATCATCCATGCTTTTATTACCTCGAGACTGGACTACTGTAATGTGTTTTATGTGGGGCTATCCTTGGTGAAGGTCCAGAGACTGCAGCTGGTTCAGAATGCAGCAGCCTGTCTCCTTAGAGGTATGAGTTGTCGCAAGCATATTACTCCAGTGCTCCATTCTTTGCACTGGCTGCCGATAGTCTTCCGGGCCCAATCAAGTTGTTGGTTTTGACCTTTAAAGCCCTAAACAGCCTGTCCCCCACTTATCTGCAGAACTGCCTCACCCTCCAGCTTCTGGATCAGCCTCTGCGATTAGCTGGGAGCGCCCTTCTTGAGGTTCCCTGGGTTTCCCGGGTGTCGACTGTGAGGAGGTCTTTCTCAGTGGCTGCTCTGCAGCTGTGGAACTCCCTCCCATTGAAGGCCCGCCTGGCCATAGACTTCCCCTCTTTCCGTAGACAGTGTAAGTCCTGGCTATTCTACCGAGCCTTTGCCGAGAGAGATGGGATGGGTGGGTTCGGTTAGGGTGGGTTTTTATTGCTTTTACTGTTAGGTTATTTTAAATGTTAAATTTTACAATATTATTTGTTTAAAATGTTGTTAGCCACCCCAAGATGCCGTGCATGAGGGGGCGGCATAAAAATATGAAAATAAATAAAAATAAAAGAATCCAGGCCTCAGAGCACATACAGCCTTTTCCCAAATGTTTTCCCCACTTCTACTCTATGAGCCGTCCTTCTCCTCAGGCCCCCAGAGAGCAACCCTCCCCCCTGACTGGAGGAAAATCCTCAAGCTCCTGAATGACAGGTCCTCCCTCCTTCCCTCATTCTGGGAGCATAAATGAAAGTTTTGGCTCCAAAACAGGCATTATGGGAGGTGTAGTCCCCCTACAGATTACTATTCATAGAGGCTTTCAGGCCTTGTTCAAAGTACCAAGAGGGAAATAGTTCAAAGCCCCCATTTTCTCCTTTTGGAGAGGGCTACATATATATTAATAATTATATATATATATAAACTGGCTGCACATTACCTAACAGGTAAGGAATCTTGCCATAATCATAATTTTTTTTAAAAAAAAATTAAGTAGAGCTTTGCCCAACCCCAACCCAATGAAATAAAACTCCCCAAACAAAAACTCCCCCATAAACCCCTCCCCAAAAGCTTTTTTTCAAACAAACACACACACAAAGGTTCTTTAAAAACAAACACAAAAACCACCACCCCTCCTCAAACCTATGATGTGCTCTACGTGGGGTTACCCATGGTGATGGTTCAGAGACTGCAGCTGGTGCAGAACACCGCGGCCCATTTCCTGGTGGGACTGGATTTTCGTTCGTTGCACTGGCTGCCTATAGTCTTCCGGGCCCGATTCAAAGTGTTCGTTCTTGCCTATAAGGCCCTTAACGGCCTCGACCCGACCTATCTTCAGGATCGTCTCACCTCTTGGGTCCTGGATTGGTCCCTGCGATCATCGGGGGGTGCTCTCCTCAAGGTCCCCCAAGTTTCTCAGGGGGCTACGATGGGGAGGGCCTGTCAGTGGCCACTCCACGGCTGTGTAACTCCCTGCCGTTAGAGGCTTGTTTGGTCCTGGATCTCCCCTCTTTTTGACACAGTTGTAAAACTTGGCTGCTCTGCCTGGCCTTTGGTGGGGAGGATGGGTAGGGTGGGTGGGGAGGGAGTGGGTTAGGATGGTGGGTGATCTGGGATATTTTTATCCTCCCTTTTATGTGTTGTTTTATTTTGTTTTTATTATAAGCCGCCCAGAGCTGCCTGTGGCAGGATGGGTGGGATAACAAGTTTTTAAAAAATAAAACCAAAAAAACCCATATATCCCTATGGCAGCAATTAAGAAACACATACATCCAAGTGGGATGAGAGGGACAGAGAAACAGGGAAGGAGAGAGAGGCAGGCAAGAATTTGAGGGGCGGGGAGACAAATGGGGTGGGATGGGGAAAGGGTAGGGAGGAGCAAGGGAGGGGGAGTGAATGAGTGAGGAGATGGCAGGAACAGGTTGGGAGGAATGGCAGGGAGAGACAGGAATGGGACTGTGAGGGGACAGGGACGGGTGGGGAGAAGTAGTATCAAGGGGGTGGCAGGAACAGGTCTGGGGAGAGGCAGTATCAAGGAGGTGACAGGGAGGCGTGGGGAGAGGCAGGATTCAGGGGGTGGTGGTGGCAGGGAGGAGTGAGGAGAGGCAGTTCTGTTCTGAGGACCCACTAGTTCCAGATCTGTTGCTCCGCGGAAGACATGGCTCCCAACAGCAGCCAGGAAGTCACCACACCTCCCTCTACTTTTCCCATGCTGCTATTTACCTCAGGACTGTCTGGACCACTGGACCAAGCCCATGCTATTGGCTGGCTCCCTGCATTAGAAGCTGCAGGGAACCACCCAGCCACCATACCCCTGCCTCCAGCCCCTTCTCTCCCCTTTACTGCACAAGAGTCCATAGGGCAGGAGAGCATCCTGCCCTGGGGTCACAGGCACGGTAACTGGTCCAGCCACCACATCTCTTCCTCCATTCCCCTCCCACTCAGGGGCAACTTTGTGCATGTGCTGCTGTTGGAGCAAAGATGCATCAACCATCTCAGGTGTGAGTAGGAAAGTGGGAGGGGAATGAGGGAGAGGCTGGGAAGCAGAGTGGAGTCCTACTGCCTCTCCCCCATGGACCATCCCTGATAAACTGATTTCCTCTCAGCATCTCAATCTATTGTATTTTTCTCAGATATTATTATTATTGGCCCCGTTGTTTTATCTTTTAAAATGCTGCTTCACAGAGTAATCCTCAAGCCGTTGCACCAGTGCCAACTCCATTGAAACGAATGGGCCTAGTGTCAGCATAGCACTTGAGGATCAGGCTGTTCGAAGGTCAAAACAAGGGAAGTATTCATCAAGCAACCAGAAACTGAACATGCAATTCATTAAACTCTGGAAATTATGCAGCATTTCAGGAAACTTCTCTTTTTAAACGGAGTTTATTTTTTGGAGAGTGAGGCCGCTTTTACACGAGCGGCCAGGGAAGCACGTTCTCCAACATGCTGCTGGGAAAAGCCACACGGGGTGCGTTTACACACACCAGAAGTGGCCACTTGCCATAGGAATTGGCAGCATGCACAGCCTCTTTAAAGATGCATTCCGGAAACCTCGATATCAGTGTTTCCAGAATGCGTCTTCAAAGAGGCTGTGTGAGGCCACGCACACGAGCACCGATTCCTATGGTGGACGGCCACTTCCATGTGTGTGTAAATGCACCCCGCACGGCTTTTCCCAGCGGTGCGTTGAAGAACACACTTCCCTGGGCACTCATCTAAAAGCAGCCTGAGTCTAGAAATGGCACCGGGGGGTTCATAACTATTGCCTCTCAATAACTTCCAGATCAACTTTGCTCTTTGTTAAAAGGGAGAGAGCTGCTAATCACCCCCCACCCTGGAGATCACAATGGGATCTGAAAGTTTGAACTAGATCCTCTGCCTCATGCAACACCAGCAACAGAGTCTGCTAAAGTGCAAATGGAATGTACTCTGCAGTTCTGCTGATTCTCCAATAACAGTGTTGGCTCTGCAGTGCTATCAGGAGTAAAATTAGTAAATGCTGATTTATTTATTTTTACAGTAAAGGAATTGGATATGCTGCTTGTTGTGAGCTGCTCTGCTGAGTAAGCAGGTGCCATTTTACAGTGACTCTGACAATTGCATTTTAGCTTGTTAGAGGACAATGTTGCTAGTGCGAGGCTGTCCAACACCAATTTACCACAATGACAGTAATCTTATTCAATCAGCAACTCTTCATTTTTTTCTTTGTTTGTTTTATGGTAAACAAATTTTATAATTTAGGATTCTCCATTATGGCACTCTCAAATAGTTAAACTACTTGTTAAGACCATTATTGTATCATTGTGCAATATCAACAGCAAATTTCCTAGTATAGTAGTATGTCTGTCTGCATATCTAAACTGCACAGCACCAATGATTATGTTGTTGCCTGTGAATACGCCTGTATTGCCAATTTGATCAAGTAGCCAGTTAGAGGTCTAGTGGACCTACTCCTTATTCCAGAATCCAACAACGGATGGGACCAACAAGCACTGTTACATCACAGTCATTCCAGTATTCCTAGCAAAGAGCTAAACACCGTGATTCAAATCCTGAGAAGTGATGAACTGCAGCTCCCACTGACTGAAATGTAGTTGTAAATGATCAGAATTTGGCCCAAGAGTATCTCCACAGTGAATCTTAAATACTGTCTGCTATTGTATTAATGGAACAAATTACAGTGAAAACTAGAGGTAGGACAAAACTATGTTCTACTTTAAATTAAATTACAGTTGTAGGCCGTGAAAAATAATATTAATAGCTTACTAGAAAACCCAGCAGTGAAAGGTCCCTTAGGTAGGGAGCATATTACCTACCGTGACAGGGTGGCGGCCAAGCCTGACCACAAATCCTTACAGCACCAGCACCACTCACACTTCTCTGTGGCTGCCACCTCAACTTTCCAGTCTTTAGCTGTTTCCTTATTGTCTCGGGGAGGATGTTCCTCACAGCACTCACTTGCTTCTTGTTTCACAGACAAGTGCAGCTGTTTCACTGGGGAATTAGCTCCGGGTAAAGTTAGTACCACCTATGGGCCTCCACCCACAGCACACCTCATGCACCGTTTGTTGTTCCCCCTTCCGGAGGGATGAACCTGTTTGCAATCTCCACATGTTCTTGACTGTCTCTCACTAAGGCCAAGGTGTCTCTTGGTCCCACTGAGTGGATGAGAGTGACACTGACAAGATCGGGGGGAGGGGGGGGGAGGTAGTCTTTACCCTGCACTCAGCCCTTTCTTGCCTAGTAGGTGCCTCTGTTCTCTAGAGTCCTAGTTTGTCTAGACTGGCTGCANCGGCTAGCCCGGGAAGCGTGGTTGAAATTGACCCCATGTGGGTATTGAGCGTGATGAACATCTGGCGCGCACCGAACAGACGTTCAGGGCCCTTTGGGGTTGAGCGTGGTTCACTGTGGTTGAGCGTGATCTCGTAACGTCTGAAAATACCCACAGTGACAAGTAAGAGAATCCCTGGCATAGGCTCCTGCATATGCTGTGTAGGCATATAAAATTGGGGCCCTTTATCACATATTTCTGATATTTGGCAGAGATGATCAAGAAAGTGTGATATAGATCCCTGCCAAATTTCATGTACACTGGTTGGACTACAAAGATGTTACAGTCAGACATAAATGTATAAGTTCATTGCTGATACCACTAGGACCTTTTATCCAATCCTTCTGAATGTTGGCAGGGATAGTACATATGGAAAGGGCTATAAATGTGCCAAGTTTCATCTATATTAAATGTGAGGCAAAGAACGTACACCTAAGAATGTATATGAAGGTGTTTGCAAAATAAAATAATTAACCTGCTTCTAAAATTGGATTCCTTTATCCAATCTTTTGGGAATTTGCTTCAGATAATGCCTTCCATTGGAGGTATAATCACTCCATGTTTCAGCCAAATATAGTGAAAAACGAAAAAGGTACAGCGAAACATGTGTTTTCCATTGAAACCAATGGAAAACAAAAAGGAAAACAAAAACAAAAATGACAATTTTATATTTATGAAAATGAAAACTATAGATTTAAATAATGAAAACAAAAACGACATGGGTCCCTGGTGCGCACCTACAATAGGTGGCATTGGCAACTCTACCCCAAACCCACCCTCAAGGAAACCACAGTAGTTCCGACTTAGGTTTGTCAGTCTTGTTTGATTAGATTTCACCCTACTTGCTCTGAAGAAGAAGCTGCTGTTTCCTATGCATTTTTAAACGCTAACATTGCTTTTGCATTTGGTAAGCTAATTTTTAATGTGTTTCAACAGTCTCATTAATATTGACACTTTCACAGAATAGTTTATGCTCTGCTGCGTGTGTATGTTGGACCAGCCAAGTTCCAGGCTCCAGCACACTTGATTTTATTGTACACTTTAGGTGAAAAGTGATTGTTCCCAAGCAGGGCCAGTGCTACCATTAGGCAACCCAGGTGGCCCCTGAGGGCAGCAGGTTCAAGGGGGTGGCTCTCCTGGCCCTGATCCAGCAGCTGCCATGCTACACAGCTAGAACAGAGCGGGGGATGGGAGAGCCACTCTGTCACAGGTTGGAGGTCCGCACCCCCACTTTACCGGGTTTGAGTGACTCAGTTTCTCTCGCGTACAGCCCACTTCAATCAGTTTTTTTCTCTGGCCGATTCAAGCCTGCCGCAGGGACAACCCCTTTGTCACCCAAGGGCTCGATCCTTCCTGTTTACAGACTCTTTAATCTCTGGGTTTGTGCGAGAGAAGCTGGCTTAATGGTCCTTGCTGAAGTACCTTTCATGGTTTCTTTGTCTCAGCTTTTTCACTCATGAACCTGTGTCTTTCCTCACGTAGCCAACTCAGGCAAACATGAAGATCCATTTGCATCTCCATAGGGTTCCGTCTGGCAAGGGTTGCCAATACACAANCGGGGGGAGGGGGGGGGGAGGTAGTCTTTACCCTGCACTCAGCCCTTTCTTGCCTAGTAGGTGCCTCTGTTCTCTAGAGTCCTAGTTTGTCTAGACTGGCTGCAATGCTGGTTAATGGCCTACGTGCCTTGAAGGTCCCTAACCTGAGGTGGTGTTACATATTCTCTATAATACACCACTAGGCAGTCCCAGCAGACCTGCCTCCTATTGATTGACACTCCTCGCCTCAGACGGGCCCTCCCCTTGCCCTATCCCTAGGCTCAAGGAATTGCCCTGCCCTTGGCTCCAGACTCCCAGACAGTCCCACTCCCTATACCTACCCGGGTCGTCTCCTGCCCTGCACTCCCTCTTCCTGTCCCTAGGTGAGGTCAGGGTTCCTCTACCTGACTCTCTAGGCCTTCCTTAGCCCCCTCTGACTTTTCCCTAGACAAGGTCAGGAACAAATGGCTGCCAGTTCAGTTGCCCCCTGCAACCTGGTTGGTGTTCAGTCCCCTAGCCTATGGCACCCTCCCAGCTGTTACTTCCCAGCTGTCTCTCACCCAGGCCTAGGGGTTGTCCTGCCCTAAGTTAGGAGTTCCCAGGTAGCTCTGGTCTGACTAGCCTCTGGGTATAGAATGAGGTTGACAGCTCATCCACCTCCCTGCAACCTTCCTAGCAATAGGGTTGCCGGCTCATCCACCCCGCTGCACCCCTGTACTTTCTCCGAGGCTCTTATGGAATGGCCAACTCATCCATGACACCCCCACCCCCTATCACTCTGCCTCAGTTCTAAGGCTCTGCCCTTAGCTAGGGCCTTCCTGAATCCCCTGTCCCTTCCTTGGGCAGGTTCAGGACTCTCATCTGCTTCCCCAGCACGGTGACTCCGAGCTCAGGCTCCAGGAGCTCTGTCCTCACCCTACTGTCTCCAAGCTCTAACTGATGTGCTAGGGCTTGGTTCCTTCCTTTAAAACCCCCAGCCAGGGTCATCTGACCTGCCCACTTCTGGTCACCTGCTGTCACAATTGTGAGCCCCAGCTTAACTCTGTAACTGCTGACTCAAACTCAGTAGCAGAGTGCTAACACCTTGTGGGCCTGTTCCTGCAAGTATTCACACACAGCACTCTGCTACATCTATCTTGTTCTGAGTTACCTCCATGTAATATGAAATTCACCCACTGCTCCATTTTGAGCACACCTGTATATCAGGAAGAATAAGTCCATCAATGGCTATTAACTAAGATGGTCAGGGGATGCAACCTCAAGGTGTCCCTCAATGTCTGTCAGTAGTTGGGTGCATGATAAGAGATGGATCATTCCATATAAGACCTTGTTCTTGGACCACTTATTGGAGACATGATATGGAGCTAGATGAACCGTTGTTCTGACCCAACATGGCAGTTCTTAGGTGGTTTGTTTGCCTGATTATATTCAGATATCACCAGCTGCATCACAACCCACAGTGTTGACAATGCTAGAAATTAGCAGGAATGTGATATTTCATGAACAAATGGGTATAAAGTGCAAAAGGTTGTAATAGTGACAGTGCAGAGAAAAACAAATTAAGCACTTGTGTCCCACTGAAATGAATTGGAAAGGACCTGCTTCGTGCAGGTTGACTATAGCTACAATACCCCCGACAGAAGGCTGTCTACTCTAGCCTCTTTTTGAAAATGTCCAGCCATGGAGATCCTACAGCCTGCCTAGGCAACTTGTTCCACATGGTTCTACTATTAGGAAGTTTTTCCTGATATTTAACTGTACCTTGAGCCCATTATTTCTATTCCTGCCCTCTGTAGCAGTGCAGAATAGTTCCTGGCCATTTTCTTGGTGACAGCCCTTAAGATATTTGAGGAATGCTATCTTTTCACCTTAATCTTGTTTTTGTTAGGCTATACACACCCAGTTCCTTCAACCTTTCCTCATCAGACTTACTTTCCAGACCCTTTTTCATCTTTGTCGCCCTCCTCTGAAGAAACTCTAATTTGTCAGTGTCCTCCTTAAAATGAGGCACTCAAAACAACGCACTACTTCAGGTGGGGTCTTACCAGTGCCAATAGAGTGGAATTATTGCTGCGCCTTACTTGGAAACCATGTATCTGTTAATGCAGCTTAAAATTTCATTCGCTTTTTTGCAGCTGCATCACATTGTGGATTCTTGTTTAGTTTGTGATCAACTGAAGTCAACATAAACTGATTTTGAGCAGCCTGTAGACTGAAGTACACGAGAAAAAACTAATTGGCAAACTTAACGACGACTAATACTTCTAGAAACTGAGCATAAGTAAGCATCCAAAATGTATTTTTTTCTATTTGAAAATCTACTCAAAAGACAGTTTACTAGCACAAAACATGACTATATTTTTTAGAAAATATTATTTTCCAGATTTACTAGCAAGTACAAAAATGGATAAAGTGTTTTTGTTTTTAAACTTGACATTAAATGCTGCAAATTGACCAGACTCTCTGAGTTATATTAAAATGTCAAACGCACACACACAAACATTTATATAGCGCCAGCAGTGTACCTGGCACTTTACAAAGTAATAAAATAGACACGGTCCCTGCCCCTACGGCTTACAATCTGAGAGACAGGAGCTGGGGGAGAGACTTAGGAAGGGGAACAGAGGGAGAGACAAGGGGTCTAACATTCATGAAGATGCGAGGTCTCA
>QEPC01000373.1:3268152-3293362 GCA_003113815.1 Sphenodon punctatus
AAAACAAGAGCAGCGTTTCTACGCTGCTGCTGCACGTGTTGATCAGGGCTGCAATGAGGTGAAATTGCTCGGGCAGCAACTGTTTCCTACCCCCTCCTATGGAAGGGGAGGAGCTGCCCCCGAGCCGTCCAATCAGGTGGCCAGTACACGCTCACCTGATACCCGGGCCACCATTCAGCAGTGCCCGGATCGAACGCAACGGGGTTTCCTGCCCCTGCATTTTTCGCGCCTCTTCTCCGGTACGGGGAAAAGGGGGGGGCGCGGCAATCTACCCCCGCCGCGATTCGGGGGGCGGAGGGCCCAAATCAATAAAACCAATTCAGTAATTAAAAACACATAACATTATAGAATAGTACTATAAAACTTCAGGTGGAACCAACCCCCTCCACCCATTTCCCAACCCTCACCACCACCACCACCGTCTCCCCCACCAAAGGCCTGGTGGAACAGCCAGGTTCATGCCCAGCTTGTAGGGGGAAGGGAGTACTTGTGGACTACTTTTGCTTCCCCTACTCCCCCGCCCCAGGTTTTTGCTGAACAGTGCTCCCACATCTCGTTTTATTTTCCACTTTTGTTAAAAAAAAAGATAAGGATTCTGAAGAATAACTTAAATGTCCCTATTGTTACTAGTAGATCTGAAGCTGGTCACTGGCTGCTTCCTTGAACTTGTTATCAAGCTGCAAAATCTGTGTATTGTTAGAGTTGAAGTTCAAACCTAGTAATCATTTACAGCTTCTATGCAATCTTCCAGTGTTTGATCTTCTAAAGAGAGTATATTATTATTGTTATTTTGGAAGAGGCATTTTCTGTTTCTGCTGTCTGTATGTGTAAACCAACGAATAACCTGATAAATCAGATTTTACAGTACTGACAGCCATGCACCAAACAATGTAATAGCATTTGGCTGATGAATTTCTCTTTTCCTCTCCACTTGCTTATATGTTTTATTAAGCCCACAGCTAAGCCTGGTTTAAGATGTAATAACCTCTGTACAAATTTTCACACAGACAGCCAAGAAATTCATAGTTGGAATTTTTTTATGATATGCTCTATGAATTACATGTAAAAGAAATTCAACAGTAGATTTCTTTGCTGTACGAGTAAAGATGATTATTCTTCAAGCTGGGCTTAGACAGAAAAGCAGGGCATGATATTTATGTTGTTTGTTATTTCTTTCCCCACCAACAGTGAATAATAGTGGTTAGTGTTGAAGTTGAAAGTGGCTTCTACAGTAGTTCTTGCTGACAGAAAAGTGTAGGCTTTGTTGACAGAAAAGGGTGAGTGTTTTCACCCACTATCGCTGGGTTAAAATCTAACACATGGAGATAACTGTTTAGCGAAGAATTGCAAATTGCTTAAAATAGCTGCCATGGCTGAGGGGTCCTTGTTTTCTCTGTATTTGAGAACTACCCTTTCTGTAGTGTTCTGTTGAAAGTATTTTCTTTTAACAAAGAGAAAAATATATAAATAATAGAGATCCACAACTCCTGAAATGGGAGTTCTCACTGCACGGTGAAGCAGGCATTCAGCAGGCTTCAAGGTTCCAAAAGGGACCAGTAACATACATTAAGGAAAGAGTCGGAGTTGAATGGGTGCCCTGGACCTATTTAACTGCAACCCAGTCAACAATTTAAAGTAAAAGTCTAGAAAGCAGGCTGTGCAAATTAAAGGCTTCTGAACAACAGCTTTAAGTTGCAAGACTGGCCGTTACATGGTTGCTAAGCATAACCCGTGCTGGCTGGATGACTGACCTTGGCAGTATGACTGAGCCCCTCTATACAAGAAAAAATGAATGATTCTTCAGCGAATTCTCCACTGAAAAGGATTATGCACCAGTAGACTTTTATTTAACACCAAGACCCTGATTCTTCCCTTCCTTGTGCAGGAGTATATTAGGAATAGTTGCAGCACAAACAGTGGACCAGATCTTCAATGGATGTAAGTCAGTGAAGTCTCTCTCCAGAGAACAGAGCTATACCAATTTATGCCTGCCAAGGCAAAGCTCCTGTCCCAAAGGACTTAGACTGGTGTCAGAGAAGAATGAGTCAGTGTCATTTTTTTATCTCCTCTCCTAAGTGTTTGATAGGAAGGAAAGGAGCAAGCACATTTATTACAGAAAAAGCAAAGAAAATCCATCCCCTCCCCCCGTCTCTGTGTATGTCTTTCTCCTATAGTAGGTAAGGGCAGTAGAGAACTGAGGAATCATATCCCAGAACCAGGTCTTCTCTGTGGGAATTTTATTAAAGTCTCCTGGGCCAGAAAGCAGCTGTCTAGTCTTAGTGGCTGGCTGGTTTAGCAGTTCTGTCTTTATGGCCACTGAACCTGGTTTTCCTCATCTTGATTGATAGTACATATTGAAGAGTCACCTCAAAGGGGCATTGCACCCAAACTTCAGGATATGAGAGCAGAAGCATCTGGAGATAGATCATACTTAGTATTTACAGGGTATGTATGCTTTCCATGTCCTGTAAATCTTGAATATGAGGAAACAGTGTAAGCAATATTTCTGCCTCTCTGTGGTATAATTCTAGTCTGTTTCTCTACAATTTTCACTGTTTCGGGGTGTATGTCAATACTGCTAAGTGTGAAGACTCAGCTGTTCCTTAACCATACAGTATATGATAAAAAGGCAGTGTATTGTAAAGAAATGCTCTAGTTTTCTACCTCCCTAATGCTGCATCCAACACTGATAGAAATTGTCTGGTAAGCCTCAACTAATTAAAGTGGTCACCCTATATGCTGGAGGGAAATCAAAAGTCTAGATTTTCTGCAGTGTTCAGGATGATGGACTCTCTTGCTTAATGCTCCTTGGTTAAGTGGATAAGAGCATACAAAATGCCATACTGAGTCAGACCAACGGTCCATCAAGCCCAACACCCTGTCCCCGACAGCAGCCAATCCCAGTCGCATGGGAGAAGTACCAGCAGTCACAACGGGCAATCCATTCCCTGCTGATCACTCCCTGCTCCTGACAGTAAGAAGTTCCCATTTCATAATCTACTTGGCTAATAGCATTAACGGACCTATTCTCCAAGAGCTTATCCAGTCCTTTTTTAAACCCAGCCATACTACTGGCTCTGACAACCTCCTCTGGCAACAAATTTCATAATTTAACTGTATGTTGAGTGAAAAAATACTTCCTTTTATTTTTAAATCTCCCACCAGTTAGTTTCATGGAGTGTCCCCTAGTTCTAGTGCTAGAGAGGGTAAATAAATGTTCCCTATCTACTTGTTCCACTTCACACAAGATTTTATAAACCTCTATCCTATCCCCTCTCAGTCTTCTCCAAGCTGAATTGCCCTAACCTAACAAGCGCCTCTTCGTACAGAAGCCGTACCAAACCCTTGATCATTTTTGTTGCCTGTCTCTGCACCTTTTCAGGTTCTACTATATCTTTTTTGAGATGGGGTGACCAGAATTTCACACAGTGCTAAAGGTGCGGTCGCATCATCGATTTATATAGGGGCATTATGATATTTTCAGTTTTTTTCTCTATCCTTTCCGAATAACTCCTAACATTCTGTTTGCTTTTTTGACAGCCACCGCACATTGATCTGAGGATTTAAATGCATTGTCTACAACAACTCCAAGGTCATTTTCCTGAGTGGTTACTCCTAATTTAGAACACAGCATTGTGTACACATAGTTTGGATTATTATTCCCTATGTGCATCACTTTGCACTTGTCCACGTTAAATTTTATCTGCCATTTAGATGCCCAATCACCTAATCTCACAATATCCTCTTGCAAGTTTTCACAGTCTGCTCGTATTTTAACTACCTTGAATAACCATGACCCTTTTTACATGGGCGTCACCCACGCTTGAACACCTCTGGGTGTTCTAGCGTGGGTGCCATCCATGTAATTCCACGGGGGTGGGGGTGCGCACTCCTGCACACGCGCATTCCCATGCACAGAGGCACCAGGAAAAATGGAGGTGCCTCCATGCATGGGGATGGGTGTGCACCCCATCTGAACCCTCCCCCACGCACCACACAAAATAAATAAATAAATAAGGCACAGCCTGACCGCCACGCAGCCACAGCCATTGATGATGATATTAAACAACACCAGTCCCAGTATAGAGCACTGTGGAACTCCACTATTTACTTCTCTCCATTGTGAAAACCGATCATTTAGTCCTATACTTTGTTTCCTAGCCTTTAACCAGTTGCTGATCCACAATAGGACACAGCCTCTTATCCCATGGCTACTTAGTTTCCTCAAGCGTCTCTCATGAGGGACCTTATCAAATGCCTTCTGAAAATCCATATACACTATGTAAACTGGCTCACCCGTATCCGCATGCTTATTTACTCCATCAAAAAACTCCAGTAGACTAGTGAGGCATGACTTTCCTTTGCTAAATCCATGTTGACTTTTCCCCATTGTATCATTCCACCATTGAAAATTTGTTACATTGGTTCCAGTGAAGCCCTGCAATATGTATTTTTCGTAAGCATCCTCTTTTAAAGGGGAAGTATGGTAAACCTTCCCAGAAGTATGCAGACTCCCACTCCCCTACTCACATAGGAATCCCCCTTCCCTGGCACTCCCAATATCTTAACTGGGAGTGTGCCTGTCCCTCAATGAAATAAAATCCCTGCCTGTACCCCTTCCCTCGCAAAGAGGCCATAGCAAACCCCAACTCACTCCTTCTAAAATAGTCCCAATAGGTGGCACAATCACCCCTCTATCTTCCCTCCTGTGATGCCTTCAAAGGGCAGTGCCAAAGGGAGCTGTTCTACGTTGCCCAGGATGCCTGCCCCCTGGCAGGCCTGGAGGTCTTTATACACATAGGAGACTTCTGGGGGCCTTGACCCAGTGAACTGTAGGTGTCTCTAGTGGTGCCTATGCTGGTGGGCCCCATCCCTCCCTCCTCCCATGAGAACAAGCCCTGGGGGAGATGGTGATGGCTACTGTCTGTGACGCTTAATGTGGGTTGCCTAGGGCCCATCAGGAGGACCAGCAACAGCAACTGAGGCAGAATCAGCCTCCTAGTTGAAACTGGTTAAATAAACCATGGCCATAGTCCATAGCAAATGCGCATTGTGGGTGCAGTTTTTAGGGTGGATGGTGCCTGGCTGAGCCCCATTGAATTAATTGGGATTTGTTTGGTGCTGCTAATATTGTGACTAACTGGCTGGAAAATTGCATTGTATATCTATACGCCTCAAGCCAACCACTCCAGTGTAGTCACCTTGAACTCAGTGATCGTTTGAGGATCACGACCTTTTAAAAGACTACAAGCTGGAAAAGGTTGTAGAAACATCAATACATGCTCATGCCTGTTTAATACTGAGGTGCAAACTGACTCTTAAGATCCATTTTATAAAAACAGAAAGATGTTGAAGGAGGGGAGAGAGTTTAAATGTTTAAGTGTAAACAGAACAATATATTTTTGAACTCAGTGGGCCTTCTATCTTGGGCCGGGGACTGGCACTCAGTGTATGGAAGGTAACATCAATGAGGTAGAATGCTCACATCCACCTCCTACACTCCTAGGGTGATGAGACTAATTTAATTCTCATCATGAGATTCCGTGGTGGAAATATCACACATTTATACACAAGTGGCAGTGGAAACTTTTTCCAGAGTGTGTTTTTTCCATTTTGTAATAGGGATTATATCAACCCTTGGTCCTGTTTAGCATCTTGATCCATGTTACACAATGTTTCCAGGCATGTTACACAGCCTGGAAACAGGGATTACAATTATTGGGGAGTGTTGTTATAACACCATTGTCATGGTCGGATCATTATCTCCTGAAGGCCCTACTATGCCCTTGTCAGGGTGGTGGACCAGTGAGGTTGATCCACCCCTGGAGACAGATGGATCTATTTGGCTTCCAGAACTCTCTGGGGATATACACACTGACCTTGGCAGCTGCTCTGTCAATGACCTGGTCGCTTTGTGGAATGACATTTTGACCATGGCCATCGACATGGTTGCACCTAGGTGTCCGCTCCCACCACTTTGTCAGCAGAAGTCTCCCTGGTTTATGGAGGACCTGAGGTGGTTGAAGTGGGAGGGTAGGCGGTTAGAGTGTAGGTGGCACTCAACTCACACTGAAGCCAACCGATTGTGGCATAGATCATTTTTGAAGGACTGTGCTGTGACTGTGATGGTGGCAAAGAAAGCCTTCTTCTCCGCTATTCTAGCACCTGTAACATCCTGTCCAGCGGAGCTGTTCTGGGTGGTGAGGGGTCTAGTTAATCCGGCCTCTGTCCATCAGGAAATGGAGTCATCCATAGCCCACTGTGACATTTTTATTAATTACTTTGCAGACAAAATTGCTCATATTCACCACAACTTGGGTGCTGCCATTTAATCTGCAGAGTCAGAGTTTGGGTTATGGAAGCTCAGTCTTGTCCTGTTTACCTGGATCAGTTTCAATTGGTATCGCCCACCAATGCTAGAGAGGTGCTTGGGGCAATGAGAGCAACCAGTTGTGAATTGGATCCTTGCCCGTCCTGAGATGCTGGGACTATTGTTGGCTGGGGTTATCAATGCCTCCCTTCAGGAGGGGAGGGTGTTGGATGCCCTTAAAACTGCAGTGGTCTGACCCCTGCTTAAGAAGCCATCTCTGGATGCTGACACCCCAGTCAGCTATCAGCCCGTCTCTAACCTTCCCCTTTTAGGTAAGGTTATTAAGCAGGTAGTTGCTCGACAGCTCCAGGCACATCTTGATGCTGTCGGATTCCTGAACCCATTTCAGTCAGGTTTTCGTCCTGGGTATGGCACACTTGTCGCTTTGGTCCATGACCTGCGCCTGGAGATGGACAAGGGGAATTCTACCTTGTTGATCTTGTTAGATCTTTCTGCGGCCTTTGATACAATTGATCACGAGTTGTTGATACGACTGCAGGACCTGGTGGGGGTGCACAGGACAACTCTTGAGTGGTTCTGTTCTTTCCTGTCTAGGGGTGTCTTTAGACATAACACTGTTTAGTGTTCTATAACACAGTGTCCTACCGTTACAGTGTTTAGACGTACCGCCAACACAGTGTTCACCCCAAACACTGGAAGTGAACAACTGCCAGGTCTTGATAGTAATCAGTGTTTGGGGGGAACACTTTGTTGACGGTATGTCTAAACACTGTAACAGTAGGACACTGTGTTTCAGAACACTGAACAGCGTTATGTCTAAAGACACCCAGGGAGGTCCCAGCGAGCTGTGATGGACAATTGTTCATCATCTCCTTGAAACCTTCCCCCTGGTTTCCCACACGGGTCTATTCTGTCTCCCCTCTTGCTCAGTGTGTATCTGAGGCTTCTGGATGAGGTCATTCAGAGGTTTGGGGTGAGGTGTCATCAATATGCTGATGACACTCGGCTCTGCCTCTCTTTTTAATTCGACCCAGGTCTCGCAGTCTTGGTGCTTACCCGATGCCTAACTGCTGTTGGGACTGGATGAGGGTGAGCCAGTTGAAGTTGAATCCTGACATGACTGAAATGATGATGGTTGGCTGGTCCTGTGACTTGGAGGGGACTGGGACACCTGTCACTGATGGGGTCCGGCCTCCTCTGGTCACTCAAAGTCGCGGCCATAGAGTGCTTTTGGATCCCTTGCTGCGTCTGGATTGTCAGGTGGCAGCTGTGGCCAGGAACACTGTGGCCAGGAACACTTCCACTAACTTCATTTGCTGAGGAGGCTGCAGCTTTTTCTTTCTGATTCAGATTTGGCCACTGTCATCCATGCTTTCATCATCTCGAGGCTAGATTATTGCAATGCCCCTGATGACTGTTTAGAAGCTTCAGCTGGTGCAGAATGTGGCAGCTTGGCTCCTTTCAGGGACAGGTTGCCAGGAGCACATTACACCGGTGCTACTAAGTCTGCATTGGCTGCCTATAGCTTTCCAGGCACAATTCACGATGCTGGTTTTGGCCTTTAAAGCCCTAAATGGTCGGGGTCCCACATATCTGAAGGACTGCCTAGCCTACCATGTCCCTTTGCAGCCCCTATGGTCAGCTGGTGGTGCCCTCCTGCAGGTTCCGCTTGTTACCCTTGTCCATGGAGCAGGGGTGTGCAGGAGGGTGTTTTCGGTTGCTGCCCCCATTTTGTGGAACTCCCTTCCCCAGGAGGTTCATTTGAGCCCAAGCCTGGGCATCTTCTGGAGGCATTGCAAAACGTTTTTTACTTGAAAGAGCATTTGTCCGGCAGGGATAAATAGGGCTTGGGTGGGGTTTTGGGTAGAATTGTAGGTGAGGGAGGCAGTTTGAGAGGAAGAATGTGTTTTTATTGTTGAATTTTATCGTTTCTTAATGGAGCCTTTTGGAAAGGGCGGCATATACATTTGATAAATAAATAAATAAACAAAATTTTCTTTTTAAAAAAAGAAAATGTACTCTATTTGCTCTACAGTAGTGTCTCTAGACTGAGGTATGTTTAGTAGGAGTGGGATACCAGCGCGAATTACGGGTTCGGTGGTTTTGGTTTAAAGGTTTTTACGGATTTCATTATGGGTCTGTATTTCGGTTCTGTATTTAAATTCATAGAAACCTTTAAACCACCACCACCCCCTTCATCCCCATGGTCCCTATTTCTCCCCATCCCACCCCCCACCCAGGGTCCTGGCATGTACTTCTGACCTCAGAGGGCTTGATTGAAGCTCCACCAGTCTTCCGCTGCTTTGGGGAGCTTCCTGCAGGCTCCCTTATCACGGTGTGCTGCTGAGCTCCTTGCTCTGCTGTACACATGTGCAAAATGTTTGCCACAGCCGTTTCATGCATGTGGGAAATGGTTGCCACCCTTAACTAAAAAGGCAGTGGACGAAATGACACCTCCGCTGCCATTTTTCACATGTGCACTGCAGAACAGGGAGCTCGGAGCAGGGAGCTCAGTAGTGCACCATGCTAAGAGAGCCAGCCAGGAGGCGGCCCACAGCAGCAGCAGGCCAGCGCAGCTTCAATCAAGCCCTCTGAGGCCAGTAAGTACATGCCAGGGCCCATGGGACTGGAGGATCTGAAAATTAAGGGCCTGAAAATGGCAGGCTGATTTATGGCTGCTTTGGATTAAACCATAATGACCTTTTCCATGCTGTTACAGTTTAATCTGAAACCCAAAGTCCCATCTTTAATGGTTAACATACATGTTTGCTAACACCTCATTGTGAGGACACACTGCTTGGGACATGGACAGACTGCAGGGGTGGGTCGTCGGGCAAGTCAAGATCAGGTCCAGAAGCAGTCAAGAGTGGAAAGGAATGAACCAGTTCAGGCAGGCTCAAGCTAAAGTCAGGTGCAGATCAGGCTCAGACAGAAACAAAACAGGAACAGGTGAGGCTCAGGGCAGAAACAGGGAGAACAAAACAAACAAAGAACAGGGCTCAGATCAGGAATGGCTCAGAGAGAGACTCGGCAGAGTAGGACACAGGAAGTGAGGCACTGCTTCGCCGAGCTTCCTGTTGCTGTTGGATGATCTTATCTACCCAGGCTGCCAGTCAGGAAGTTGGGGGTAGTATTGGTGATAATTGATAGATAACCAGATGCCCAATGGGCAAGGTTCCAAGCTGCAAGTAAGCAGAAGTGGTGGAGCTATGAAGCTGTCCACCATCTCAGGGTGTTTTTAGACAAGTGAGGCGCAGTGCACTCCCCAGGGCATCACAGGCGGTCCCCCCACACACACACCCTGAGGACCCCTGACCAGGCTAAACCAGAAGCTTGCATTAGGCTGCGTGGCTCACATCCCCTGGAGCTGGAGTCATTGTTGCAGTCGGCAGTGGCAGCACGACTTTGTACTGCACTTCCGGGTGTGGATCAGGACATGCTGGCCAAAGTGCATGCTTGAGCAAGGAGCCGTTTCTCTGCATGCGTTTGTGAAGGCTGAGCTGGGGCAGGCATGCCGGTCACTGCACTGCTGTGCTCAGAGAGGCGCTGTGTTGCTGGGAGGACAGGGGAGGTGGAGCTCTCTGAGAACCTGGGGAGGAGGAGAGGTGGAGTCCCATACCTCAGGCATTCGGGGCCACACTGTGACACAGTTGTATTTTTAGCCCAGTGGAGGGCAGTCTAACAGAGGCCCTATGGGCCCCAGAAACACAGCTGTTTTAAAGGGTGCCTGGTTGGGATATGAAATTTTTCTTTTTCTTTTTCATTATTATAATAATGAGAATGACAAATAATAATAATAATAATGAAAACAAAAATGAAAACAAAGTTTTGATGTTAAAATAATGGGGGGAAACTGAAAAATGTATTTCTGGCTATAGCTTTTCTGTTTCTTATTTAATTATGATGAAACTTGAGGAGATTGTACCCTCAATGGAGGAAACTAGATGTACCAAATTTCAAAATGATTGGATAATGAAAACCGATTTTATAAGCAATTGGATGCTTAAACCAATGGAAATCAAAAGGAAAAATGAAAACAAAATTTTGATATTTACAAAAATGAAAATGAAAGATTTAAATAACGAAAACAAAAAAACAAAAAATGACATGGGTCCCTGGTGCTCACCTCTAGTGCCAGGGCACCTAAGATTAAATGGTTTTCCCGCTTCAACCCTAGCTCTGGGCCTGCCACAAAACAATTGAACTTGGCTTACTTGGCTTTCACTACCAGGATCTCCTCTGGAGTGAGTGACCTAATTTGGACTTGGTTAGAAAGAATGGTGAGTTACCGAGGGAATGTGTCAGGGGTTCCTGCATTTCTTTAACCTTTCCTTTAAATGAATGGTTTTGTGAAAGGTTTTCTTGTTTATGATTTGACCCAGGGCCCTAGGCAGAATTCCCCATCTTATGAACTAGATGGAGTATTGTTGCTGGTGGTTGTCTTGTTTTTTTCTTGCACTGAACATTTTAAGAATATGAGATTGAAAGATTTCCTTTACTTATGATTTGGCCCAGAGCCCCCAGCCCAAACAGCAGGAAAATAAATTCATTCTCCATTTTGTGAGCTGGATCATGGATTATTGTGCTGGTCCTGGGTTTTGTTTTGTTTTTTCATTTTGTAAAAAAATATGAGGTGGTTGAAAGATTTCGTTTGCTTATTTATTTATTTATTTTATTTTATTTGCATTTCTTAGCTGCCCCCTCATGCCCATGGCATCTCGGTGCAGCTTACAACATAAAAGTGACCGTAGATAAAATAACAATAAGATAATAAAACACAAAAACATCTAAAAATCCACCTAAGAACAACCGCCCCCCCAAAGCTTCCATCCCAACCCCCCTCCCCACCCCTGAAGGCCTGGGAGAACAGCCAGGTTTTACAGGCCCAGTGGAAGGCCATCAAACTTGGGGCCAGACGGGCTTCCTCGGGGAGGGAGTTCCATAGTCGTGGCCCGGCCACTGAGAATGCCCTCTCCATTGTGGACCCCGCTTTACACGGGGGACCACCAAGAAGGCGCCCCCGGCAGACCGAAGTGTTGGTGGGTGGTTGTCTTGCTTTTTTCTTGCATTTTGAACACTTCACAAGAATATGGGGGTGAAAGATTTCCTTTGCTTATGATTTGGTCCACTTTCTCACTGGTTTGGAAGCTTTCCGTTTGTGGGAAGGACTGATGCTGTATCAGAGCTGCAGAATATTTTCTCTGATATATATGCTGATTGGGGACCAATTACAGCATATATAGTGTGCATGTTAGGATTTCACATTATCCTCTTTTCCTGCATTTTGTGTGTCTCTGAATGCCACGTGGTGGGTGCTTCTTGTCCTCTTCTGAACTGTGCATGCCTCCTTGCCCTCTGTAAAACTCTATGCAGCATTGCAGCATTTATGATGTGCCATTTAGGATTTCACATAATCCTATTGGATTTTGCAGCATTTTCTGTGCATTTTATTTGTGGCCTATGCTGCCGTCAGATATTGTAAAGTTGCTTGAATTGCACCTTAAGTATGGTATTAGAAATTTCTGTAATCTGGGCTAGCTGTTATAGTACTTCTATCTTCTCTGCTATTGTACTCCTGCCATTGAACATATTCAGGTTATTGGAGAGATGTCCATGCCCATTGGGCTCGGCTTACAATCTAAGAAGAACAAGCCATTTGTCCCCATGAACACTGGACTCACTTGGCTCTGTTCCTGTTTGCTAAAACTCTTTATTTTTTTAAAAGAGAGATTTGGGGTTGCCTAGATTTATCCTGGGCAGGTTTGGGGGTGGAGGGGAAAGCCTTGTGACTTTTTTGTGCCCCCATTTGCCCCCATGCACACTAGACTCGTTTGTTTCTATTATTTGCTAAATCTGCTATCCTTGTGTGCATGTTCTGTTCCATTGATCATGATCAGGTAAGTGTCCAATTTTATTTTAGGACTGGCTCCACCTACTGTTGGGTTGGGTACTTGTACCATTAGATTGGCTCCGCTCACTGCCCCACCAGTCTCAGAACCCACTAGCCACCACTGAGACAAGCGCCTCCCCACCCATTACCCACTCATCACCCACACATCATGCATGTTGCAGGGCCGCATTGGTGCCCTATGAAGTCCTGCAACATGCATGATGGGTTGGTGGTGAGTGGGTAATAATGAGTGGAGAGGCACTCATCTAAAAACACCCTCAGAGTCCCACATATGCCGGTTCAGGCCCGGTTCCTGACCGTCATTTTCCTATACTAGAGAGGGCCAGTGATAACATTTATGGGACTTGAGGACTCTGTGGTTAAGCCAGCAAAAAATCATGGGGGAAATGGCAGTACCAGCACTTCCTTTTCCTTGGGAAAGGTTCCCATGGAGAACAGGAAACCAGGTTGATATAGGGTAATTTCAGACGTGATGAGATCACAGTGAATCACAGTGGATTCAGGGTGGTGGCTGTGATCCCGTGCACATCTGTTTGAGCCCTGCCAGATGTTCACCACAGTGAATCACAGCTAATCACAACTAATCACAGTTCTGAGGATGGTGCCGGCCCCATCTCCAGAAACATGGTTAGTTTGGCCACGATCCGGGACGGGACTGGGAATGGCCGCGGGTAACGACTGTTACCTAGTCCCATCCCAGAATCAGGTCCCAACCATGGGATGGGATTGGGTGCAGCAGCCTGATTGGCAGCTGCGCCCGCCCGTCTCCCCATGGGCAGGCGGCCGAGGAAGCACAGAGGGGGCGGGGCTGTCTCTTATACACATCTAGATGTGTATAAGAGACAGCTACCAGGATCTCCTCTGGAGTGAGTGACCTAATTTGGACTTGGTTAGAAAGAATGNAGAATCAGGTCCCAACCATGGGATGGGATTGGGTGCAGCAGCCTGATTGGCAGCTGCGCCCGCCCGTCTCCCCATGGGCAGGCGGCCAAGGGAGCGCGAGGGGGCTGGGGTGAGCAGCCGCATGTCATACTGCTCAGCCCCGCCCCCCTCCAAGATTCCCCACAGTGATCAGGCCAGCACATGTGATGGATGGCCGGGTTGAGCGTGGCAGGCCGAAAGGCCCATCATGTCTGAAATTACCCATAGATGTCACCTCTCTGTGCCTGCCTCGAAGAATCTAGCCCAGTAAATAAAACCATCAACAAACTAATCTTCTTTAAGAGCTTTAAAAATCCATTCACATCAGTTTGAGGACTGCACTATAATATTGCAAGGGATTTTTAAAGCTCTTAAAGAAGATTAGTTATTGATGGTTTTGTTTACTTTGTCAAAGTAGCAACTTGAGGATCACACTGACTGTGATACCTACTCAGTTCCTTAATAAGAACATAAGATCTGCCATATGGGGGCAGAGTAACAGTCCAACTAGCACAAGATCCTACCTTTCATAATAGACAGCATTTATGCTTCAAAGGAATGGATTCATGTGGATTCATGTGGATTCTAGCCAAATTAAAATAAGTATCAACCACATGAATCCAAAGTAACTGTTAAGTCTGTGAGTTTATTCACCATGTAAGAGATAAATCACGCTCTCATAGAACCATCTGCTGCCACCACCTTCCCACACCTCAAAAAATGGTTTGTGTGCTCCATACATAAACTGATGCACCAGAACAAGTAAGTCCCCTTTTCAAAGCATCCTGGCTAAGACAGAGGTGGGTTAACAGGTAGGCACTGTATATTTATTATTGAGAAAATCATGTTGACGTATTACCTACCTGCAACTCAACACATGTATTTTTTTAATAAATGCTGGTTTCTTTTTTTTTGTTCCTTTCAATTAAGTCAAAGTCATAGTGTATGTTTTAAAAGATCATTAATATTCTCCTAATCTCATAACCAATAATGGAAAATTCCATAGGATACAGCAGGTCCTTGTAATATCTGTTGGCAATGCAATGACTATTCATCAGGATTCCATCTATCCCACCCCACCCCACCCCCCTTCACAAGACTATGGGTGTTTTCAGACATGACAATAGCCCGCATTTCCACATGGAATTGCAGGCTACTGTCACTCTTGAATTCACCACCAGATGTTAGCCCAGGCCGTTCCCCAGGTAGTGTAGGCATGTAGCCTGGACTGTGACTCAAGAACATCCGCAGGTCACAGCGCAGGCTGAACAGCTGCCCGACTGGGTGTAAAGCGTGCTGTTATGGATGACCTGCTGCTTTACTTAACCCGGTCAGGGTCCCCACCCTACTCACCTGGTGCCAGCCGATATAGCAGCCACCACTGGCCACCATGACTGCCTGTCAGCTGGGGGTGGGGCCACATGGACACGCATCTGTGCATCTCCCCAGGCCGGGCCGTTTGTTCAGCGTCCGGGCTAAGTCCCGGCCAGAATGACAGCTCCCACCACTGCCCAGAGAAGGCCATGGCAGCATCTGAAGATACCATAAGTATCTGTGTCTGGGTATATCTTTTGATTTGTCATGCTAACAATTTCTGCCACTTGTTCTCAGGTGGTGGAATAAACATCTGTTTCTCTGTTTTCAGTTTTAATGGTGCTTACTAGTTCCACTGTGACCTAATTCTTTGTCCACAGAAAGGAACAGGAAATTTGTCAGAAGAAGCAGTTGCCTTTCAAACATCGCTGCAAATTCCAGGCGTCTGTAAATTTGGGCTCCAACTCATCCTAGCCTGTTAGTAATCAGAGAAGTGACTTGTGCAGGGAAAGGAGAGGGCATTTGTGAAAACAGACATAATGCTAACTCCACTTTAACACCGCTTTAACATTTCTTATGCATGTTGCAGGGCTGCATTGGACACCAATACAGTCCTGCAACATGCATAAGAAATGTTAAAGCAGTGTTAAAGTAGAGTTAGCGTTATGTCTGATTTCACCCAGATATTAAGTGTCATTTTCCAGAGAGGCAGAATGTTCAGTTCACTGCAGAGGTAGCTGCCCCCTCTAGCACTGGAGAATAGAAGTAGTGGCAGCTCTCAATATTCCTGTTGTCTTTTCTTTGCCGGAGTAAATTGGGTTATGACAAATAAGAGGAATGACTGTCATTGCATGGAAGTGTAAAATGTGAAACAAGGTTTGCACCAGGCAGTAATGTTACTGAGAGGTCTATGTACTTTGCATGGGCTGTAGCTGTTCAGCAGCCTGAGGGGAAATTGTTGTGGTCCAATTTTAGAAAAGGCTTATTTTCAAACATTTCTCCTGGAAAAAAAAGTCACTATCTCTAAGGCCTTTTTGAAACAGACATTTCCCCCCCCCCCCCATGCATGCGTGCAGGAGGGGGGCATCCGTTTGAACACCACAGCAGGGGCAGGGAGTATGGGTGGGCGTCTGTGGGAACTCCGCAGCCGGTGGGTGGGTGGGCGTCTACGCTCCCATGCTCCACCCACCTCCACCCATCACCCACGCACGGAGCAATGGGCGCCAATGCCGGATGCTCTGTGCGCGGAGGGGGGGGGGGGTCCATGGGAATGCACTCCCACACACTGTGCCACCCACCCATCCCCCCATGCGCCCATTAGGAAAGGGCCTAAAACGGGTACATGGAACACTCAGAAGAGTTATTACAGCAAATTTGGAAACTAAATCCAAACTTTAAAGTATGGAGCAGAGAGATCTTAGTTTGACTGTAAGTGTACATATAGTATCGCCACATAATAGTAATTTTGTTGCTTCCGTTGATGAGAATATATATTTCATTAATGTAACTTGTAACATGGAATGCAGAAATTGTCTGCAGACTTTCACATTATCATTCACGTGGAGTGTGAAGCCACATGAGATAGGGCTGACCTGATCCCCACCCTCCCTAAAGCGGGCAGTTGCAGCCGCCACATATTGGACAGGTGAGGGGAGCAGGCCACACAATCTCCCCCACCCCTTTGCGGGGTATCCAGGTGGGTGGGCTGCTGTCAGAGGACCCACTGCAGTCCTGCACCATCCCCCGGCCCACCCACTATTTCACCCTCTGCCGTGATGTGGCTGCACAGGAATGGCGAATGTGCCTGCCGCTCAAAAGTGCCAGCAGACCTCACTGTGGGGTGGGGCAGCACGGGGACCAGCCACACAGAAGGCACCAGCCACACAGAAGGCAGCCCTTTAACCCAATTCAGGCAGCGTTGCTCACTTTGGGCAATGCTGCTACACCCTGCATCTCTGGCCTTCCTTGGTGGGCGTATTGCATAGCAGCCCGCTCTGCCCAGGATTAGGGTGAACACCTGGCGGCCACTGGCCATGTGTTATGCTGCATTGCAGGATATGCCCATTGTGGGGTAATGCTGCCCGTATCAGGTTAGCATCTCCTGTGGCTTAACCCAGAGGGTCATAGAAGAGGGTTGTTATTGCTGAACATGCAATTTTTGTCATCTTCTGGAAAGGTACTTTTTGCATAGCTTTGTAAGCACAAAATGGTTCTGAGGTAAACAAGTGGTTCATTTTTCAATTGGTTTCATATTTGCAGTCCTAATATGGTGGGTAATACAATATGAGTACATGGAATGCTCAGAAGAGGTATTGCGGCAAATTTGGAAACTTCATTCAAATTTTAAAGTGTAGACCAGAGAGATCTTAGTTTGACTGTAAATGTAAATATAAAAGTTGCCATAAGTATGGAATTACTACTGACTCCTTAATATAGCATCTATTTCACAACTCTAAAAATCATTACTAACACAATAGTATCTCCATATACCTTGAATACGTAATATGAGAGAGAACATGCAAAATTTTAGAAGTGCCTCATTTTTTATGTTTCTTTTATAGGTACAATCCATTTTATGTGATTTGAAAATTAATTAGCATGGTAGAAATAAACACTTTTAGTTGTGCACTTTGTTATTTACTTAATATATCTTCCTTAAACAAGGGTCTGAAATCTTTGCAATAACAACAAGCCAAAAATTCCAACAAGGAAGAGATTGCCTTGCCTCTGGGAGCTGGTTCCAGTACTTCCATAAAACTATAGCTGTGTAGCTTTGATTAGGCAGAGGCACAGGATATCCAACTTTAATCTCTTTCCTTTGTAATGGGAAGAGACCTTATAAAACTAGCAAACAAAACCAGCATTCCCCTTGTTCAATGCACCATTGTGGTATTTGACAGAATTTGGCCTACAATAATAAATCTAGCACGGCCATACCATTTGGAAATTCCTCTTTTAAGTTTCCATTGTCTCTGTTTCTCCCCTAAATGCCCAGTGTAAAGCACAACCTTGTCTGTATGCATAACATGTCAGAAATGCTTAACCCCAGGCTAGTATGAAAACAGCAGCAACACCATGCTGCAAAGATACTGTAAGTGCCTCCTGTTCCCCAGGGGTTTTACTAGACTCTGTATGGAACATTTTTTGCATTCCCTTTGTCCACTAATTTTCAGGATGTGAGCAGATTTGTCTGATGTGATTTTCATCCTAAACCTGAGAGGCCTATTGCTCATGGATATGTTAATTCAGGGACCTGTGTTCACTGCACTTTCCCCACTACTGCCAATGGGGGGAAATGCAATGAACACAGGTCCCTGGTTAACGTTCACCTGGGCATGATTTGCTCTCCCTCTGACTGACCTTGCCTAGGGCATCCAGGACAGTTCACCTTGCCTTTTGTGGTGCTGTAGAGGATGCTTCATGCATGCTGGTTGGTTGTTCTTTTTATGTGAGGCCCCCCAAAAGACTTTTCATGCTGAGCAAGTCTTGGTTTTAAGGTCTCCTCACATTAAAAGTCAGAAAATAAAAACAAAATACCATGCATTCCCCACAAATTGATGTTGTCATAGCAGCTGCATCTTGCCTGTCTAGCTCTATGAGGGCCATCTTGCTTGTCACCATTCCAGCGAATGCTTGTCACCATTCCAGCTGTCTAACCTGGAAGCAAGCATTATGTTTGGTCACCCAAACACAGGAGCTAGCCATGGAGGGAACATGGATTTGCAGATGTTTTCATTCCAGAAAAAATCTGGGTTACTGCTCAGTGGGGAGGTTGTGTGCTTGTCATTTCCAAGAGTGGGGAGCTTTGGCTTCCACAGAAAACTGTGTCTTGGCAATTTCACTAGCGGGGAACTTTATCTTGAAGCAGGGAGCTGTGCCTTGTCAGTTTCACCAGGGAGGATAGCTGTGCCTTGAAACTGGAACCCAAGTCTTATCAGTTTCACTAACAGGGAGCTGTGACTTGAAGCAGGGAGCTTTGCCTTGTGAATATCACTAGTAGGGCTTTGGACTTCACCTATTTATGCTGCTATCCAGTAGGCTCCTCCATTGATTAGAGTCCATAAATATGAAACAGCATGAATGTTTGTACATGCTGCTCCACCATGGGATGACTTTGCAGTGAGTACCACAGGGATTATTTCCACTGCGGTTAAAACATGCCATGTGTAGAGCCAGCCTAGATGAAAGATCTATGTAGGTGCTGCTGTTCCAGCATCTCAGCTTGTGTGCAGTGCATGTACTGGCAAGGCTGTCAAGGGAGTTTTGTATCCCTGAAGCAAATGTCATACTAGGTTGCTCCTTCACCCAGCACCTTGGTTTCTGCAGGAGGAGAAAGCAACTCTGTCTGAGACCTCCTCAGCATTGAAGCACAGGGCAAACTTTGTTCCACTTCCCTCCCTCCTTCACCTCTCAGCTCTGTGACTCAAAAATATTAGCAACAAGATGGCCACCATTCTTCCAGTCAGTTAGTCCAGTCAGAGGAAAGCACTGAAGAGCACTTTCTAAGGTGATGTTATTGAATGCATTGCAGCTATGCTATAGGACATCTAGACACTGACAGGGAACTCTACTTACAAATTTAGCTTGAGTTACCACTGTTGCAGATTCACTTTATGCTCATTTTATAAAGCATTGCCACTTGTGGTAGGACAAAAGGCAATAGGTTTAATCTGTAGCCTGTAGGAAGATAGATTTTGGTTAAATATTAAGTAAGTCTTCTGAACTAAAAACAGTTGAGAAGTCGAACAAGTAACTGCTGGAGGCTGTGGAATCCTCTTCACTAGAGACCTTTAAGAACGGTCTTGATAAACCTCTACCATGAGTAGTTTAGTTAAGTCAGGCCTGTAGCCAAAAGGCAGGTATGTCGGAGGTCCACATCTGCTCGTCCTACTCCCCTGCCAAGATTTTGGTTCCTCCAGGCCTCTGTTAAGAAGTAAACTATTTTTTCCTCCAAACAAAGCATCTGACATAAAGGGTTCAAAGCATCTGACTTAAAGGCTGCCTTTAAGCTGCACAGGATGTGCTTTATTGCATAACCAACTGACTGCAACTTTGTTGACTGCCTGCATGAGATACACACATAATATTTATCACCCTCCTCCCACCATGACCTTTTGGCTGCCCTTCTGGATATAGATACATATAGTCAATCTCAACGTGATGCAAGGCATTGAACTAGATGATTCTTAATATAGCTTCCAACCTTGTAATTCTAGCATACTCTCCAATTTTTCCATATACCCCTTTACATATTTCTTAGAGATGGTCATATTTACAAGATGCTCATTATCTCCTTAGATGATGTACACTCTCATCTTTACTAATACTGATTTTTCTTTTTGTTTTTAATTATAAAGAGAAATCAGGAATATTCATTATGTAACGCAAACAATGTAAACACACCATTATGAATTATACATTATCACCAGGATTCCTGACTATATGAAATTATTTCTACTTACATATGTTTTCCCCTCAAAGAGTGTTAGAAATAAATTGAAGGCTTAGGGGAAATGATGGATGGTGCCTTGAGGGGTGACATTGCCATTGCCATTGCTTCTGCCCTCCTTTCACTGTTTTTAAAAAATAAAATAAAATGTGTTCCCATGTGCCTGCTAGAAGAGAGCTTGATCTTTCCATTTTAATTCAGTGGCATCTTGAGGCAATCAGATCTTGAAGGGGCTGTGGAGCACAGGTGGTAGAGACATTTTAGGGAGGAAGATATGCAGCCTGTCCATATCCCATTCCTGTTTTGATCAGTGTAATGAAATTATCCATAGAATTAATTGGTAAATAATTAATTGCAACTGCTAGTCACCCCCAAGAACACCAGAGGTTTAAACATAAAAAGCAGAGAGTGTGATTCCTATGTTCACAGATCGAGATTAGCTGTAGACTAGTTATTGCACTAGGTATTGCACCTCATGTTGAAGCTGAATCAGAGGATGAGATGGTACCAAAATCTCACAAGTGTTTTTCTTGTTACTTGAGGCACACCGGATGACATTTTGGAGAGCAGTCATCCTGGGCCAAAACTGTGTAAGGATGACTGAAGAAAAATCCTTCTGCAACCAACACTGTAGTGATGTGTTTGAATCCAAGGTTCTAGTATTTTCTCGGTACTAAAAAGAGTCATATGAGTTCACTAAAATGAATCTGCCTGCCTAAATTAACCAGGCCACAGATGGCCTGTAGTGCTTCGATATTGCACCTAGGGACTGTTTTGCACACGGGGCTGAAAGAAGAGATAGAACACTACCCAATTAACAGAGGAAGTAAAGATTTCCCCAGCCTGCTACAAGTGTTGGTACAGTGCCTCTCTGGGGTCCTGGGAAGGAGGGATGCACTCTGCTACACTGTTACCTAGCCTGTAAATTGTCGTGAAGCAGGCCTGTTTGTACTTATTTTGTACTTATTTTTATTTATTTAAATTTCTATGTCACCCTTTCCAGAGGCTATGGGGCAACTTACAAATCATAAAACATTAAAATACAAAAAAACTCTACCCACCCTCCCCAACCCTACCACAAACCTACCAGTACCAGTACCATCACCCCATTCCTGAACCCCCAAACCATCCCCAGTTTATCCCCACCCACCCAATGCCTTTTCAAATACAAAGTTTTACACCGCCTGCAGAAAATGCTCAGGCTTGGGCTCACATGAACCTCCGGGGGAAGGAAATTCAAAAGCATCGGGGCACCAACCGAGAATGCCTCTCCGTGAGTCCTTGTCATACGAACAAGACTAACCGACGACACCCATGGAGAGGCGCTCCCGGCTGATCGCAGAGGCTGCAGGTGGGTTTGTATAAAAAGGGCAGTTCACTTCTTGTTGTTTAGCCTTGGAGTGGGACACACTTCCAGTGCTGGTAGCCAGTGTCTCCTTTTGCTCAATAAACCCAAACATCCAAGTCATCATCACTGCCTGCTTCATGGGAGTCACTGGGAGGGAAGGGTTTACTGTTCCCTCTTTCCAACGCATCCATAATGTCTTACTCGGCAAGCCTGGCAGGGACCTCTAGACTTCTAATTAGAGCTTCAGAATCTGACTCAAAATTGGAGAAGTTAATTGCAGGTGAAGACACCATTGTAGAAACACACATGACAACTCTGACTGCTCTTCAGATCAGTCACTAGTGATTCAACGCTCCAGATTTCTCCTCCTACTGGACTGACAGAGAACATGAAATCGGATGGGAAAGAATTTTTCCTTTCTGACTTTTCAAGTTTGACTTTAGCGTGCAGCTCTTCCTATATCTCCATAAAAGTGAAATACAGATTTAATTCCTTGCTGATTCCCACAGCATGTTAGGTGGGGGAGAGAAACTGATAGGGGAGGTCCCCTCGCCCCTTTGGAGGGGTGGGGTCCCTGCTCTCTCTCAAGATTCGAGGCGCCCGGCATGAAGTAAAATGGCCATCCAGATCATATATGGGCGATCTCTCCAAGACAGAGAGGAACCCTAGATCATCATAGAGCAGAGAGGACAGGGTCCCCCGTAAGGGGGAGGGGAACACCAGGGAGGACCAGGGCTCAACACTCACCACCAATCTGGGACTGCCACCAGCTGGGCACCAAGGGTGGGGAGTGGGGGGAAGGGTTCCAGGTCCACGGGTGGGGGACAGTCAGGGAGGGTCTCCACGGTAATCGCACATACCAACCTCATACTCTAGCACAAGTGAGGGAGTGTAATGGGGAAGGGGAGACAGTTGCTTGCACACTCGTACTCTCAAGCTTTCTTGCACTTACACACACTACCATAGTCTTTCAGGTATCAAGTTCACAGATTCAACAATCATTTAGCTCTCAGGATGTGGCCAGCCTCTCTCCACAATTACTGATGGGGAACTGAAGGCTCTGCTGGTGGTTTTATGTGCCGGCCCTGAGGGCTTCAGGTGCTGTGAGTCAGGACCCCACCCTCTGATTCCACCCCCATGCTGCTCCAGGTGGGGTAGCTTCCATGCCTGGCAGCGCCGAGGTTCTGGAGCCGCGCGCTGCACTGCAACGGCACGCTTGGTTACCAAGCAACGCGAGCAGCCCGTGATGCGGCGGCCCCTGACCCCTGTGCCTCCAGGACATGCCCCTCTGGCCATGCGCCATATTGCCGTTGACCCTCGGGTTGCCCTGCAACCAAAGACACCGCGTGTGTGTGTGTGTGTGTGTGTGTGTGTGTGTGTTCGACAGGCCCGATCACCCACCACCAGTCCCAGAGTCTAACACAGCAGAGCTCAAAGAAATACAACTTTTCTCTTCCTTGTTGTTGTTGTTTAGCCTTGTTTAAAGCTGTTGCTAATTTGAGATGGGAATAATACAGAGTAGATTCACTTTGCCTTTATTAACACAACAAAATGGAGGAACTGAGTGTCTCTGTAACTTCTTTCTTCAGATACCGCAGTGTGGGCACAGTATAAAGATGAACCTAGATGGTAACTGAAAAACAGAAGATTGCAAAATCAAGTGTTCCCCACTTTCTTATTATTATTTATCATTTCTGTGGTGCTTTCAGTGTTAAGAGTGCTTCACAATCCTTGCCTAATTCACCCTCAGAACAACACTGTGAGGTAGATCATTATTATTCCTGCTTTACAGATGGAGAATTAAGGCTGAGTGACTTTCCCAAGATCATCCAGTGAGCTCATGGCCGAGACAGGATTTGAACCCTGATCTCCCATGCCCATCTTTTTGTCTCACACTTTTCTCTGCCTTCTCCTTAATTGTGCTTCTTACTTTCCCCTGCCCCTTTCCTTTGCACTTTCTTTGGCTCTTTTTCACACTTCTTTCCTGCATTTCTCTTTCCATCTCTCCCTCCCTTTTTTTGTTCCCTTGAAGGGCATTCTTCTCCACCCACCTCTTTCCCTCTGTTCCTCTTTCACACTTTATTTCTAGATACCACCCCAAATTTACATTTAGAAAGAAGGTGGTGGGGTGTTAAAACATTCTGGACTTCCCTTCATCAGCCTGCACTTTGTGGGTGCAGAAAGACCGAGTGGTGCTGCTGTGGTGGCGGCTGCTATTCCTCCTCCTCTTCTGCATTGGACCAAGAATGGCACGGGGCAGCCAAAACCAGTTGTACCTGGAGACTGGTGGCCCATGGCAGAGGTGAAACGGTTATCGGTGCGACTATTGGGAAATTTCAGATTCATGATAACCAAACTGGTCTGGCAATGATAGGTTAATAATCAGCAACTGATTGGTAACCGGCAGTTTATCCAGTTAAGCATTGCCGACTATGGCATACTGATACCAGTTACCACTTTACTGATTTTCACTGTTTACCATGATGCCATTTTGCCTTTTCCCATTCATTCCACAGTTGTTCCCTACCCTCCCTCCTCAGACTTCTGCAACCCACAAAGCAAAAGGGGGGGGGGCAGTACCCTTATATACTCAGGAAAGAGGCTGAGAGGGAGGGGAGGGATGTGCCTTTACAAAAAAATGATTGGCTGAAACAGAGTAAACAAGAAACGGATGCAAGCCCAGAAGTAACCTGGAAACACTGTAAATTGGTTAACTGGTAATCAGATTATCAGTATTTTTCAATTTTTTTATTATTATTTTTTTGCATTTCAGAAAGTCCTTTAACTAAAAATGGTTTTCAGTTACTGATTGGTTAATGATTTGGCTACCTGGAATATCAGTTATTAATACTGTTATCAAATTAAGTATTCAGCTCTAGTCCATGGTCAGAAAAGGTGGAACTTGCTTTTGCAAAAGTTCTGGAGGTCCATAAGGTTGTGAACCTTGCCCTGTGTGCAAGATCTCACATTTTAGAGAAGTTCAATGGAAGCGCCATTCTTCCCACAAATTTCTCCTTGAGTGAAAACAGACATGCATGTAACTCTGCTTTAGCATTGCTTTAACACCCCTTTAACATTTCTATGCATGTTGCAGGGCTGTATTGGCACCCTATACAGCCCTGCAACATGCATAAGAAATGTTAAAGCTGTGCTAAAGTGGAGTTAAGGTGCATGTCTGCTTTCACCCACTGTCCTCTCTCTTCCTCTGGTGTAGGTCGTAACTTTTATCTGGACAGAATTGCTTTAATAACCAAGTACCTTCTCTATGCCTCCTCGGTGTAAATGGAGTGGGGCAATTTTCCCTATGTACTGACTCCTTGTTGTCATTCATTTTCATTTTCCTCAAGGTGCTAGCTTTTAAATACAGCAAGAAGGTGCGCAATCATTTGAACCACTGTATTTTTATAAAGAGAACCTAGTCTGGTGACAGGCTGCAGTGCAAGTATACAGCACTCTGTAGCTCAGTTCCTGTGCCCTAAAAACTGAATAAACCCCACTGTTGCTCACTGTAGCAACTCAGCACTCAGCTGGAATTTCAGTGTTCATCTTCTCTTCTCCCAATTACCATAAAGATGAAGCACTTTAGTCACTTGTGTTTACTACATAGACGGGTTTTGAATTACCTTACCCTATTACGTTGCTGATAGAACCAATGAAAATACAAGGTCCCTACCTTCATCGTGGAGCTTGTTGTTTGCATGCTCATATATGGTAAAGTACCAAAGAAAACAGAAGAGCAAATTATTATTACTATTATTATTATTATTATTATTATTAATAATAACAACATTTATATAGCACCAGTAGTGTGACGTGGTGCTGTACAGAACATAGAAATAGATGCGGTCCCTGCCTGTGGCTTACAATCTAAAAGACAAGGAGGGGGAGACAGGGAGAGGGGACAGTGGGAGAGACAGGGGAGAAGACAAACAAACA